>OX451740.1:1121536257-1122114800 GCA_948472305.1 Vicia faba
CTGCTAATCAGCATCTAGTTCATCCTATGCCTGCATCCCATAATTGTACCAAACTAGCATACCAAAAACAGTGATGAAAAAGCAAGGGAACGGGATGCCAAAAAAGGTTCAAATCCCATTTGTTCCCTCCCCCCCCCCCCCCCCCAAATCACAATAAATTCACCTATAAATAAGTTGATCCATCACACTTTCAAGGGGCTGGCTTTTGGAAGGAGAGAACTATCAAAAGAGAAAAAGAAACCTATGAAACCCTTCATAAAAATCAAGATTTCCTAAACAGAAAACCAAAACTTTGTTCTTCCCTTTGAATCAAAGAACTTGGCATTTTCTCTTTCATTACTCTTGCTGATTCAAGAACATCCAAAGGCAGCAACTCAAAGCTCCAAGCACGCTCCAGGTTCAAGGTAAGTCTTTCTGACTTTGGTTGTTTTTCATTCTGAACGTCATTAACATGTAAATATCATAGTATTAATGTTGTACATATCATTTCTTAAGTAGAAAAACTGTGGATCAAAAATTCTTGATTAGGGTTAGACTCAGATTCAGGATGTGTTGATTAAGAGTTGAAATATGGCATAGAACTTCTGATGTTCACTCACAGCTTCAGCACAACACATAACTTCTGAGTTCTCTTCACTGTTTTAATATACAGAACTTCTAAGATTTTCTCATTGTTCTAACATTCAGAAGTTCAACACATAGCAATCCAGAACTTCTGTGTTTTCCCTCTAACGTGTCTTGCAGGACCTCAGAGTGTACCAATCCAAAACTTCAGATTCCACTGACGTTCACTTATGAGTCATCATGCGCCTGGATTCATAACTTCTGATCCCTGTTTGTTTTGCTTGCAGTAGCACGCTGTTTCTGTCTTTCATTTATTTCCCTTTTCGTTATTTTTAATATTAACATAAAAAGACATAAAGATATTTTCTTTTATTAACTAATTTATTTCTTTTTTTTATGACAAAAAACATTTTCTAAACAAGTCCATTTATTTCTTATATTGTACATTTCAATATGGTTGTAATAGTAACTTAGGACTTATTTTTACTTGCAACCCCCATTCATAAATATGTACCCCCATCCTCTAAATATTGTAATAGCGTAGGACTTTACATTTCTGCAATTTATCGCTTTTGAATGTAAATTCTAGTAACTAGGGTGTGTATGGCAAGACATGAAATCAACAAATAGATCATCCTAATCAAGACTAAATGCATGCAATCAAACACACTTGCACATGAGCACCCTTAGGGTAATCCCACTTCGTTGCCTATCGAAAAATAGTCATGTCCCTCGAATATGGGACGTTTTAGCAAAGACCCTCGATAAAAGATCGTAGTCCCTCGATGACCCTCGATGTTGCCTTCGGAAAACGATCTAGTCCCTAAACGATATTGCTAAAACATTCCATAGGTTGCCTTCTATGACTATACAAACGTCCCACGCCCGTCCCTCCACATCCAACGATGGGGCTTCTTACCAAATAAACGGTAAGATAGAAACATCTAAAGAAGGAGGAAAAAGAACACCTAAGACCTTTTGAGTAGGTAGATTACTCCTAGTTACTTGCTCAATTTCAAAACAAACATCCTTGTTATTTTCAAAAACAATCACATACACTTTCAAAACACTTTCAAAACACTTTCCAAACGTGAAATATTTTCAAAAGCTCAACACTTTTGTATACATTCTTACGAACGAGAATCGTTATAAAAGTTTGCCTAAACGATGGCGCCTTTTCAAAATACTTTCAAAAACCACACAAAGCATAATTTCAAACAAAAGCAAGTGATCTAGCAAGTAACTAAGAGCCCATGGAAAACCATGGATGAAAAGGGTGATAATACCTTCCCTTTTCACCCGAACTCAAGAAAACATCTCTAAAGGTCTTTCCTGTGCTTTTTCACCTTTCATATTTGGATAAAATAAAAGTCGGTGGCGACTCTTACTAAACTGCAACATTTGCGAACACAAACGCAAACACACAAGTCAGTTCTCCCACCGTATCACAGAACTGGCGACTCTGTTGGGATATTTATAAAAGTGGGGTTACCTTAGGGTTAGATCACATTTACTTGCTTTCTTTGTTTGATTTGTATGCTTTACATTATGGTTCTCTGTTTGGGCTTGCTTTGATCCTCCACCCGGATCTGGGACACCTTTTTAGGTAAGTAGCAATAGATTGTGGAAACTGTATGGCGTAGACCGATATGGTTGAAGCAATGGCCACGTTAGTGTGACGCATTTGTGGGTACCGGTATCCCTCGTGGTGAATCGAGGAGAATACAGGTCCACTTAGTGGCGTCATGAAGCACTAACATACCTTAGAACCCTAATTGAACAAACTTGGCCATTAGGACGTAGTGAGATAACCGGTTTCGGTGTAGAGCTGAAAATTGGTTGATACTCAATACTACACTCATTGAGGCTGGAATTTTGGGATATCCCGGCCGCAAGAAAATATTGATTGAGCTGAGACAATGCCTAAAAGAAAGATTAGTGATATTGATATCCCTTAGAACCCAGTTACTATTAACTAGGACAGGTTAAGCCAACTAAACATCAAGAGGGTAATTACCTACAAACTTCATGCAAGCCTAAAACATTGGGACTTGTCTACTTTGTGTGAATATGATTATTTATATATAAACTTGCTCTCCTCGCATATTTTTACATAACATCATAACATCATAACATCATACCATAGCATTTTCAATAAGTCGTTTCAAGGATCTCGAGGGTCTTTGATGCAGGGTCACGTTGAACCAGACATCTACCAAGAGGCAAGAGGATTTATTTTCCTATAACCAAACACCGTCAAAAATCAAGTACAAAAAATCGAAGTCAAGGGCTACAACCCACTTGACATGGTGAGCTTAATTCCCATGGAAGGACATCCACCAATACAAAGTTCCCCAATCTGAAAATGTAAGTGACTACTAACCCCGCGAGATCCTTGAAAACATGCATCCATATATCATGCATCATATCATGAGAGGTTTCTCCCATATAGGTTTCCTTATCCTCCTACTGTTTATTTTAGTAGAGATGGCCCTAGAACAGACCATCAAGAGCATTCAGATTCAAAACTCTCAACTTCAAGAGATGTTCTTGAACCTGTCCAAGGGGTAAGAAGAGGTGAAAGCTCTCCTCACAAGGGGGATGGGCATCAAGAATCTGGAGGACACCAAGGATAGGATACAAATTGAAATGGCCACAATGAAAGTCCAGATGATGGGAAAAATGGTGGGCCAGATGGCTCTTATCCACAACCTGGCTCAAGGACAGGAAGAGCTGAGAGGCCTTGTCAACAGGCTTCATCAAGATAGATGCAACCAAATGGGGAAAACAGTCAGAATTGGAGATCGAGTCATTGACCAACCTTCGATGAAGAGTGTGCCTTTTAAATTTGCTTCCACGTCATGAGCCCAACAAAAATCTCGCCAACAACAACAGGGTAATCGACGTAGGGAGAATGCATCTAAAAGACGCTTCACCGAAGTCAACATGTCATTGTGTCAAGCGCTACAACACATGTTGAAGGAAGAGCTGATTACGTTAAAGGCTCCTCTCCAAAACCAAAATACTTCTACTTCTACCCATCATCCCAATGAAAGGTGTGCATACCACTCTGATAGTCCAGGACATGACACAAACAACTGTTGAACTTTGAAGAACAAGGTCCAAGACATGATTGATGCCAAGGAGATCGAGTTTGACCCTCCGGAGAATCCAAACATAATCATTGCTCCTATGACGAATCATTGAAAGCTTTTGTTCATTTGAATTTTCAAGTTGTAATCTCTTTTGTTATTCAAACAATTATCTATTAATGTCAAACTTTGTTTCATTAATGCATTGCATATGTTTTCTTGAATTCATCCATTTGTTTTCTCTATATTTAAACTATGCCTTTTACTCTCTTTATGACATTAAAATCTTGCTAAAAGATACAAGCCTGTAGAGGGAGGATGACGAAAACAGTTCCATAATCTCATACAGTATGCTTTTGGACAGACCTTGCTGACGATATACAGGAATTCTTTCAAATCCTAAACACTGGAGTTATAAGGAAGATAATCCCTAGTCAACCGCTTCGAGCCAAAGAAGTAGAAGTTTTTTTTTCCACAAAATTAAAACCTTTAAACAAAACCTGGGGCAGGGTAGTCTCTCAGTTAATTCAAATGCGCGTTTAGTCGCAAACTCTCATCTCGTAATACAACGAATGACGTCAAGAAACATTCCTCTGGAATCAAAAGACGGTGATGGTTCCCTATCACATAGGCAGTCATTATCTCTCAAAAAAAGGAAAGACCCACTAAGTCAAAACCTACAAAGAAGACTTAAGAAAACTGGGCATCTCGCTGACTGTAATCTCAAAACAAGAACAGTCAGGCAAAAATCAGGGATAACAAATCAAAAAGATGTCACTACAAATCCTCAACAACATGAAAAAGGTTGCAAAAAAAATGATTGCCTTCCAATAAACTTAAATTGTCTGAACCATCACCAAAACGTCATTCCAAACTCAATTGGAGTTCAAACGTACAATTAACTGAGTTTAGGACTGAAGAACATCACGAAGAGCGGGTGGGTACAAATATACTTTGAGCCTTTATCCTTTGTTTCTTAAACTGTGAACCAAGCCACGTTACAACCCTTCAAAACTCCTAATTGAAGCATGGGTTAGTTCGAAAGCATACTGTTACAATAGGCATCCTGACTCCTGTAAGACTTTACTGAAAATCCAGAGTTGAATTACAAACTTCTTTACTTGCTAAAAACGCATTTTTCAAAACTTCAAGACAAACATAAACTTTGCATTACTTGAATATCACTGTTTGCATACGGCTATTTGTTTGACATCGGAGAAATTCACACAACGAATATCTAGTGAACGAAAGCTCTCTTAGTGAACAAAATCATTTCAAGCGGGAAGACGCATCCCATAACAGATCTCCTATCAACAAGGGGGCATGACATGTCACTATCTAAGCACACTTGGGGCAGTCCAGTCAAGATTCCAAGAAATCTCTCAAGAAATGTTGAATAACCAGGGACAGGTCTCCATCTGAATCACTTGGGGCATTGAATGTGAATCCCGATAAAAGGTTACGTACAATCAAACATTTCCTGGAAGTTCCACAAACACTCGCTACTAGGGGCAGTGACAAATCTCCCCAAAATCTTTCTCATAGGATGACTCCCATCCAGAGTTTAAATTTGTGAAAAAAGTTTCCCAACTGAGACAACCTCAAGAATCCTCGAGGACTTTCCCCAACGAAATCATCACCTCTCTAGCAGACCAGTAACAGGGTTTATTTCCCCAACAAACGGCAGGAATCCCCATCTTTAGGTGGCCTCTCCAACTACTAAAAATCAAAGGACCACAACTTCTCTTCCCCAGTAGACTACTCTACATTCCCCGACAAGTTACGGTGAAACCTAGACCCTACCAGATATTAGTTCAACTTTGACTCCCCAGTAGAGCAATGCATAACCGAGACTCCTGAACTTTTTCCCCCAAGCAGGAATCAATACTCTCCACAGAGTTCTCAACTTTCCCCGACAGAGTTCTCCTCAACAAAACAGGAATCCTTGGTGGAAATATTCTAAGAAAAGTTTGAAGACTCACCTACTCTTCAAAAGCAGTCCGAGATTTAATGACTCTCCAGCATTTGTCAAGGATTTATTTTTTGGACAAACATACTGTTGTACCCCAAAATTTTCCCTCCCATATTCTTCAAGATTTGCAAAGAGCATGCTCCAAAATCTCCCCAAGGGTTGCACAGTTCAAGGGCCTCCTAACAGTCAAAAACTAGGGTTTTGGATTTGGCAAAGAAATTGAAGTTTTCAAGGGTCCAATTAAGTCCCACATGCCTACAAACATGGTCAAACATCCTCATGCTAAGTTTCAAGACTTACAACACAAAATTGCACAGTCAAAAACCCTAATTGCCCTACAGTCAACTGCAGGGGCAAAATGGTCATTTGACAGTCAAAAGTTCAAATTTTTGGTCAACATCTCATTTTGAAGCCACAAACATCATTTGATAAATTCTTGATCATGATTTTCAAAGTATAGCTCAAAAAGTCTCAAGATGCAAAAGTTTCCATATTTGGACAGTTGAAAAAGTCAACTGTAACTTGACCAAGGCATAACTTCCACATGGTTTATCATAAAAATTCCATCCAAAGCTCATTTTGAAGATAATTACATTTCCTACAACTCCTCTTCACACTTCAAGTCCAAGAAATGCTCTCACAAAAAGTTATCAATTTCAACATTATAGGTCATTTTCAAAAGTCAACAAAAAGGGACTTTAAGTCAAAGGCCATAATTTGAGATTGGTAAATCAAAATGACATGGGACCAAAGGCATTGGTTAGAGGACTTCAAGGCCTTTCCAAAATGTCCAAGAACATGATCAAATCTTAATAATTGAGCAAGATATGCCTTGTGGAAGTTGGGAAATTTTTGGGAATTTTGAAAAGTCAACTTTACTTCAGATGCCTCAAAATTGCTAATGGGCCACATTTTCATCCAAGATTCATCATCCAAAGGCTATGCACGACCATTTGGCCCAAAGGGGATTTATTTCATCATTTTTATTATTTATTTGAATTTTTTAATCACCATTAATTCATTTAATTAAATAAAATATGAAAAAATACTAAACCAATGCATTTGAATCTTTTTATGCAGCATTTGCTCTCCTTAAAGACTCAAGATTCGTGCACAACAAAATTGGAAAGATTGGCCATGATTGGAATCAAAATCACATGGAAAAGATTTGAAAAATATTCATGGAAAATCAAATATTCCATACATCAATGCAAGGATCTCTTGACTCAAATTCCAACCCTAATCCATTGGCATACATATACTGATCAAAACCTAATGCACAAGAACCTTCAAGCTGCGCCCCATCTCAAAAACCAAGTTTGCATTTTTGTCAAAAAATCTGAAAACTGAAAACTGCCTTCTAGCACGATTCAAAGAAAAGTAACAATCCCATTACATTCCTAAAGCATCAAGGAAGCTGTCTGAACCTTTTTCCAGTCCCCACGCCTCCAGAATTGGTATATGGATGTCAAACTTTCTCAAAACTTTTCCATAATCGTATTCTAATATGCATACATTTTTGATACATTTTAAACATTGATCTAGACTAATATGAAGGTTCTGAGACTAGTGGTAACCTTTAATTTGACTAACAATGCTTGTAGCGAAAATTGCCATTGGAATGTTTTAGGGTTTCTCAAGCTTCAAATTGGGCGTTTGCATATACTGTAAAATCAAGGCACCCCAGTACCATGGCTAGAATCAGGACGCTTGGACGAATTCAACACACTAATCGCGCCTTATTTATATGGCCACACGGGCTAATCGCTATTTTTGAAAAGACTGTGTTTTGGGGGGGTTTAAAACCCCCGCTATCTCTTTTTCTGTTACAGGTACAACGAAGACGAAGCCTGCGTGGCCTCTCATGATTGGGTTGTTTGAATTTTTAGCGCGTTTTATCATCAGCGTGAATCTTTAATTATTACATTTGTTTTGTATATTATTTATGAATGCGTTGAATGGTGTAGTGGTTGGGAACTTTGTTGGCAAGCCCCAGGTCCCCTTACTTTCTTCATATATTTTGTTTCAGCATAATTCCATGCAGTTTCAACCCCCAGGCCTACCATGCGTCTCCTTGCCTTTGCTTGCCACGCGCCCACTGAGATCAATCCACTGGCCAAGATCCAAGATCCAGAGAACGCCCTCAGTCAACCTTGCACACATGAGCGTTGAAAGTCAAACAGGCCTGCGTTCCATGGGCCAAAGTCCTTCAAATCAACCTCCAAAGGGGCCTGAATACCCCCCCATGTTTGCTTTCTTTTTCTCTATTTTTTTTATTTGTTTTAATTTGATTGTTTCCTTTTAATTCTTCAAATTAATATTTCTTCAACATAAAAAATAATAAAAAAATCAGAAAGTCACAAAATAAAAATATATTTTATTTAAATGTTATTTTGTAAATAAATTTTATTAATTAATTTAGTTAATTCTAGGTTTAATTTTAAATGTCTTTTTGATAAATTAAAAAATGTAGAATTAGGGTTTTATACTTTTATCTTTTTTTTTCTTTTTTCACCATATTAATTATTAATTATTATTTTTGTAAATAAATAGCCATGTACATAATTAATTAAAATTAGGTCAAACTAAGAATATTTCTTAATAAATTAAAATAATTTAGAATTAGGTTTAATTAATTCTCTTAATTTCATAAAATACAAAAACTCAAAAATAACTTCCTTTCACATTTAATTTGATTAATTTCGTAATTTTAATTTAATTTCTTTAAAAAAGGGTCCAACGCCCTCGTATTCCCGACTTTAATTCTCTTCGCATTTTTGTTGCTTTTTGTGAATATTCATGTAATTCTCCCAAAGCCATGTAATAGACTAATTAGATATTTATCTTTTCGCTTTATTTTATTTCAAATCGGGTCCTGGATTAATTTGGCGATGTGGACCCGCGCCTTTGTAATAGCGTAGGACTTTTAATTCCGCATCTTTTAAACTGTTAATTAAACTGCATGAAAGAATGAATGCCTAAAATAAAAGCAACGCGTAGATCACCAATGTATGAACAAGACAAAAATATCTGAAAACGACACACAAATCACACACCACCCCTAGGGTACGCCTCACTGTTGCCTTGCCCCTCGAAAGGTGTTTGTCGAGTAGAGGATGTTTTAGTAAGTCCTCATGTCCATGAAAATGGCATGAGGGTAGCTTCTAAGGTGTCTTCCCATTGCTCCGGTGATCACCATGTCCCGAACCCTCGAATTGACCCGAATACCTCCAACGGTGGTGCTACCTACCTCTCAATGGTGGGATGGCACTACTTTAAGGACATTTACACAAACGAATTCCTTAGGGTAGGTAGACGACTCTAGATACTTGCTCTAATTTAAAAACAAATCAAAAAATACTTTTCACACCGACACCTTTTCAAAAAGCTTTCGAAAGCAACTTTTCAAACACTCTTGAGGACCGATACAAGAGTCGAACTGGAATTTTCAAAGAAACTTTTTTACACCCACTCACACTTTGAAAAGAAAACACTTTTGAAAACACAAATGAGCAAGTCTCTAAGAGCCCATGGATAACCATGGATAGAAAGGGTGCTAACACTTTCCCTTTCTATAATCTACCTCCCGAACCGAGAGCAATCTCTATAAGGAATTTTTCTGTGCTTTTGTCCTTTCCATTTGGAGAAAATAAAAGACGGTGGCGACTCTTGCTTACCGCGACATTTCGCGAACCAACTTTAAACAGTCCGTTCCAGATCCACCGATCACAGAACTGGCGACTCTGCTGGGGACCCTTATAAAAGTGAGGTGTACCTTAGGACTAAGATCACTTGTGTTTTCAATTGTCTGAATTGTTTGCTTTAAATTGTGGGACTGTCTCGGGAGTTCTATAGATCCTAACCCGGATCTGGGGGGTACCTTCTTAGAAAGTAGCAACAAGACTGTGAGGGAACTATGCGGGGTATACCGACATGGTTCAAGCAGTCTGCTACATTGATGTGGCACTTTGGTGTGTACCGGTAACCCTTGAGTCCAGTTAAGGAGAGTACGGGGCCGCCGCGTGGTGTCGTGAAGCATCAACTGACCTTAGGAACCTTAATTGAACCATCTTGGCCTCTTTAGGGTTGTGAGATAACTGACTTTGGTGCAGTCCGAGGTTGGTTGATACTCGATACTACACTCAATTGAGGGTTGCTTTCCTGGAATATTTCGGTCGCCAGTTCAGTGGCTAAATCGAAACGATGAACAATGAAAGCAATCCAGTGATATTGGGACCCTTAGAACCCGGTTACTTCTAATAGGACAGGTTTGAGCCCACCAACTTCAAGAGGGTAATACCCAGACCCCATGCTGGCCTAAACTCTAAGGGGCTTGTCTTGTGTGACTTGTGTGCCTTACATGTTTTCCTTTGTAAATATTAGTGGTGTGTTTAATCATAGCATCATGACATCATCCAGCATCATATGCATTGACTAACCATTTCAGGGGTTCGAATCTTCATCTTTGTTCTTGTTTTGTAGGACATGGAAACTGTTCGCAGAAAGACAATTCAAATCAGCCTTGTAAGGATCCCTCCTCAGCTTAAGGAGCTTATATCCAGGATTCCCGAGAGCTCTTCATTCAGTGAAAGACATGGAAGACTCATCAGCTTGGTCAATACCAACATTGAGGAAGATATGATAAAGGTCATGTTACAGTTCTTTGACCCTCTGCATCACTGTTTCACTTTCCTGGATTATCAGCTGGTACCTACATTGGAGGAGTTCTCCCGGCTTCTGAAGATCCCTATCCTTGATCAACTACCCTACAACGGTACGGAAAAGGAACCCAAGCTTGAAGAGATTGCTAAAGCCCTACACCTACAATCATCTGACCTCAAGGGACATTGGGAAGTTAGAAGTGGTATCAAAGGGTTCTTAGCCAGGTTTCTGTTTGAAAAGGCCCATGAATGTTGGAACTCCCTTGACTTACAAGCTTTTGAAGAAGTTGTGGCCCTCCTTGTCTATGGTTTGGTGTTGTTCCCTGACCCAGATCAGCTTATAGATATCAGTGCTGTCCAGATCTTCATGTCCAGGAATCCTTTACCTACGTTGCTGGGGGACATCCTTCACTCATGTTACACTCGAACCATGAGAAAAAGAGGTGTCCTTATGTGCTGCACTCCTCTCTTGGGAAGGTGGTTTATTTCGCACCTTCCCCAATCAGTTTTGAAGAACGAGCGGGGTTTGAGATGGTCACAACGGTTGATGACTCTTACACATGCTGATATACATTGGTGCCCTCGGTCCAGAGAGGATGTCACTATCATTGATCGTTGCAGGGAGTACCCTAATGTTCCTTTACTTGGAATCAGAGGAGGTATTACTTACAACCCATGCCTGGCTTGGAGACAGTTTGGTTATGCTCGGAGGGATGGCCCTCATGACATGTTAATTCCTGACATAGTTTTTGACTTCGACAATGATGCACAAGGACTTCGCCAGAGATTTATCAGAGCTTGGAGGATGCCAAGTAGGATAGATAGTAAGACACTGGGGCACAGGAACTCCATCCCGTTGGAACCTTATCTCAAGTGGATACGCGCCCGCTCCCAGAAGTTAGTAATGCCTTATCCTCATATGCTCCCTGTAATCAAAGAGCCAGTCTTGGAAGGAGAAGTGTCTTACACTATTCAACATCCCGACATGCCCACGTCCTGGGAAGAGATGCAGAAGAGCTGGATCCAGCTTAAGGAAGAACGGAATTCTCTGGAGACCAGTTTACATGCTAGTGAAAAGAAGGTTTTGGAGCTCACCCGCCTATTGCATGAGGAGAGGAATCTCAACACCTACATAGCTCCAAAGAGGATGCGTAGTGTCTTTTGGGATTGATTTGCTTTTGTATTATTTTGCCCATGAGGCTTTTGATGTACCAAACAATTGTTTCCTTAATGATAACATGTGTTCCTTTTTGTCTACAACAAATTTGAACTTTCGAACCCTTGAAATCATTGCATAAACACATATCATTCATCATGTGCATAGCAGGTTTTCTTCTTTTCAGGTTGCTTAATGTTCTTCGCTGTTTATTTCAGCATCATGAATCCTGACTCATCATCAACCAAGATGTCTATCAAGGCTCTTCAGGCGCAGAACGCGCAATTTCAGGAACTGATCATGGGTTTGGCTCAGGGCCAAGAAGAGCTGAAAGCTTTGCTCCTGAAGAAGGAGAAGAAGAAGAAGAAGAAAACTGTTCTTTTCAACTCGGGCCGAAGGTTTGGCAACACTCTGCAGAATTGTAGTTGTTTAGGTATTGGCTTGCATTTTTGGTAAAACCCAAGTGTATGTGTGAATGTCATGACTGATGTCATAACATTCTAGTTTAGTTTGTACTGATTCATTAGGTACCTTTGCAGAAAAATATTGTCATTCAGGTACTGATGTTTATAAGTGTGTATCTGAGCATTTTGCAAAATGATCACATTTTCCTAAATCAGTAGACAGGTTCCTCAGATGTCATAACAGATGTTAAGACATCCTGTTCTGAACTAACAGGTTTGCAGGTTGGTTAATTCTGAGTTTTTTCAGGAAAATAACTCAGTCTTTCCAGAACAGAATCCTGTGTTTTCTGAGGGGTAACCTAGCTCAACCCTAACCTGGTTAATAAAGTCCTGTGACCTAGTCTTAAGGTCAAACGGAATTAACCCTAGGTTTTTGTGGAAACCCTAACTGAAGTTGCAGCTGCTATATATTCAACAGAGCTGCTGTTTTGCAAGGAATCCCTTTTTGATCAGAAGATCATTTGAAATCTGTATATGTTTAATTATTGTACTCCAAGCAATTATCATTGTGATAAGTGACTTGGAATAGGTTTTTAATTGTAAGGTTGTGTAGCACTCAAAGCTTTGAAGCAAGAGTGTTTGAATGTTCCTTGACTAAAGCTGTGAAGCAGAGTCAAGTTAGTTGTGTGCATCACTCAAAGCTGTGAAGCAAGAGTGATTATGTTGCTTGATTAAAAAAGCTGTGAAGCTTAATCAAGTGTTTGTTTTTGAAGAGTGTCTTCATCAATTCATTAGTCAAATTGTTTTATGTATCACTGTTGTGATTGAGGGGGAGTGAGTAGGAACTCAGGTTTAAGTTGTACTTAGATTGAAATTGCATTGGGTAGGTCTTAAGTGAAGGAGATAAACTGGTTGGTTTATTCCTGAATTAACATCTCTTATAGTGGATTTCCTCCCTGGCTTGGTAGCCCCCAGAGTAGGTGTTGTTGCACACTGAACTGGGTAAACAATTGACTGTGTTCTTTATTGCTTTTGTATTTACTGTCATATAGTAAGTCAGATACGGTGTCATAACATTGAACGTGACATTGAGTATCTGCAGCCAGAATTTCAAGAATGAAGAGGCTGGTTCTTCTGTAGGCAAAGGCAGTCCCCAAGGGGGAAAGGCTTCAAGTCCAGTAGTCTCTGACAACGAGACTGACTTCAATGAGGAACAGTATCCTCCTGCTAAAGACCGGTATAAGCAGTTGGAAGACAGACTGAATGCCATGGAGATCCAACAAGTGCCTGGGCTGGATTTCGGAGATTTGGGCTTATCTACTGGTGTGATTATTCCTCACAAGTTCAAAGCACCATCCTTTACCAAGTATGACGGGGCGTCTTGTCCCAAGCTACACCTCAGATCTTATGTGCGGAAGATTCATCCGTACACTATGGATAAGAACTTGTGGATCCACTTCTTCCAGGAGAGTCTTTCAGGGACTCATCTCGAATGGTTCTATCAGCTGGATGGGACCAAAGTTCGTAACTGGGAGGAGTTGGCTACTGCTTTCTATAAGCAGTATCAATATAATGCCGACCTTGCCCCTACACGTACCCAACTCCAGGGTATGTCGATAGGGTCAAGCGAAGGTTTCAAAGAGTATGCACAGAAGTGGAGGGATCTGGCTGGCAGGGTGCAGCCTCCGTTAACTGACCGAGAGTTGGTAGACATGTTCTTGGGGACCCTATCTGGGCCATTTTTTAATCATCTTATTGGTAACTCGTCTGCAGGGTTCACTGATCTTATTCTGACTGGAGAGAGAATAGAGGCTGGGATGAAGTCTGGTAAAATTCAGAAGGGTGCATCTGCAAGTTCTGAGAGGAAACCCTTTAAGAAGGAGGCCAGTGCTGTATATGGGTCTAGAAGACAAGAGAAACCTGAGCGCCGCCAATCTGTCAACGCGGTGATGATTGCTAAACCTGCTGCCGCTCCTCGGCAAACCAATCCTCAAAGGGCTGAAAGACCCAGGAGAGAGTTTACCCGTTTGAGTATGACCCTATCGCAGATCTTACCGCAGTTGCTGTCCACCAACTTAGTGACTGTCAGGGAGGCTCCGAAAGTTGTGAATACTGCCTCTCCCAAGTACAATCCAAATGCTCGCTGTGCTTATCACTCCGATAGCCCGGGGCATTCCACTGATGATTGTTGGGCATTAAGGAACAAGCTGCAGGACCTTATTGATGCAAAGGAGGTACAGTTTGAGGCATCTGAAAAGCCTAATGTAGTGACAGCTCCCCTGCCTGCTCATGGGGTGAATGCTATCAGGGAGGATGATGAAGTGGATGAAGCTGAGTTCGACAGCTGGATTTACCCGGCAACCGACAGTGAACCTAGCAATTGGATTGCAAAGGACAACCTACTTATTTCTCTTGTTACTGAGTAATAAATTCTTTTGTTTTTGTTATTTGTAATAAACAATAAATTGAACTTTATGGCCCGGTGTCTTACCCTGGGCACCGTGGCTTCATTTGTGAGGGCATATAAACTGTCATTTCATATATCATGAATAAAGACCTTGGACGTTTTCTCACATTTCAAATCTTATGCTCCTTTTCTTTCTTTCCTTCCTTTATATATTGCAAAACAGTTGTATTTACACACACTCACTCATACAGGTTTCAATCCACTCTGGATCTCACTGGTAACGACTCTGCTACTGCCAGTTATGACTTCGAAAATCCGATCAACTTAGCTGAAGACGAAGGTGAAGATGATTGCGAAGTACCTGGCGAGCTTGCAAGACTGTTACTCCAGGAAGAGAGGGCAATTCAACCACATGAAGATCCAGTGGAAACAATAAATCTGGGTACTGAGACAGACAGAAAGGAAGTTAAGATTGGTGCCAACCTAGAGCTCAGCGTGAAGCAACGGTTGACTCAGATGCTACATGATTATGTGGAGATATTTTCCTGGTCCTACGAAGATATGCCCGGGTTGGATACCGATATTGTGGTCCATCATTTGCCTACTAAGGAAGATTGCCCTCCGGTCAAGCAAAAGGTCCATCGTATGCGTCCAGAGATGTCTGAGAAGATCAAAGCCGAGGTTATGAAACAATTCGATGCCGGTTTTCTTGCAGTGACTTCTTACCCTCAGTGGGTTGCTAATGTGGTGCCAGTACCTAAGAAAGATGGGAAAGTCAGAATGTGTGTTGATTACAGGGATCTGAACAGGGCCAGCCCCAAGGATGACTTCCCTCTACCTCACATTGATGTCCTTGTTGACAATACTGCTCAGCATAAAGTGTTCTCATTCATGGATGGTTTTTCAGGGTATAATCAGATCAAGATGGCTCCGGAAGACATGGAAAAGACTACCTTTGTTACTCAGTGGGGCACCTTCTGCTACAAGGTCATGCCTTTTGGACTGAAAAATGCTGGGGTAACCTACCAACGTGCCATGGTTGCTTTATTTCATGACATGATCCATCATGAGATAGAGGTATATGTCGACGACATGATCGCAAGGTCCCAGACTGAGGAAGAACACCTTGATCATTTGCAGAAATTGTTTGACCGTCTGAAGTTGTACAAGCTGAGGTTGAACCCGAACAAGTGCACCTTCGGGGTAAGATCTGGAAAGTTGCTAGGCTTCGTCGTAAGTGACAAGGGTATTCAAGTGGACCCTGCCAAGGTTAAAGCTATTCAAGAGATGCCTGTTCCTAAGACAGAGAAGGAGGTCAGAGGCTTTTTAGGACGCCTGAATTATATTGCTCGGTTCATATCACATCTAACTGCCACCTGTGAGCCAATCTTCAAGCTGCTGAAGAAAGATCAGGTAGTACGTTGGAATGATGAATGTCAGGCTGCTTTTGACAGAATCAAAGAGTATCTCCAAGAACCACCCATCCTTATGCCACCGGTTGAAGGGAGACCTTTGATACTATACCTGACAGTTCTTGACAACTCAATGGGGTGTGTGATGGGGCAGCATGACGAGTCTGGCTGAAAAGAGCATGCCATTTATTACCTTAGCAAAAAGTTTACCGACTGTGAGACCCGATACTCACTGCTTGAGAAAACTTGTTGCGCTTTGGTATGGCTGCTCGCCGGCTGAGACAGTATATGCTGACTCACACTACCTTGTTGATCTCAAAGATGGATCCTATAAAGTACATATTTGAAAAGCCTGCTCTGTCTGGGAGAATAGCGAGATGGCAAATGATCTTGACAGAATACGACATTCAATACACGACTCAGAAAGCCATCAAAGGAAGTGTATTGGCAGATCACTTGGCACATCAGGCAGTAGACGACTATCAGTCAATGAACTTTGAGTTTCCCGACGAGAGTATCATGATAGTGACTGATTGTGAAGTACCTGGACCGGATGAAGGACCTGAGGAAGGATCCCGATGGTCTATGCACTTTGACGGAGCCTCCAATGCTTTGGGTAACGGCATCGGCGCTGTGATCATATCTCCTCAAGGCACTCATACTCCACTCACTGCCCGGCTATGTTTCAACTGCACCAACAACATGGTGGAGTATGAGGCATGCATCATGGGTCTCCAAGCTGCGATCGACTTAAGGATCAAGTTTCTGAGTGTCTTCGGAGATTCCGCTCTCGTGATCAACCAGATCAAAGGAGAGTGGGATACGAAACATCCGAATCTTATTCCTTACAGAGAATGTGTGTTGACCTTGATCCCCCACTTCACAGAGATAACCTTTGAACACTTTCCGAGAGAGGAGAATCAGTTGGCGGACGCGTTAGCTACGATGTCTTCTATGTTCAAGGTCAAATGGGACAATGAGGCTCCCCGGATCATCATCTGGAAACTGGACGAACCGGCATATTGTTGTGATCTTGAAACTGAACTGGTGACTGAGAAGCCTTGGTACCATGAGGTGAAGAGATACTTGGAAGCTCATGAATACCCTGAAGGTGCATCTGTCAATGATAAGAAATTTCTGAGAAGGTTCGCAGCCAAGTTCTTCCTTAGCAACGGCATCCTGTATAAGCGAAACCACGATTCGACCTTACTGCGTTGTGTGGACAAGACAGAAGCAGAAAGGATCATGGAAGAGTTACACGAAGGGACATTCGGAACACATTCCAGTGGACACACTATGGCGAAGAAAATCCTCCGGGAAGGGTACTTCTGGTCCACAATGGAAGCTGACTGCTACCAACATTCTCGGACATGTTATAAATGCCAGATATATGCAGACAAGGTGCACGTTCCTCCAGTTCCTCTAAATGTTTTGACAGCACCATGGCCGTTTGCAATGTGGGGCATAGAGATGATCGGTGAGATTAAACCTACGACATCCAATGGGCATCGCTTCATCCTGGTAGCGATTGATTACTTCACAAAGTGGGTCGAAGCAGCTTCCTACGCTACGGTAACCAAGACTGTTGTGGCACGGTTGATTCGGCATAATCTGATCTGTCGATACGGAGTCCCTGAAAGGATCATTACAGACAATGGTACCAATCTCAATAACAAGATAATCACTGAGCTCTGCGAGCAGTTTAAGATACAGCACCACAACTCTTCTCCTTACAGACCGAAGATGAATGGGGCTGTAGAAGAAGCAAATAAGAACATTAAGAAAATTGTGCAGAAGATGACAGTGACTTATAAAGTTTGGCACGAGATGTTACCATTCACTCTACATGGGTACTGTACCTCATCCAGGACGTCAACCGGGGCAACTCCTTTCTCCTTGGTCTACGGTATGGAGGCAGTCTTACCGATCGAAGTGCAGATACCCTCTCTCCGGATAATGAAGGATGCAGATCTGAGTGAAGACGATTGGATTCAGACACGACTTGATCAGCTAAACCTTATTGATGAAAAGAGACTTGCTGCTATCTGTCATGGTCAGACGTACCAAAAATGGATGATCAGGGCATTTAACAAAAAGGTCAGACCACAAGAATATCAAGTTGGGGATCTGGTAATCAAACGAATCATCCTTCCTCAGAGTGATCCAAGGGGAAAATGGACCCCTACATATGAAGGACCATTTGTGGTTAAGCATGTGTTCTCAGGAGGAGCCATGATTCTAACCAACATGGATGGTGACGACCTTCCTCACCCCGCCAATGCAGACATAGTAAAAAGATACTACGCATGAAAAAGAACCGCTAGGTTGACATACCTAGGCAAAAATTAGGGCTCCCGGCGAACCAAAAGGGTTCGGGAAAAATGAAGGGATGAAATGAAAAAATCTGTACACCCGACAAGTCGAAAACCTGAAAAGGCGGCTTGGGCAAAAATGGGTATCCCGGTGGACTGAAAACCCGAAAGGGCGGTCCAGGCAAAAGTTAGGGATAAAGCGTAATACTATGTCTCATTGGATCACTTTGCATCCAGAATCCGGTATCTACAGCAAGTTCAGACGGCATCGATCAGTCAGCTTCATCTTCAACTAAGGTCATCAAGTGATGAGACGCTCAAAGACATAAAGGCGATAGCAGAGTTGAAACCCAGTGGGATCATTCATTTCACACAGCTGTTTTATTTTCTTTTGTACAAATTGTATAAACTCTTTCGTTCGGCGGCGTTCTCTTACTAGGACGTCAGCCTCTTGTACATAAACGCCTATTTACAGGCAAATTCAAAAATCAATATAAATACACTTTCCAGATAAATTGCCATTTGTTTTTCCTTTTCTGTTTTGTTTTGTGAAGAACGTCCAAGGTTCAATTTGTGATATATGCATTGACAATAATTTGCTAACTCATGAATATTTGCATACGAAACAAAGGATTAATTACAGGTAACATTAGAAACAGGGGCAATAAAGAGTTGTCTAAGCAATCTAATTGTTCTGTCCTCCAAGGTACCAAGGTGAGTTCAGCTGAAGAACATAACCAGTACATCTTAATTCCCCAGAGAGTGCGTCAGCAAGTCAATACACTCTCCCTAAGCAAAGTTACTATCAGCCTTAAGGAAGTTTGGTATCCCCCGCAGATCTCAACATTCCCCAGCGAGATACAGACATTCTTAACAAACATCCCCGGCAGTCTTGACCTAAAGATTGTTCCCCGGCGGTATATCAAACATTCAACGAAGTCACTTCCCCGTACAGTTCAAAATTTCCCCAGGAGAGTCCAATCCAGATTTCCCCAGGAAAGTTGAATCATCTCCCCAAGCAGTAAGCTTATCCCCAGTAGATTCTGGAAGCTTGCCCCCCGCAGAACACGAACGCATCCCCCGGCTTTATTCAAAGAGTTATTTCCCTACCAAGATGTAACTGGGTTATCCTCAGCCAAAAGCCACGGAAAGATCGTCCTCGGCGAAGTCTTCTTATCCCCAGCGAAGTCTATCAACACTTCCAACATAACAATGATATCCCCAGCGGAGTTATCATCATCCCAGCAAAGCGTCTCTCTCCCCACAGAGTATTGCTCCCCAACAAGATTGCTAGAGTATTTTTCTTCTCGCAGAGTAATCCATTCGCCAAGTTTATTCCCCAACGGAGTTATCTTATCCTACCGGTATTCTTGCAACTATCATCCCCAGTGGAAACAACAAAGCACTATTCTCCAAACATCAGCCCAGGAGTGACTTCCCGGCACCCGTCAAGGATTTATTTTCCTAAAACGAAAGGATACATTCATAAACATCACATTTTCATACATTATAGCATGCATATACGCATCATATATTACAATCTCATTTATGTTGAGAACATCATTGCTTGATCCATATCGTGCATTTCATATGACTGACCTTTACCTTTCAGGAAAGATCCAGTTAAGTTCTCAGTTATATCTCAAGACTTTGGTCTGGTTCAGTTAAATCGACCCTAAGATTTTCCTGTTTCTTATCCAGTCAAAGGACTTCTCTGGTTCAGTCAGATCGACCCTAAGATCTCCCTGATTCTTATCCAGTTGAAGACATTCCAAGACCTAGACCGGTTCAGTTAAATCGACCCTAAGATTTTCCTGTTTCTTATCCAGTCAAAGGCCTTCTCTGGTTCAGTCAGATCGACCCTAAGATCTCCCTGTTTCTTATCCAGTTGAAGATTCCAAGACCTTGTTTGGTTCAGTTAAGTAGACCCTAAGATTTTTATTGATTCTTATCCAATCAAAGGCCTTCTCTAGTCCAGTTAAATTGATCCCTAAAAGATTTTCCTGATGAAGACTCAGTAGAAGACATCCAAGATTCTCTCAGCGTTACTGTTGAGGTTGAAGCCGCCTATGATTCTCTCAGCGTTACTGTTGAGGTTGAAGTCGCATATGGTTCTCTCAGCGTTACTGTTGAGGTTGAAGTCGCCTATGATTCTCTCAGCGTTCCTGTTGAGGTAGTAATCGTCCAAGATTCTTTCAGCGTTCCTGTTGAGGTAGTAATCGTCCCAAGATTCTCTCAGCATCCCTGTTGAGGTAGTAATCGTCCAAGGTTCTCTCACCGTCCCGTTGAGGTAGTAACCATCCCTGGTTTATTCATAACCTTTTGAAGTTCCAGATTCAATTCCTGTAACCAGTCAGGGTGCATCTATACAAAGAGTTTGAAAACCAACTCCTGTAACAAGCTAGGTAATCATTTTCTTTTTCAGGTACGCAAATTCTCGCTAAGGAATCTCTTACGCAATCGACATCCAGATGGCATCTATAAGCCCATCATCCTATCCATCAATCTCCAAATGGCATCTAAAAGCCCATTCCCACCATCACACCACTATGTGAGCGCAAATTTCTGGGCACTCTAGTGTTCAATCATCTTCCACCTTCGGATTACGAAAGGCACGTCAGCCAATCTGCATCCTCAGGTTTAAGAAGATTGAACAGGGGCAACTGTTGTACCCCAAAATTTTCCCTCCCATATTCTTCAAGATTTGCAAAGAGCATGCTCCAAAATCTCCCCAAGGGTTGCACAGTCCAAGGGCCTCCTAACAGTCAAAAACTAGGGTTTTGGATTTGGCAAAGAAATTGAAGTTTTCAAGGGTCCAATCAAGTCCCACATGCCTACAAACATGGTCAAACATCCTCATGCTAAGTTTCAAGACTTACAGCACAAAATTGCACAGTCAAAAACCCTAATTGCCCTACAGTCAACTGCAGGGGCAAAATGGTCATTTGACAGTCAAAAGTTCAAATTATTGGTCAACATCTCATTTTGAAGCCACAAACATCATTTGATCAATTCTTGATCATGATTTTCAAAGTATAGCTCAAAAAGTCTCAAGATGCAAAAGTTTCCATGTTTGGACTGTTGAAAAAGTCAACTGTAACTTGACCAAGGCATAACTTCCACATGGTTTATCAGAAAAATTCCATCCAAAGCTCATTTTGAAGAGAATGACATTTCCTACAACTCCTCTTCACAATTCAAGTCCAAGAAATGCTCTCACAAAAAGTTATCAATTTCAACATTATAGGTCATTTTCAAAAGTCAACAAAAAGGGACTTTAAGTCAGAGGCCATAATTTGAGATTGGTAAATCAAAATGACATGGGACCAAAGGCATTGGTTGGAGGACTTCAAGAACTTTCCAAAATGTCCAAGAACATGATCAAAGATTAAAAATTGAGCAAGATATGCCTTGTGGAAGTTGGGAAATTTTTGGGAATTTTGAAAAGTCAATTTTACTTCAAATGCCTCAAAATTGCTAATGGGCCACATTTTCATCCAAGATTCATCATACAAAGGCTATGCACGACCATTTGGCCCAAAGGGGATTTATTTCATCATTTTTATTATTTATTTGAATTTTTTAATCACCATTAATTCATTTAATTAAATAAAATATGAAAAAATACTAAACCAATGCATTTGAATCTTTTTATGCAACATTTGCTCTCCTTAAAGACTCAAGATTCGTGCACAACAAAATTGGAAAGATTGGCCATGATTGGAATCAAAATCACATGGAAAAGATTTGAAAAATATTCATGGAAAATCAAATATTCCATACATCAATGCAAGGATCTCTTGACTCAAATTCCAACCCTAATCCATTGGCATACATATACTGATCAAAACCTAATGCACAAGAACCTTCAAGCTGCGCCCCATCTCAAAAACCAAGTTTTCATTTTTGTCAAAAAATCTGAAAACTGAAAACTGCCTTCTAGCACGATTCAAAGAAAAGTAACAATCCCATTACATTCCTAAAGCATCAAGGAAGCTGTCTGAACCTTTTTCCAGTCCCCACGCCTCCAGAATTGGTATATGGATGTCAAACTTTCTCAAAACTTTTCCATAATCGTATTCTAATATGCATACATTTTTGATACATTTTAAACATTGATCTAGACTAATATGAAGGTTCTGAGACTAGTGGTAACCTTTAATTTGACTAACAATGCTTGTAGCGAAAATTGCCATTGGAATGTTTTAGGGTTTCTCAAGCTTCAAATTGGGCGTTTGCATATACTGTAAAATCAAGGCACCCCAGTACCATGGCTAGAATCAGGACGCTTGGACGAATTCAACACACTAATCGCGCCTTATTTATATGGCCACACGGGCTAATCGCTATTTTTTAAAAGACTGTGTTTTGGGGGGGTTTAAAACCCCCGCTATCTCTTTTTCTGTTACAGGTACAACGAAGACGAAGCCTGCATGGCCTCCCATGATTGGGTTGTTTGAATTTTTAGCGCGTTTTATCATCAGCGTGACTCTTTAATTATTACATTTGTTTTGTATATTATTTATGAATACGTTGAATGGTGTAGTGGTTGGGAACTTTGTTGGCAAGCCTTGGGACCTGGGTTCGATTCCCAGGTCCCCTTACTTTCTTCATATATTTTGTTTCAGCATAATTCCATGCAGTTTCAACCCCCAGGCCTACCATGCGTCTCCTTGCCTTTGCTTGCCACGCGCCCACTGAGATCAATCCACTGGCCAATATCCAAGATCCAGAGAACGCCCTCAGTCAACCTTGCACACATGAGCATTGAAAGTCAAACAGGCCTGCGTTCCATGGGCCAAAGTCCTTCAAATCAACCTCCAAAGGGGCCTGAATACCCCCCCCATGTTTGCTTTCTTTTTCTCTATTTTTTTATTTGTTTTAATTTGATTGTTTCCTTTTAATTCTTCAAATTAATATTTCTTCAACATAAAAAATAATAAAAAAATCAGAAAGTCACAAAATAAAAATATATTTTATTTAAATGTTATTTTGTAAATAAATTTTATTAATTAATTTAGTTAATTCTAGGTTTAATTTTAAATGTCTTTTTGATAAATTAAAAAATGTAGAATTAGGGTTTTATACTTTTTTCTTTTTTTTTCTTTTTTCACCATATTAATTATTAATTATTATTTTTGTAAATAAATAGCCATGTACATAATTAATTAAAATTAGGTCAAACTAAGAATATTTCTTAATAAATTAAAATAATTTAGAATTAGGTTTAATTAATTCTCTTAATTTCATAAAATACAAAAACTCAAAAATAACTTCCTTTCACATTTAATTTGATTAATTTCATAATTTTAATTTAATTTCTTTAAAAAAGGGTCCAACGCCCTCGTATTCCCGACTTTAATTCTCTTCGCATTTTTGTTGCTTTTTGTGAATATTCATGTAATTCTCCCAAAGCCATGTAATAGACTAATTAGATATTTATCTTTTCACTTTATTTTATTTCAAATCGGGTCCTGGATTAATTTGGCGATGTGGACCCGCGCATTTGTAATAGCGTAGGACTTTTAATTCCGCATCTTTTAAACTGTTAATTAAACTGCATGAAAGAATGAATGCCTAAAATAAAAGCAACGCGTAGATCACCAATGTATGAACAAGACAAAAATATCTGAAAACGACACACAAATCACACACCACCCCTAGGGTACGCCTCACTGTTGCCTTGCCCCTCGAAAGGTGGTCGTCGAGTAGAGGATGTTTTAGTAAGTCCTCATGTCCATGAAAATGGCATGAGGGTAGCTTCTAAGGTGTCTTCCCATTGCTCCGGTGATCACCATGTCCCGAACCCTCGAATTGACCCGAATACCTCCAACGGTGGTGCTACCTACCTCTCAATGGTGGGATGGCACTACTTTAAGGAAATTTACACAGACGAATTCCTTAGGGTAGGTAGACGACTCTAGATACTTGCTCTAATTTCAAAACAAATCAAAAAATACTTTTCACACCGACACCTTTTCAAAAAGCTTTCGAAAGCAACTTTTCAAACACTCTTGAGGACCGATACAAGAGTCGAACTGGAATTTTCAAAGAAACTTTTTTAAACCCACTCACACTTTGAAAAGCAAACACTTTTGAAAACACAAATGAGCAAGTCTCTAAGAGCCCATGGATAACCATGGATAGAAAGGGTGCTAACACCTTCCCTTTCTATAATCTACCTCCCGAACCGAGAGAAATCTCTATAAGGAATTTTTCTGTGCTTTTATCCTTTCCATTTGGAGAAAATAAAAGACGGTGGCGACTCTTGCTTACCGCGACATTTCACGAACCAGCTTTAAACAGTCAGTTCCAGATCCACCGATCACACATACATTCAAATAAACATCTCATATTTCATATATCATATTACATACATGACAAGTGCACACGACACAATCTCATTTATTTTGAGAACATCATTATGCAATGCATACATCATGACATTGCATACAACTAACTCTTTACCTTTTCACAAAAGATCAGTCAACAGATAAAGGTCATCATCTTTTGGAGTAGCAATCGTCTCAGATTCCTTCATCATCCGTTGAGATTTCCTTCTAGAAACAGTTTAGATGCGATCCAGATATGGATGACATTCTGATACTTACTCCAGATTCTCTTCTAGAAACAGTTCAGATGCGATCCAAATATGGCTGACATTCTGATACTTACTCCAGATTCTCTTCTAGAAACAGTTCAGATGCGATCCAGATATGGCTGACATTCTGATACTTATTCCAGATTCTCTTCTAGAAACAGTTCAGATGCGATCCAGATATGGCTGACATTCTGATACTTGTTCCAGATTCCTTCTAGAGACAGTTCAGATGTGATCCATATATGGATGACATTCTGATACTTATTCCAGATTCCTTCTAGAAATAGTTTAGATGCGATCCAGATATGGCTGACATTCTGATACTTATTCCAGATTCCTTCTAGAAACAGTTCAGATGCGATCCAGATATGGCTGACATTCTGATACTTACTCCAGACTCTCTTCTAGAAACAGTTCAGATGTGATCCAGATATGGCTGACCTTTTGATACTTACTCCAGATTCTCTTCTAGAAACAGTTCAGATGTGATCCAGATATGGCTAACATTCTGATACTTACTCCAGATTCTCTTCTAGAAATAGTTCAGATGCGATCTAGATATGGCTGACATTCTGATACTTACTCCATATTCTCTTCTAGAAACAATTCAGATGCGATCCAGATATGGCTGATATTCTGATACTTACTCCAGATTCTCTTCTAGAAACAGTTCAGATGCGATCCAGATATGGCTGACATTCTGATACTTATTCTAGATTCCTTCAAATACAATCCAGATACGATCCAGATTCGGATGTCATTCTGTCACTCATTCAAAATACAGTCCAGATACGATCCAGATTCGGATGTCATTCTGTCACTCATTTAAATACAGTCCAGATACGATCTAGATTCAGATGTCATTCTGTCACTCATTCAAAATACAATCCAGATACGATCTAGATTCGGATGTCATTTTGTCACTCACTCAAATACAGTCCAAATACGATCCAGATTCGGATGTAATTTTGTCTCTCATTCAAATACAGTCTAGATACGATCCAAATCCGGATGTTATTTTGTCACTCATTCAAATACAGTCCAATCATGATCCAGATTCGGATGTCATTCTGTCACTCATTCAAATACAGTCCATATACTATCCATATTAGGATACAATTCATTTATGGATATTATTCTGATACTCATCCCACGGACGCCATTCTGATGATCAGTTAGTTCCAGCTTAAAGATACAGACCAGCAATCATTTCTGGATGGCATCTTTAAGCCCATCTCCAACAACTATCCATTATCTCTCCAAATGGCATCTTTAATCCCATTCCCTACATAACCAGCTAACACATCTTCGAGTGCAAATTTTATGGGCACTCTAGTGTTCAATCATCTTCCACCTTTAAGTCACGAATGGAAGATTTACCAATCTAACTCTTCAGGTGTAAGAAGATTGAACAGTGGCAGCTGTTGTACCCCAAAATTTTCCCTCTCATTTCTCAAGGAATCACCCTGGATCCTCAAGTTTGCTTTCATCCAATTCCAAACCTTGAACTACAAATTTCCCAAGAAAATAACTCACAAGGGAAAAATAGTCATTTGCACACCAAAGGAGTGAAACTATGACTTTTGAATCAAAATTAAGTTCCAAGAATCATATTTCATTAAGGCATGAAATTGATTCATCAAAAATCAGAAGTCAGAAGTTACTTTGAAAAAAAATCAAATTTTCGAAACATTTAGAAAATTTTCTAAGTGTCTAGAGAATATGATACTTCAGAACTTCTGAGCCAACCTCTATGAAAGTGCAGTCAGAAGTTGCAAACACGGTCCAGAACATGACGCTTCAATCAGAACATGCAGAAGCATTGCTCTTTGGTCAGAACATAATGCTTCAGTCATAACATGATTCTTCAACATATGGAAGTTATGTTCAACGCTCCTTCAGAACATGCTGGAGCCAGAAGATACAAAGATCAGAGGATGGATGCTACGCTGAAGTAGAACTTATGATCCAGAACTAACTCATGGTGTAGAATCTCACGTTACTGGATTTCTGGTTGTGATAAGTCTCATCGTCATTAATGCTCATAACCACTATCTGAGTCTTTATCCAAAGGATTTTCAACACGTGTACCTCTACTGTCTTGGGATAGAAAACTTTGGTACTAGGTCCATGCTTTGTTTTTCTTTTCTTTAAATCCTGCTGACAACTCCAGCTTAAGCATGGTTAAAAGCTGCTAATCAGCAGCTAGTTCAGCCTATGCCTACATCCCATAATTTCACCAAACTAGCATACGAAAACCAGTGATGAAAAAGCAAGGGAACAGGATTCCAAAAAAAGGTTTAAATCCCATTTGTTCCCCCCTCCCCCCCCCCCCCCCCCAAATCACAACAAATTCACCTATAAATAAGTTGCTCCATCACACTTTCAAGGGGATGGCTTTTGGAAGGAGAGAACTATCTAAAGAGAAAAAGAAACCTGTGAAACCCTTCATAAAAATCCATATTTCCCAAACAGAAAACAAAACCTTTGTTCTTCCCTTTGAATCAAAGAACTTGGCATTTTCTCTTCCGTTACTCTTGCTGATTCCAGAACATCCAAAGGCAGCAACTCAAAGCTCCAAGCACGCACCAGGTTCAAGGTAAGTCTTTCTGACTTTGCTTGTTTTTCATTCTGAACATCATTAACATGTAAATATCATAGTATTAATGTTATACATATATTTTCTTAAGTAGAAAAATTATGGATCAGAACTTCTTGATTAGGGCTAGACTCAGATTCAGGATTAGAACTTCTATAAATTGTTGTGTTATTAAGAACTGAATAAATTGCTGATGTGCTGATTAAGAGTTGAAATATGGCATAGAACTTCTGATGTTCACTCACAACTTCAGCACAACACAGAACTTCTGGGTTCTCTTCATTGTTTTAATATACAGAACTTCTAAGATTTTCTAATTTTTCTAACATTCAGAAGTTCAGCACATAGCAATCCAGAACTTCTGTGTTTTCCCTGTAACGTGTCTTGCAGGACCTCAGAGTGTACCAATCCAGAACTTCTGATTCCACTGACATTCACTTCTGAGTTATCATGCACCTGGCTTCAGAACTTCTGATCCCTGTTTGTTTTGCTTGCAGTAGCACGCTGTTTCTGTCTTTCATTTATTTCCCTTTTTGTCATTTTTAATATTAACATAAAAAGACATAAAAATATTTTTCTTTTATTAACTAATTTATTTCTTTTTTTTAAGACAAAAAACATTTTCTAAACAAGTCCATTTCTTTCTTATATTGTACATTTCAATATGGTTGTAATAGTAACTTAGGACTTATTTTTACTTGCAATCCCCATTCATAAATATGTACCCCCATCCCCTAAATATTGTAATAGGGTAGGACTTTACATTTCCGCAATTTATCGCTTTTGAATGTAAATGCTAGTAACTAGGGTGTCTATGGCAAGACATGAAATCAACAAATAGATCACCCTAATCAAGACTAAATGCATGCAATCAAACACACTTGCACATGAGCACCCTTAGGGTAATCCCACTTCATTGCCTATCGAAAAATAGTCATGTCCCTCGAATATGGGACGTTTTAGCAAAGACCCTCGATAAAAGATCGTAGTCCCTCGATGACCCTCGATGTTGCCTTCGGTAAACGATCTAGTCCCTAAACGACATTGCTAAAACGTTCCATAGGTTTCCTTCTATGACTATACAAACGTC
This sequence comes from Vicia faba, assembly GCA_948472305.1. NCBI lineage: Eukaryota > Viridiplantae > Streptophyta > Magnoliopsida > Fabales > Fabaceae > Vicia > Vicia faba. The sequence goes on from OX451740.1 coordinate 1,121,564,528, forward strand.
CTACGCTCGTCCCTCCACATCCAACGATGGGGCTTCTTACCAAATCAATGGTAAGATAGCAACATCTAAAGGAGGAGGAAAAAGAACACCTAATACCTTTTGAGTAGGTAGATTTCTCCTAGTTACTTGCTCAATTTCAAAACAAACATCCTTGCTATTTTCAAAAAGAATCACATACATTTTCAAAACACTTTTAAAACACTTTTAAACCGTGAAATATTTTCAAAAGCTTAACACTTTTGGATACATTCTTCTGAACGAGAATCATTACAAAAGTTTTCCTAAACGATGGCGCCTTTTCAAAATACTTTCAAAAACCACACAAAGCAAAATTTCAAACAAAAGCAAGTGATCTAGCAAGTAACTAAGAGACCATGGAAAACCATGGATGAAAAGGGTGTTAATACCTTCCCTTTTCATAATCTACCCCCCGAACTCAAGAAAACATCTCTAAAGGTCTTTCATGTGCTTTTTCACCTTTCCTATTTGGATAAAAGAAAACTCAGTGGCGACTCTTGCTAAACTGCAACATTTGCAAACACAAACGCAAACACACAAGTCAGTTCTCCCACCGTATCACAGCATGAAACTTGGCATGGATGATCTTGAGGACATATTAATATTATGGAGAGCATATGATCCCTTTGGAGCTCACCCATCTTGATGAAAATGGAAACCCTAGTTAGAGGTTCACTGCTTTAGGAGAGAGTTTGTCTGGTCAACCCTTGGGTATCCTTGAGCAAGTTGAGGCTCTCAATGAACATATGTTGAGTAAAATGAGAGAGAAAAATTTGGGGTACAACACTAACTGTGGAGGTCCAGGTGTGCTTTCTGCAAACAAGGCAAAGTGAAAAAATATGAAAAACTGACAAAAGGTCTCGTAGGGGCTTGAACCCAGGACCTTCTACATGGAAAGGCTTTTAGCGCATGCTGTTTGTACCACTGAGGTGGTCTATTTCAATCGTTAGTTATCCAACTTGCATTAAATATAAAATGAATTCATGGCTTCATCTTCCTTCTTCAAGTGCAGGGATGTATAACTCATTTGTTAATCTTCGAAAGGCTTCATTTCTCAGCCAAATCGAAAGATGTAAATATCAAACGTGCCTAAAGTTTGAAAAATGAATCTAACCACATAATTTTAGCAGTTGTGGGTCGAAGGTTAGCATGAAATACAAAAACTAAGACCTAACTGTTAAGAGATGAACTTTTTTAATATACAAACAATGATAGTCAAAACTATGGACATGGTCAGCTTCCTAGACATGATATCTACATTTTTCCTTCACAAAGTATATACCAATGATGTTTTAGTGAAGAGTTCCAAGTTTCAAAAAACTTACCTCTTGGAGTGAAACTTGAGAGACTTCGACAGAACCTCCAAGAACAGTTTGTTGATGGATTAAGCCTACTTCGACCTTCCTTGAGCTAGTTGAATCACTGCTTTGCTTCAAAAGCCACTGAATCGAAAGGCTAGTATATGGATTCTAGGAGTGAATCAAAAGGCTAGTATATGGAGGATAGGGAGTGAATCTAAAGGTTAGTATATAGAGGCTAGGGAGTCAATCAAAAGGCTGGTATATGGAAGCTAGGGAGTGAATCGAAAGGCTCACTAACGCGGGAAGGGATTTGAGATCTTTGGGAGTGTTCTAAGGATGGTATATGGAAGCTTAGTGTATGAAGGGATTTTGGAGTTGGCTCTTCAAAGTCAGAAATGGAAAGAAATGTGGCTTTGGATGTAGGTTCTGAGTTCAAGGAGTTTTTTGAGAGTTTGGGAGTGTTTGAGGATTTTTTCAACACAACCAAAATCGGCCCCTTTGATTTGCAAATGGTCTCTATATTTATAGAGAAAATGCTTGGGAAGTTGAAGTAGTCAGATTTTTAAGATAACAACTTATGGTTTAGTTAAAAACGAAAAATCCAGTTGAATAGGTTTTCATGGTTCCCAAGTACAATTACAAGCGGGGCCTGATGTTTGTTGGGTGCAGGAGATTTGACTCATGCTTTTGATGTTGCTTGTGTTCAGATAAAATCAGGTTGGGAGCTCAAGAAGCTGACTATGATTAAAGTAATCTTTATGAAAATAGATACGTAGCTTTTTTCCATTTCATCTAAAAATGGTATAATACAGTGGATAAAGCTTCGAATCTTTGTGTAATGCATCACAAATTTGTGTAAGCCTCTGATTATGTAAAGATTTAGAAGCAACATAGCTTGACAAGTGAGATTTGGAAGATAAGGTTATGAGATTTGATCGATGTTCTTCAACCAAGCTTGCTCGAAGGAGGCCAAATGCCCAATCGAAGCTTAAGAACCAAGCTTGCTCGAAGGAGGCCAATGCGCAATCGAAGCTTGTGAACCAAGCTTGCTCGAAGGAGGCCAAATTCCCAATCGAAGCTTATGAACCAAGCTTGCTCAAAGGAGGACGATGCCCAATCGAAGCTTGTGAACCAAGCTTGCTCGAAGGAGGCCAAATGCCCAATCGAAGCTTATGAACAAAACTTGCTCGAAGGAGGCCAAATTCCCAATTGAAGCTTGTGAACCAAGCTTGCTCGAAGGATGCCAAATGCCCAATCGAATCTTATGAACCAAGCTGGCTCGAAGGAAGCCAGATGCCCAATCGAAGCTTATAAATTAAAGCAAACTTTATCTTCTTCGATTTGATGCTTGAGAGCTCAATATGATCCATGGAAACTACATGGGGCATTAACCGAAGCTTCTTCAATACAGAGTCATGGTTACGTTTGTAGAGAATACCATTACTGATGAAGAACTTAGCAGAGAATCTCCTTAAGAACTTCTTATCATTGACCGAAGCTCTTTCCGGATAATCTTGAGCCTCGAGATACCTCTTGACTTCGTGGAACCAAGGTCGGTCCACTACTTCTTCAGTATTAATCTCGTGACAGTGAGTTGCTTCATCCATTCGTTCAATGGTGATCTGGGAAGCCTCGTTATCCCATTTAAGTTTAAACATGGATGACATTGTGGCTACCGCATCTGCTAGCTGATTTTCTTCTCGCAGAAAATGCATGAAGGTAATCTTCTCAAAATGTGGGATTAATGTCAATACATGTTCTTTGTAGGGGGTGAGGTTAGGGTGCTTTGTGTCTCATTCTCCTTTGATCTGGTTGATCTCCGAATACGCTTAAGGACTTGATCCCCAAATCTATGGCAGCTTTGAGACCAAAAATGCACGCTTCGTATTCTTCCATGTTATTTGTACAGTTGAAACATAGTCTTGTAGTGTGTTGTACCCCAAAATTTGCCCTCCCATATTTCTCAAAATATTTCAAGAAAAATTCACAAGTCCAACCCGGCGCGTCATATTCAGGTATTCTTTCGCCAAGATATCTCTGATAACATATTCTCAAATTCAGGCTAGGCTCAAGAGTCAATTCTTTAAAGAAGGTATCCGAATGTGTGAGTTTTCTCGAAGAAATATGGTGAAAAAGTGTGCTGAAAGTGCAGTTTTTATGCGCTAAAAAATTCATAACTTGAAGATCGTGACTCGTTTTGAACCTGTTCCGGTGACCAAAATTCCGTCTTGACATTATCTACGTTTTCATCTCTCACGGCTGGAAGCCAATTTTGATCAGAAGGTCTTCAAAAATGTGGATTTATCAAGTATTTTCGCACAGAAAATTTGTGACAGAAGTTTATTTGCATCATGTTCAGAAAATCATAACTTGGTCGATTTTCATCGTATCGAGCTGGTTCTGGCGCCAAAATTTCACAAATTGAGTTGGCTACATTTTCACAGAAGGTATTGAGTTCAAACAGTATTCAAAAGGCCTTCATTTGTTTCTCAGAGTGCGTGACACGCTGAAAATCCTGAATGCTGAATATTATTTCATCTGGGCCGAAACTTCGAAAATTCATAACTCGGTCAATTTTTATTGGATTGGGCTCATATTTTTACACAAGGTCACTGACTCAGAGATCTAAAACTTTTCTTCAAAAGTTGAGACCGGATTATGCTCCGATCAATACCAGTTTTTTATTGAAGAACGTGTCAGAGTCGACACTGGAGCCCAAAATAAGTTTGTCTGAGCTGAAACTTCAAAAATTCATAACTAATTCATCGTTTATCCGATTGAGCCGATTTTCGGACAGGAGTTAGTTCTCGATGCCGGCTACATTTTGTTTTCACATTTCAACTTTAAAAATTGCACTTAAGTCCCTGCGATTTAGCCTGGAAAGTGACGAACTCAAGTGAACATTGAAGGCCCAATTGCACATTCAAAGCTCATTTTCTTTACCCTAATTTCCATTATATAATCACCTTCTTTTCACACAAACCAGAGAGGAGAAAAAAAGAGAGAAAAAACCTTGCCACAACACTGTTAGAATATCAAATTATTTCAAGAATCCTAAAACCTTGAAATCCTTATTACAAATCTCTCTCTCACTACAAACAAGTCATCACAGTTACAAACCAACACCTCACTACTTCTTCAGTAAGGGTAAGGCTGGCTTGATCTCCATGATCCAAAAGGCATAAAAGCATTCATGTCACTAATTTTCCAGTAAGGGTAAGATTGATTTGATCTCCATGATCAAAAGGGTATAATCATTCATACATGCCATATTGTGCCTAAACATTAAATTTCTTCATATATTGGCTTTATTTGTATTTTATGATTTTATTTAATGTGTTCATGAGATTCAACACTGCAGATTTAGACAGGATCCCATGCAGGTTCATTAAGGAACGTTGAGGCCAAAAGCCAAATGGCCAAAAGCCAAAAGCCAAATGGCCAAAAGCCAAAAGCCAAAAGCCAAAAGCCAAATGGCCAAAATAACAACTTATGCATGACACCAATACATGGCGAGACAGACATCCTGAGAAGATTAAGGAACGTTGAGGCCAGAACACAAATGGCCAACAACCAGAATACAAATGGCCATGAAACCCAATCCAATGGCCAAAGAATGCAGACCACGGTACTCAGGAGTCAATGAACACGCATGTGATGCCTGAAAGTCAAACAAAACTTTTTGTCTAATGGGCCAGAATACTTCAAAAAAACCTCCTTTTGGGGCCAGACACCCCCCATAGTTTGCATCAATTTTTAATTTTTATTTGTTTTCTTTCTTTCTTATATTAATTGTTTTAATTGCTTTCTCTAAATTCCTAAAATAATTTTCTATAATAAAAACAGAAAAATAAAAAAATACAAATATATTTAATTTCTTCACTAATTAATTTTTGTAAATAAACTCTAACAATTAACTTAGTTAATCTAGGTTTTAATTTTAACACTTTTTCTTAATAAATAAAAAATATGTAGAATTAAGTTTTGACATTTTCATCTTTTTCTTAAATAAATTATTAATCATCATTATTTATCATTATTATTAATTTTGTAAATAAACATATAAATGAATTAATTAACTAGTAAATTAGGTTAACTTTAATATTTTCATTAATAATTAAAATAATCTATATTTAGGGTTTCCTTTTAATTCTTTTTCTTTATTTTTCATAAATACAAAAAACATAAAAAAACACTTTCTTTCCTTTTATTAAATAAATAATTAACTTTCTTGTTTCAATTTAATTTCAAAAGGGTCCAACGCCCTCGAACGTTCAACTTTAATTCTTTCGCGCATTTATTCTTATTTTCTTATGAATATTATGTAACTGCTCAAGCCATGTAATAGTAACTAGGTTTTACTTTCCGCATTCTTTTATTAAAACGGGTCTTTGTAAATTGGCGATGTATAGACCCGTGCCTTGTAATAGCGTAGGATTTTACTTTCCGCATTTAAATTTCCGCACTCTTAAACTCCTAACTTGCATGAAAGAATGAATGACTAATTAAAAACAATGCGTAGATCACCATGATACATGATCAAAGATAACCTTAACTGAAAATAACACACAAATTCACACACCACTCTTAGGGTACGCGTCACTGTCGCCTTACCTTCGAAACGTGGTCGTCGAGTATATGACATTTTAGTAAGTCCTTATGTCCATAACATGATCCAGTTGCCTCGAAACGGTTGCCTCGGAATTAAAAAGGATGAATGGCATAAGGGTAGCTTCTAAGGTGTCCTACTGTTGCTCTGGTGACCACACTGTCCCTAAAAACGAATTGACCCGAACACCTCCAACGGTGGTGCTACCTACCTCTCAATGGTGGGATGGCACTACCTTAAGGACATTTACATAGCCTAATTCCTTAGGGTAGGTAGATGACTCGTAGATACTTGCTCTATTCAAAAACAAATCAAACTCTTTTCACACCGACACTTTCAAAAAGCCTTCCAAAACAATTTTTCAAACACTCTTGAGGACTGATACAAGAGTCGATCTGAAATCTTTAAACGAAACTTTTTCAAACCCACTCACAATTGAAAAGCAAACACTTTTGAAAACACAATGAGCAAGTATCTAAGAGCCCATGGATAACCATGGATAGAAAGGGTGCTAACACCTTCCCTTTCTATAAATATACCTCCCGAACCGAGAAACTATCTCATAAGGAATTTTGCTGTGCTTTTGTCCTGTCCATGTTGGAGAAAATAAAAGACGGTGGCGACTCTTGCTTCCACGACATTTCGCGATCCAGCTTTAAAACAGTCAATTCCAGATCCACCGATCACAGAACTGGCGACTCTGCTGGGGATACTTAAAGTGAGGTGTACCTTAGGACTAAGATCATTTGTGTTTTCAAATGTCTGAATTGTTTGCTTTATTATTGTGGGTACTGTCTTGGGAGTTCTATAGATCCTAATCTGGATCTGGGGGATACCTTCTTAGAAAGTAGCAACAAGACTATGAGGGAACTGTGCGGGGTATACCGACATGGTTGAAGCAGTCTGCTACGTTAATGTGGCACTTTGGTGTGTACCGGTAACCCTTGAGTTCAGTCAAGGAGAGTACGGGGCCGCCGCGTGGTGTCGTGAAGCATCAACTGACCTTAGGAACCTTAATTGAACCATCTTGGCCTCTTTAGGGTAGTGAGATAACTGACTTTGGTGCAGTCCGAGGTTGGTTGATACTCGATACTACACTCAATTGAGGGTTGTTTTCTTGGAATATTTCGGTCGCCAGTTCAGTGGCTAAATTGAAACGATGAACAATGAAAGCAATCCAATGATATTGGGACCCTTAGAACCCGGTTACTTTGATAGGACAGGTTTGAGCCCACCAACTTCAAGAGGGTAATACCCAGACCCCATGCTGGCCTAAACTCTAAGGGCTGTGGTGTGACTTGTGTGCTTTTATACTTGACTACTTGCATGCTTGTTATCTGACACTTGAGTTTCTTGCAGGTTTTGTTTATAGTCCTTAATTGGGACTCATAACAGGGTTTACCTACATTACCCCATGCATAGAATAACATCATACCATTGCATGCATCCCGCATAAGGACTAACCCATTTCAAGGATCTCAAGGGCTTGTGATGCAGGTCATGATGAACCAACATGTCTGGCAAGGGGCAAAGGGGATTTATTTTCCTCTAGCCAAGGTTGTCAGGGGCTATGACCCACTGGATATGGTGAGCCTTTGACCCTTGAAGAAGGACTCTCTACAACACGAAGTTACTTCAATCAAGATACCAAATTCTAATTCTAACAAATTTTTTGGTTTACCCCACGAGATCCTTGAAAACATCACATGCATACATACATATCATTGCATAACAGGTACCCTTTTTCTACAGGTTGCTTACCTTCTTTGCTGTTTATTTCAGCAATCTCATCATGAATCCGGAAACATCTACTGAGCAATCCATCCAGGCCCTCCAGGCCCAGAATGCCCAATTCCAGGAGTTGATTAAGAGTCTAGCCCAGGGCCAACAGGATTTGAAGACTCTGCTCTCGAAGAGGAAGAAGAAGAGGACAATGCTGTTCAACCCGAGACGCAAATCTGGGAATGGATCACTAAATGAAGTTGAGCAGACTACCCCATCTGTTGGAAAGGACAACCCCCATAAGAGAGAGGTTCCTAGTCCTGTGGTCTCTGACAACGAGACTGACTTCAATGAAGAGCAATACCCTCCAGCTGAGGACAGGTATAAACAGTTGGAAGACCGGCTAAATGCCATGGAGATACAGAAAGTGCCTGGCCTGGACTTCGAAGATCTAGGTCTGTCTTCTGGGGTAGTAATCCCGCACAAATTCAAGGCACCTGCCTTTGCAAAATACGACGTGGCATCCTGTCCTAAGCTGCATCTCAGGTCTTACGTAAGGAGGATCCAGCCCTACACGGCTGACAAGAATTTATGGATTCACTTCTTTCAGGATAGTCTGTCTGGAACCCAGCTCGACTGGTTCTATCAACTGAATGGAGCTAACATCCGCAGCTGGGAGGATTTGGCCACTGCATTCTACAAGCAGTACCAGTACAATGCCGACCTTGCTCCCACGCGCACTCAGCTTCAGGGAATATCTATGGGTGCAGGTGAAGGTTTCAAAGAATATGCTCAAAAATGGAGGGACCTTGCTGGAAGGGTACAACCACCTCTGACTGACCGCGAGCTCGTCGACATGTTCTTGGGGACCCTATCTGGTCCATTCTTCAACCACCTGATTGGGAATTCTACTGCCGGGTTTACAGATCTGATCTTGACCGGGGAAAGAATAGAAGCTGGCATCAAGTCAGGGAAAATACAGAATGGTGACTCCTCGAACACTGAGAAGAAACCATCCAAGAGAGAATCTAGTGTTGTCTATGGCTCAAAAGGGAAGAATAGGTCCGAACACCGCCAAGATGTCAACGCGGTGGTTATTGCAAAACCGACCGGCACTCCTCAGCGTCACAATCAGCAAAGGGAAGAGAGACCCAAAAGGAAATTCACTCCCCTCGGCATGACCTTGTCACAGATATTGCCACAGTTGCTGGAAACCAAGTTGGTAACTCTCATGGACCCTCCAAAGAATCCCAACAGGACGCCTTCAAGGTATAACCCCAACGTTCGCTGCGCTTATCATTCTGACAGCCCGGGGCATGCTACAGATGATTGTTGGACTTTGAGAAACAAGGTTCAGGATCTGATCAACGCGAAGGAAGTCCAGTTCGACTCTCCAGAGACTCCGAATGTGACCACTGCTCCCTTGTCAAAACATGGCTAGGATTGGAAACTTTTGTTCATTTGAATGTTCAGATTGTAATTTTCTTTGATTGTTCAAACATTTTATTTCATGTCAAACTTGGTTATTTCATTAATGCATTACACATGTCTGTTTTGAAGTAATTATTTTGTATTCACTATATGCAAACTGTTTTCATATTTTTGTGATGATCAACTCTTGATTGAAAATTCTAAGCCTCTTGAGGGAGGATGACGAAAACGATACCACGATCTTTACAGTATGCTTTTGAACAGACCCCGCTGATGAGGTACAGGCATTGTTTCAATTCCTAAACACTGGAGTTATAAGGAAGATAATCCCTCGTCAACCCCTCTGAGCCAAAGAAGTAGGAGTTTTTCTTTTCAAAATTTAAAACCCTTAATCATAACCTGGGGCAGGGTAGTCTCTCAGTTGATCCAAGTGCATAATGAATGGCACCAAAGAGGTCCTTACAAAACAAAAGACAGTGATGGTTCCGAACAATCATACAGACAGGCAGTCATTACTTCTCAAAATAAAAACCCATTAAGTCAAAACCTATGAAGGAGACTTACAAAACTGGGGCATCCCGCTGACTGTAATTCCAAAAAGAAACAGTTCAGGCAAAAAACAGGGATAATGAAAGAAAAAGAAAGAGGTCTTACAAACCCTAAACCAAACAAAAATGACTGCCTATTCAAATAAACGTTCAACATCCGAACCATCACTGGAATTTCAGAGCAAAGACTCAAACAAGGTCTAACACACGATCAGCTGAGTTTAGGTTTGAAGAACATCACGAAGAGCGGGTGGGTACAAATAATTTGAGCCTTTATCCTTTGTTTCTTAAACCGTGAACCAGGCCATGTTATAACCCTTAAAAGTCCTAGCTGAAGCATGGGTTAGTTCGAAAGCATACTGTTACGAAAGGTATCCTGACTCCTTAAGGCTTGCGGTAAAATAACGAGTTGACATCACAGTTTACAAAAAAAATTCACTTGTTTTTATGAAAAAATGCATTTTCAAAAAACTTCAAGACAGGCATAAGCTTGGCATTCTTGATATAATACTGTTTGCGTATGACTATTTGTTCGAACAGCAGAGAAATTCGCACGAAGAATGTCTAGTGAACAAAAGCACTTCCAATCAAGGGGCATGGCATGATCATTGTCCATCACCTGGGGCAAATCTCCATCTGGATCACTTGGAGCGTTGGACGATCAAACAAAGATCTTCTGGTAGTATGGCAACACTACACTACTGACAGGGGCACCTCCCTACACTCTGAGAGCGTGGACATAGTCGGAAAAAATACTACGCAAAATCAAAGACCCGCTAGGTTGATGCACCTAGGCAAAAATAAGGGCTTCCCAGCGAACCAAAAGGGTTCGGGCAAAATAAGGGATGAAAATGAAAACATTTGTACACCCGGCAAGTCGAAAACCTGAAAAGGCGGCTTGGGCAAAAATGGGTATCCCGGTGGGCTGAAAACCCGAAATGGCGGTCCAGGCAAAAGTTAGGGATCAAAGCGTACGACTATGTCCCGGCATCTCGTCACTTGCCTACCAGAAGAAGATTTGTCAATCGATAGTCATCAAACACCTTCACAGGTACCTTCTTCTCCAACAGAAACTGGGGAAATAATGAGTTGTCTAAATGATCTGGTTGCTCTATCCACCGAAGTGCCAAGGTAAGTTCAGCTGAAGAATGCGACCAAGATACCTTCACTCCCTGCAGAGCGAACGCGTCTCCCCAGGTTTTATTCAAAGGTTATTTCTCCACCAGAGCTTATAACTGGGTTATCCTCAGCTAAAAGCCACAGAAAGATCGTCCTCGGCGAAGTCTTCCTATCCCCAACGGAGTTCATCAATTCCTTCAACATAACACAACAACGGTATCCCCAGCAGAGTTATCCTCATCAACCTCAGCAAAGTACCTCTCTTTCCCCCACAGAGTTACCTCCCCGCAGAGTAATCTATTCGCCAAGTTTATTCCCCAACGGAGTCATCTTCTCCTACCGGTATTCTTGCAATCATCATCCCCAACGGAAACGAAGAATCTCACTCTTCAACATCAGCCCAGGATTTGACTTCCCGGCATCCGTCAAGGATCTATTTTCCCAGACGAAGATACATTCATAACATCACATTGTTATACATCATGATACATGCATATACGCATCATATCATATAATCTCATGTGTTGAGAACATCGTTGCTTGATTCATATCATGCATTGCATATGACAGACCTTTACCTTTCAAGAAGGATACAGTTAAATGATCAGCTATGTAGACGAATACAGTCAAAAGAGACCAACCCAGTCAAAGAATACAAATCCAGTTAAATCGATGCCTAAAGATTTCTCTGATACAACCCGTCGTTATAGACACTCGTCGTTATAGACACTCGTCGTTATAAACACTCGTCATTATAGACACTCGTCGTTATAGACACTCGTCGTTATAGACACTCGTCGTTATAGACACTCGTCGTTATAGACACTCGTTGTTATAGACACTCGTCGTTATAGACACTCGTCGTTATAGACACTCGTCGTTGTAGACACTCGTCGTTATAGACACTCGTCGTTATAGACACTCGTCGTTATAGACACTCGTCGTTATAGACACTCGTCGTTATAGACACTCGTCGTTATAGACACTCGTCGTTATAGACACTCGTCGTTATAGACACTCGTCGTTATAGACACTCGTCGTTATAGACACTCGTCGTTATAGACACTCGTCGTTAAAGACCACTCGTCCATGAGGATAACCTGTCAGTAGAGACAACTCACCAACCTTTCTGAATTCCAGACTCGACTCCTGTATCCTACCAGGGCACGTCTGAAGAGTCCGAAGATCCAATTCCTGTATCTCGCCAGGGTGTATCTGTTGACGACTAACATTACCAGACTCGATTCCTGTATCTTGCCAGGGCACGTCTGAAGAGTTCGAAGATCCGATTCCTGTATCTTGCTAGGGTGTATCTGTTGACGACTAATTCCAGACTCGATTCCTGTATCTTGCCAGGGCACGTCTGAAGAGTTCGAAGATCCGATTCCTGTATCTTGCCAGGGTGTATCTGTTGACGTCTGTATTCTCCGGACTCGATTCATGTATCTTGCCAGGGCACGTCTGAAGAGTTTAAAGATTCGATTCCTGTATCCAGCCAGGGCATATCTACCTAAAGGGTTTGAAGATCAACTCCTGTAACAGGCCAGGTAATTATTTTTCTTTCTCAGGTACGTAAGTTCTCGCTAAGGAATCTCTTACGCGATCGACAACCTCCCGATGGCATCTATAAGCCCATCTCTCCACTTAACAACAGTCTCTAGATGGCATCTATAAGCCCATCCTCCTATCCATCATCTCTCAACATGGCATATGTAAGCCCATTCCCTACATCATACTGCTAACACACTCTATGTGAGCGCAAATTTCTGGGCACTTTAGTGTTCAATCATCTTCCACCTTCGGATCACAAAAGGCACGCAAGCCAATCTACATCCTCAGGTTTAAGAAGATTGAACAGGGGCAACTGTTGTACCCCAAAATTTGCCCTCCCATATTTCTCAAAATATTTCAAGAAAAATTCACAAGTCCAACCCGGCGCGTCATATTCAGGTATTCTTTCGCCAAGATATCTCTGATAACATATTCTCAAATTCAGGTTCGGCTCAAGAGTCAATTCTTTAAAGAAGGTATCCGAATGTGTGAGTTTTCTCGAAGAAATATGGTGAAAAAGTGTGCTGAAAGTGCAGTTTTTATGCGCTAAAAAATTCATAACTTGAAGATCGTGGCTCGTTTTGAACCCGTTCCGGTGACCAAAATTCCGTCTTGACATTATCTACGTTTTCATCTCTCACAGCTGAAAGCCAATTTTGATTAGAAGGTCTTCAAAAATGTGGATTTATCAAGTATTTTCGCACAGAAAATTTGTGACAGAAGTTTATTTGCGTCATGTTCAGAAAATCATAACTTGGTCGATTTTCATCGTATCGAGCTGGTTCTGGCGCCAAAATTTCACAAATTGAGTTGGCTACATTTTCACAGAAGGTATTGAGTTCAAACGGTATTCAAAAGGCCTTCATTTTTTTCTCAGAGTGCGTGACACGCTGAAAATCCTGAATGCTGAATATTATTTCATCTGGGCCGAAACTTCGAAAATTCATAACTCGGTCAATTTTTATTGGATTGGGCTCATATTTTTACACAAGGTCACTGACTCAGAGATCTACAACTTTTCTTCAAAAGTTGAGACCGGATTATGCTCCGATCAATACCAGTTTTTTATTGAAGAACGTGTCAGAGTCGACACTGGAGCCCAAAATAAGTTTGTCTGAGCTGAAACTTCAAAAATTCATGACTAATTCACCGTTTATCCGATTGAGCCGATTTTCGGACAGGAGTTAGTTCTCGATGCCGGCTACATTTTGTTTTCACATTTCAACTTCAAAAATTGCACTTAAGTCCCTGCGATTTAGCCTGGAAAGTGACGAACTCAAGTGAACATTGGAGGCCCAATTGCACATTCAAAGCCCATTTTCTTTACCCTAATTTCCATTATATAATCACCTTCTTTTCACACAAACCAGAGAGGAGAAAAAAAGAGAGAAAAAACCTTGCCACAACACTGTTAGAATATCAAATTCTTTCAAGAATCCTAAAACCTTGAAATCCTTATTACAAATCCCTCTCACTACAAATAAGTCATCACAGTTACAAACCAACACCTCACTACTTCTTCAGTAAGGGTAAGACTGGCTTGATCTCCATGATCCAAAAGGCATAAAAGCATTCATGTCACTAATTTTCCAGTAAGGGTAAGATTGATTTGATCTCCATGATCAAAAGGGTATAATCATTCATACATGCCATATTGTGCCTAAACATTAAATTTCTTCATATATTGGCTTTATTTGTATTTTATGATTTTATTTAATGTGTTCATGAGATTCAACACTGCAGATTTAGACAGGATCTCATGCAGGTTCATTAAGGAACATTGAGGCCAAAAGCCAAATGGCCAAAAGCCAAAAGTCAAAAGCCAAATGGCCAAAAGAACAATTTATGCATGACACCAATACATGGCGAGACAGACATCCTGAGAAGATTAAGGAACGTTGAGGCCAGAACACAAATGGCCAACAGCCAGAACACAAATGGCCATGAAACCCAATCCAATGGCTAAAGAATGCAGACCACGGTACTCAGGAGTCAATGAACATGCACGTGATGCCTGAAAGTCAAACAAGGTTTTTTGTCTAATGGGCCAGAATACTTCAAAAAAACCTCCTTTTGGGGCCAGACACCCCCCATGGTTTGCATCAATTTTTAATTTTTATTTGTTTTCTTTCTTAATTATATTAATTGTTTTAATTGCTTTCTCTAAATTCCTAAAATAATTTTCTATAATAAAAACAGAAAAATAAAAAAATACAAATATATTTAATTTCTTCACTAATTAATTTTTGTAAATAAACTCTAACAATTAACTTAGTTAATCTAGGTTTTAATTTTAACACTTTTTCTTAATAAATAAAAAATATGTAGAATTAGGTTTTGACATTTTCATCTTTTTCTTAAATAAATTATTAATCATCATTATTTATCATTATTATTAATTTTGTAAATAAACATGTAAATGAATTAATTAACTAGTAAATTAGGTTAACTTTAATATTTTCATTAATAATTAAAATAATCTAGATTTAGGGTTTCCTTTTAATTCTTTTTCTTTATTTTTTCATAAATACAAAAAACATAAAAAAAACACTTTATTTCCTTTTATTAAATAAATAATTAACTTTCTTGTTTCAATTTAATTTCAAAAGGGTCCAACGCCCTCGAACGTTCAACTTTAATTCTTTCGCGCATTTATTCTTATTTTCTTATGAATATTATGTAACTGCTCAAGCCATGTAATAGTAACTAGGTTTTACTTTCCGCATTCTTTTATTAAAACGGGTCTTTGTAATTTGGCGATGTATAGACCCGCGCCTTGTAATAGCGTAGGATTTTACTTTTCGCATTTAAATTTCCGCACTCTTAAACTGCTAGCTTGCATGAAAGAATGAATGACTAATTAAAAACAATGCGTAGATCATCATGATACATGATCAAAGATAACCTTAACTGAAAATAACACACAAATTCACACACCACTCTTAGGGTACGCCTCACTGTTGCCTTACCTTCGAAACGTGGTCGTCGAGTATAGGACGTTTTAGTAAGTCCTTATGTCCATAACATGATCCAGTTGCCTCGAAACAGTTGCCTCGGAATTAAAAAGGATCAATGGCATAAGGGTAGCTTCTAAGGTGTCCTACTGTTGCTCTGGTGACCACACTGTCCCTAAAAACGAATTGACCCGAACACCTCCAACGGTGGTGCTACCTACCTCTCAATGGTGGGATGGCACTACCTTAAGGACATTTACACAGCCTAATTCCTTAGGGTAGGTAGATGACTCGTAGATACTTTCTCTATTCAAAAACAAATCAAACTCTTTTCACACCGACACTTTCAAAAAGCTTTCCAAAACAATTTTTCAAACACTCTTGAGGACTGATGCAAGAGTCGATCTGAAATCTTTAAACGAAACTTTTTCAAACCCACTCACAATTGAAAATCAAACACTTTTGAAAACACAATGAGCAAGTATCTAAGAGCCCATGGATAACCATGGATAGAAAGGGTGCTAACACCTTCCCTTTCTATAAATCTACCTCCCGAACCAAGAAACTATCTCATAAGGAATTTTGCTGTGCTTTTGTCCTGTCCATGTTGGAGAAAATAAAAGACGGTGGCGACTCTTGCTTCCGCGACATTTCGCGATCCAGCTTTAAAACAGTTAGTTCCAGATCCACTGATCACACAGTGAAAGGAGTGTGACATCCTTCGGGGGATATGAGTACAACACCTATACCATTTACGAGTGTCTTGGATGCCCCATCAAAAACCAGGGTCCATCAGGATCCTTGTTCAGGTCCGTCATATGGTTTGAATTCTTCACAGTTGTTTACCATCATGATGTCTTCATCCGGGAATTCGAACTTCATGGACTGGTAGTCATCCACAACTTGATGAGCAAGGTGATCGGCTAGCACACTGCCCTTTATTGCTTTCTGGGTAGTGTACTGAATGTCATATTCCATCAGGATCATCTGCCATCTCGCTATTCTCCCAGAGAGGGAAGGTTTCTCGAATATGTATTTTATTAGATCCATCTTGGATATCAATAAGGTAGTATGGGTCAGCATATACTGTCTTAGCCGACGAGCAGCCCATGCCAGAGCACAGCAAGTTTTCTCGAGCAGTGAATATCTTGTTTCACAGTCGATAAACTTTTTGCTCAGCTAATAAATAACATTCTTTTTTCGGCCAGACTCGTTATGCTTCCCCAGCAGACACCCCATTGAATTTTCCAAAACAGTTAGATACATGATCAAGGGTCTTCCCTCGACTGGTGACATTAAAACAGAAGGCTCTTGCAGGTACTCTTTGATCTTGTCGAAGGCAGTTTGGCACTCATCATTCCGTTTGACTACTTGATCTTTCTTCAATAATTTGAAGATTGGTTCACAAGTAGCTGTCAGGTGAGAAATGAATTTGGCAATGTAGTTTAAACGTCCCAAGAATCCTCTGAATTCCTTCTCGGTACGAGGAGCAGGCATTTCTTGTATCGCTTTCACCTTGGCAGGGTCCACTTCGATACCTTTACCACTGACAACAAAGCCTAGGAGTTTAGCGGACCTCACCCCAAATGTGCATTTATTCGGGTTCAACCTCAGCTTGTATTTCTTTAGTCTCTCAAAGAGTTTCTGTAAATGTTCAAGATGTTCCTCTTCAGTTTGAGATCTGGTTATCATGTCGTCCATATAGACCTCTATTTCGTGATGTATCATGTCGTGAAATAGGGCTACCATGGCACGCTGATAGGTTGCCCCAGCGTTCTTTAACCAGAATGGCATAACCTTGTAACAGAATGTGCCCCATTGTGTGACAAAGGTTGTTTTCTCCATATCCTCAGGCGCCATTTTGATTTGATTATAGCCTGAGAAACCATTCATGAAGGAAAACACCTTATGCTGTGTTGTATTGTCAACTAGAAAATTGATGTGGGGAAGTGGGAAATCATCCTTATGGCTTGCCCTATTCAAATCTATGTAGTCCATGTACATTCGCACTTTGACGTCCTTTTTAGGCACGGGAACAACATTAGCGACCCATTGTGGATAGGAGGTGACGACCAAGAATCCGGCATTGAATTTTTTCATGACTTCGGCTTTGATCTTCTCTGACATGTCTGGTCGCATGCGAATGACTTTTTGCTTTACCGGAGGGCAGTGTTCTTTTGTTGGTAGACGATGGACCACGATATCAGCATCCAATCCTGGCATGTCTTTGTACGACCAGGAAAAAAGCTAGACATAATCATGTAGCAACTGAATTAGGCGCTTCTTGACGTTGGGTTCCAGATTGGCACCCACCTTGACTTCTTTCTTATCCTCCTCGGTACCTAGGTTAACTGTGTCCACTGCCTCTTCGTGGGGTTGTATGGTCCTATCTTCTTATTGTAGTAACCTGGCTAGTTCTCCTAGCACTTCACAATCTTCCTCACCTTCGTCTTCGGCTTGGTAGATTAGATTTTCAGAGTCACAAAAGGCCATAGCAGAATCGTTACCCATGGGATCCCGAATGGATGTAGATCTACATTTTGAATGTGAGTGTGTGTAAGAGTATAACTATCTTTGAAAGAAATAAAAATGTAAAAAGAAAGACAAAGAGCACAAAGTTTGTATGCAAAAACGTCCATGATTCATTGATGACATATGAAAATGAGGTAACAACTGTGATACGGTGGCAGAACCGACTGTTTTTACTGGTTTGCATTTTTTGTTCGCAAATGTCGCGGTAAGAAAGAGTCGCCACAGACTTTTATTTTATCCAACAAAGGAAAAGGAAAAAGAACATAAAAAACCTTTTTCGAGATGTTTCTGAGTACGGGGGGGTTAGATTATAGAAAGGGAAGGTGTTAGCACCCTTTCTATCCGTGGTTTTCCACCGGTTCTTAGGTACTTGCTCATTTTTCAAATTGCTTGTGTGTGCTTGTTTTGAAAAGTTTTACTTCGTGATAACCCTTATATCGATCCTCAAGAGTGTGAAGAAGTTGTTTTGAAAACTATTTTGAAAAGTGCTTGTAAAATTTGTTTGTTTGAGCAAGTACCTAGGAACTAATCTACCTACTCGAAAAAATGTCTGTTGGTTTTCCTTTAGACAACGCTGTCCTATTATTAAGGAATAGGTAGTACCGTCGTTGGAGTTTTAAGGGACGTTCGAAGGGACAAGTACGATCACAAAAGAAATGTTAGGAAATTTTAGTAATCATCCTAAAGCCTTTAAAGATCTTTTTTCGATACAACATCCGAGTGGGTCATTTTAGATCTTTTGGGACTAGAGGACGACTGTGATACGGTGGGAGAACTGACTTTGGGATTTGCGTTTGTGTTCGCAAATGTTTCGGTTTAGCAAGAGTCGCCACCGACTTTTTATTTTATCCTAAGGAAAGGTCAAAAAGCACAGGAAAGACCTTTGAGATGTTTTCTTGGGTTCGGGGAGTAGATTATAGAAAGGGAAGGTATTAGCATCCTTTCTATCCATGGTTATCCATGGGCTCTTAGATCACTTGCTTAGATCACTTGCTTTGATTTTTCAATTGTTTGAAATGGTGCTTTGTGTAGTTTTGAAAGTATTTTGAAAAGAAGCCATCGTTTAGGCAATCTTTGTAATGATTCTCGTTCGTAAGAATGTATACAAAGATGTTTGTCTTTTGAAAAATGTTTCAATGTTTGAAAGTAGGGTTTTGAAATTGTGTGATTTTGAAAATAGCAAGGATGTTTTTGCAAGTTTGATCAAGTAACTAAGAGTTGTCTACCATATTTTTACTCAAAGATCTTTCTTATGTTTTTAACCATTTTAACAGTGTTGTTTCACCATTGTATTTGGTGAACAACCTTGTGTTAGGATGTTAAACGGGACAGGCGCGGGTCATTATATAGACCATGATTAGCAATTTTGCAAAGTATCTTAGCATTTTTTAGGGACTAAGATCATTTTTGTAAGGCAACTTTGAATAGCGTCATCGAGGGACTATGATCTTTTGATTTTGTTTGTTTTACCAAGATACTTTGCATGCGTAACATCGCCATTTTAAATTTAGGCAACCGAGTGGAGATACCTTAAGGGGTGTTCGTGTGCAAGTGTGTTTTATTGCATACAAGAGTTTATCTTTGAATTAGGATTTTCTATTTCATTGATTTTATCTTGCCATACACATCCTAGTTACTAGCATTTATATTTGAAAGCAATAAAAGCGGAAATGTAAAATCCTACGCTATTACAGCAATTAGGGGGTGGGGGATACATATTTGTACATGGGGTGGTTCAACGAGAAAAATAGATAAGAAAAGAAAATAAGAAAAACAAGATAGATAGAAAGAGAGAGAGAGAGAGAGCCAGCGTGCTGCTGAGAGAAAGTCAGAAGTTCTGACTCAGGCCTGCTGCCAGATTATCAACCTTTTGGTTAAATTGTATGAGTCAAAACTTCTGACTCTAGCACCTGCAAAACAGAAACCTGTTAGTGGGGAAATCAGAAGTTCTGACCCCCATGCGCTGCAAGACAAAAGTTTGTTAGCGGGGATATCAGAAGTTCGGAACCTGCTGGAAATACAATAATTTTCAGAAGTTCTGATATTATTGACAACAAAACAGACTTCAGATGTGCTAACGTCAAAGTCAGCACTTGGCTTCTCCCTGTGCTAGTCAGAACATCTGCAGTTTTGTTATTTTTCCATAAAACAGAAAACATGTTTGGGACAACTTCAGCAAATGTCAAAGTGTTTGAGGAGACAGAACCAACAAGGTCACAGGCAGGTTCTACACTTATTCACTTCCTACTTGAACGCTATGAGGTATGAAAATCCTCAGAACGCAAACAGTAGCAACATGATATTTACATTATGTTTATTGAGCATGCAAAGATGATGATGCTTAGCAGCGTGATGAGGGTCAGCAGGTGCTTACCTGGCTGTTGGAAAAGTCTGTGAGTGGGAGCTAGCTTTTAGCTCTGATGGTGTTCTGGACAGGTTCTTTTTTGAAGGGATGGATGGAGAGTATATATGGTCAGAAACTGTAGGGGCGACTTTTTTTAATCAAGAAGTAAACTGGGTACAAATGATGTTTTGAGGCAGGAGATTCAAAGTTGTGTTTGAAGCTCTTGAAACACTAAGATTTTTGATAGAGTTTCAAAGTATTTCTTGCTAAAAAATTTATGTTTCTCTTCTAGCAATTTTTCTGGTTTTGGACGCCCCTTCTTAGTGGTCAATGGTTCTCTATTTATAGGCAAAGCTTTTGTGGATTTGTGAATGTTAAAGGCGCCAATAGAGGTTAAATTGTTTTTTTTTAAAGAGGTTCATGAAAAGTTGTGATAATGGACAGCTTTTCAGCCTAGGCTGGAACAACAGGCAAGGATTGAGGAGAAGCGACCTCTATAGGTGAAAGGTGGTGCATAGACCCATGCCTAAACCTGCATAAAGGTGTTTACCAAGCCACACGTGAAGAGACCCCTTGGATGAATGTTCAGGAGTGGTTGTGAGCATTAATGAGCATTAAATGGTGATGAGATTTATCAGCATCAAAAATTTTGTAATAGGAGATTTTGCATCATTACCTCAAACCTGAACCAGCAGTTCTGCTTTACCAAAAACAACGTAAACCAAGCTCTGACCTTGGCCTCTTGCTGTCTCAGCAAATTCTGAGGATTCTCCTGACTTTCTAGCCCGTTCTTTGGATTTGCTTCTGGAAATCCTAGACTTAGAGATTCTGTGTCAGTGTAACATCCACTCTTCTGACCCTTTCATCTTCTGATTCCAGCATGTTCTGAAGGAGCCTTCAGACTTCTTTGCTTTCTTTGCATTCCTCTAGCAAACGCTGGTTGAACTTGCGTAACTGCTGAAAGAGACATGTTCTGTTTGAGGATTACGTGTTGAACCACGTTTACAACCTCTAACTGAGTTGACGTAGCTGCTGAAGAGCCAACTTCTGACTGCGTTGAGCCAAGCTTGCAACTTCTGACCGTTTCTGCCTGGAGGTTGGTTCAGAAGTTATGAAGTGCTATTTTCTTCTTAAACACCCATTTTTAGAGAAAAATTCCAAATGTTTAGAATTTAATTTTTCCAAGGTAAAAGCTTTGCCTTTAGAGCTTGTGTGATCATTTTGCTCTTGTAAATGGTTTTCTTGGGAAGAAATGATAATTCAGGACTTGGATTTGTTTAAGAGAAACTCTGAGAATCCAGGATGATTTCCTGAAGAATGAGAGGGCAAATTTTGGGGTACAACAGCTGCCCCTGTTCAATCCTCTTGAACCTGAAGAGTTAGATTGGCAAGTTTGCCTTTCGCGACTCAAAGTTAAAAGAGGATTGGACACTAGAGTTCCCGTAAATTTGCACTCGTCTAGAGCATAGTTGAGGGAATGGGCTTAAAGATGCCATTTGGAGATGGTAGAATCTTGCTGAAGATGGGCTTAAAGATGCCATTCAAGAATCTTTGTTAAATTGCAATGTTGTAGGTCAAAAGAATGAGTATCAAAATGGTATCCTCATCTGGAATGCACTCGAACTGTATCTGGAGACTGAATTTGTATGAGCAAAAGAATGGCGTCTATGTCCGGGGCGTATATGAGTTGGGACTGTGTTTGAACATTGAATGAATATCAGAATGACTGCCGTGTCTGAAGTGTATTTGTATTGTATCTGGATGACAGAGGAATATATGTGTATGGAGCAACTCTGTGATAGGGAGAAACTCTGAATGAGTGACATAATGGCAACCGTGTCTGGAGCGTATCTGGATTGTTTCTGAAGTTGAGATCTGTATGAGTAGCAGAATGACTTCTGTGTCTGGAGTGTATCTGAGACTGTAACTGGAGTTGAGATCCGTATAAGTAGCAGAATGACTTCCGTGTTTGGAGTGTATCTGAAACTGTAACTGGGATCTGAATAAGTGACAGAATGACTTCCGTGGCGACTGCACAGGGGATAATCAAACTGCTGGTGTAAAGGCCAGAATGGCATCCGTGTTTGGAGCGTATCCGAACTTTGAAGTTGATAGTCAAATCTGAATGAGAGATAGAATGGTTGTTGTGTCTGGAGCGTATCTAGTCTGTATCGGATTGCTGAAGTCTGAATGAGTAGTAGAATGACCTCTGTGTCTGCGATGTATCTGTATTGTATCTGAATTGAAATTCTGAATGAGTAATAGAATAACCACCGTGTTTGGGGTGTATCCATACTGTATCTGAAATTGAGATCTGAATGAGTAATATAATGACCTCCGTGTCTGGGGTGTATCCATACTGTATTTGATTGCTGAAGTCTGAATGAGTAGTAGAATGACCTCTGTGTCTAGGGTGTATCCCTACTGTATCTGACTTGAAATTCTGAATGAATAATAGAATGACCGCCGTGTCTGGGGTGTATCCATACTGTATCTGAAATTGAGATATGAATGAGTAATAGAATGACCGTCGTGTCTGGGGTGTATCCATATTGTATCTGATTGCTGAAATCTGAATGAGTAGTAGAATGACTTCCGTGTCTGGGGTGTATCCCTACTGTATCTGACTTGAAATTCTGAATGAGTAATAGAATGACCGCCGTGTTTGGAGTGTATCCATACTGTATCTGAAATTGAGATCTGAATGAGTAATAGAATGACCGCCGTGTCTGGGGTGTATCCATACTGTATCTGATTGCTGAAGTCTGAATGAGTAGTAGAATGACCTTCGTGTCTAGGGTGTATCCCTACTATATTTGATTTGAAATTCTGAATGAGTAATAGAATGACCACCGTGTTTGGGGTGTATCCATACTGTATCTGAAATTGAAATCTGAATGAGTAATAGAATGACCGCAGTGTCTGGGGTGTATCCATATTGTATCTGATTGTTGAAGTCTGAATGAGTAGTAGAATGACCGCCATGTCTAGGGTGTATCCCTACTGTATCTGACTTGAAATCTGAATGAGTAATGGAATGACCGCAGTGTCTGGGGTGTATCCATATTGTATTTGAAATTGAGATCTGAATGAGTAATAGAATGACCGTCGTGTCTGGGGTGTATCCATACTGTATCTGATTGTTGAAGTCTGAATGAGTAGTAGAATGACCTCCGTGTCTGGGGTGTATCCCTACTGTATCTGACTTCAAATCTGAATGAGTAATAGAATGACCGCCGTGTCTAGGGTGTATTCATATTGTATCTGAAATTGAGATATGAATGAGTAATAGAATAACCGCCGTGTTTGGGGTGTATCCATACTGTATCTGATTGCTAAAGTCTGAATGAGTAGTAGAATGACCTCTGTGTCTGGGGTGTATCCCTACTGTATCTGACTTGAAATTCTGAATTAGTAATAGAATGACCGCCGTGTTTGGGGTGAATCCATACTGTATCTGAAATTGAGATCTGAATGAGTAATAGAATGACCGTCGTGTCTCGGGTGTATCCCTACTGTATCTGACTTGAAATTTGAATGGGTAATAGAATGACCGCCGTGTCTGGGGTGTATCCATACTGTATCTGATTGCTGAAGTCTGAATGAGTAGTAGAATGATCTCCGTGTCTGGGGTGTATCCCTACTGTATCTGACTTGAAATTTTGAATGAGTAATAGAATGATCGTCGTGTTTGGGGTGTATCCATATTGTATCTGAAATTGAGATCTGAATAAGTAATAGAATGACCGCCGTGTTTGGGGTGTATCCATATTGTATCTGATTGCTGAAGTCTGAATGAGTAGTAGAATGACCTCCGTGTCTGGGGTGTATCGCTACTGTATCTGACTTGAAATTCTTAATGAGTAATAGAATGACCGCCGTGTCTGGGGTGTATCCATACTGTATTTGAAATTGAGATCTGAATGAGTAATAGAATGACCGTCGTGTCTGGGATGTATCCATACTGTATCTGATTGCTGAAGTCTGAATGAGTAGTAGAATGACCTCCGTGTTTGGGGTGTATCCCTACTGTATCTGACTTGAAATCTGAATGAGTAATAGAATGACCGTCGTGTCTAGGGTGTATCCATATTGTATCTGAAATTGAGATCTGAATGAGTAATAGAATGACCGTCGTGTTTGGGGTGTATCCATACCGTATCTGATTGCTGAAGTCTGAATGAGTAGTAGAATGACCTCCGTGTCTGGGGTGTACCCCTACTGTATCTGACTTGAAATTCTGAATTAGTAATAGAATGACCGCCGTGTTTGGGGGTGTATCCATACTGTATCTGAAATTGAGATCTGAATGAGTAATAGAATGACCACCGTGTCTGGGGTGTATCCCTATTGTATCTGACTTGAAATTTGAATGAGAAATAGAATGACCGCCGTGTCTAGGGTGTATCCATACTGTATCTGATTGCTGAAGTCTGAATGAGTAGTAGAATGACCGCCGTATCTGGGGTGTATCCCTACTGTATCTGACTTGAAATCTGAATGAGTAATAGAATGACCGCCGTGTCTGGGGTGTATCCATACTGTATCTGATTGCTGAAGTCTGAATGAGTAGTAGAATGACCTCAGTGTCTGGGGTTTATCCCTACTATATCTGATTGCTGAAGTCTGAATGAGTAGTAGAATGACTTCTGTGTCTGAGGTGTATCCCTACTATATCTGACTTGAAATTATGAATGAGTAATAGAATGACCACCGTGTCTGGGGTGTATCCCTACTGTATCTGACTTGAAATCTGAATGAGTAATAGAATGACCGCCATGTCTGGGGTGTATCCATACTGTATCTGATTGCTGAAGTCTGAATGAGTAGTAGAATGACCTCCGTGTCTGGGGTGTATCCCTACTGTATCTGACTTCAAATCTGAATGAGTAATAGAATGACCGCTGTGTCTAGGGTGTATTCATATTGTATCTGAAATTGAGATCTGAATGAGTAATAGAATGACCGCCGTGTTTGGGGTGTATCCATACTGTATCTGATTGCTAAAGTCTGAATGAGTAGTAGAATGACCTTCGTGTCTGGGGTGTATCCCTACTGTATCTGACTTGAAATTCTGAATTAGTAATAGAATGACCGCCGTGTTTGGGGTGAATCCATATTGTATCTGAAATTGAGATCTGAATGAGTAATAGAATGACCGTCGTGTCTCGGGTGTATCCCTACTGTATCTGACTTGAAATTTGAATGGGTAATAGAATGACCGCCGTGTCTGGGGTGTATCCATACTGCATCTGATTGCTGAAGTCTGAATGAGTAGTAGAATGATCTCCGTGTCTGGGGTGTATCCCTACTGTATCTGACTTGAAATTCTGAATGAGTAATAGAATGACCGTCATGTTTGGGGTGTATCCATATTGTATCTGATTGCTGAAGTCTGAATGAGTAGTAGAATGACCTCCATGTCTGGGGTGTATCGCTACTGTATCTGACTTGAAATTCTTAATGAGTAATAGAATGACTGCCGTGTCTGGGGTGTATCCATACTGTATTTGAAATTGAGATCTGAATGAGTAATAGAATGACCGCCGTGTCTGGGATGTATCCATACTGTATCTGATTGCTGAAGTCTGAATGAGTAGTAGAATGACCTCCGTGTTTGGGGTGTATCCCTAATGTATCTGACTTGAAATCTGAATGAGTAATAGAATGACCGTCGTGTCTAGGGTGTATCCATATTGTATCTGAAATTGAGATCTGAATGAGTAATAGAATAACCGCCGTGTTTGGGGTGTATCCATACTGTATCTGATTGCCGAAGTCTGAATGAGTAGTAGAATGACCTCCGTGTCTGGGGTGTACCCCTACTGTATCTGACTTGAAATTCTGAATTAGTAATAGAATGACCGCCGTGTTTGGGGGGTATCCATACTGTATCTGAAATTGAGATCTGAATGAGTAATAGAATGACCACCGTGTCTGGGGTGTATCCCTATTGTATCTGACTTGAAATTTGAATGAGTAATAGAATGACTGCCGTGTCTAGGGTGTATCCATACTGTATCTGATTGCTGAAGTCTGAATGAGTAGTAGAATGACCGCCGTGTCTGGGGTGTATCCCTACTGTATCTGACTTGAAATCTGAATGAGTAATAGAATGACCACCATGTCTGGGGTGTATCCCTACTGTATCTGACTTGAAATCTGAATGAGTAATAGAATGACCGCCATGTTTGGGGTGTATCCATACTGTATCTGATTGCTGAAGTCTGAATGAGTAGTAGAATGACCTCCGTGTCTGGGGTGTATCCCTACTGTATCTGACTTCAAATCTGAATGAGTAATAGAATGACCGCTGTGTCTAGGGTGTATTCATATTGTATCTGAAATTGAGATCTGAATGAGTAATAGAATGACCGCCTTGTTTGGGGTGTATCCATACTGTATCTGATTGCTAAAGTCTGAATGAGTAGTAGAATGACCTTCGTGTCTGGGGTGTATCCCTACTGTATCTGACTTGAAATTCTGAATTAGTAATAGAATGACCGCCGTGTTTGGGGTGAATCCATATTGTATCTGAAATTGAGATCTGAATGAGTAATAGAATGACCGTCGTGTCTCGGGTGTATCCCTACTGTATCTGACTTGAAATTTGAATGGGTAATAGAATGACCGCCGTGTCTGGGGTGTATCCATACTGCATCTGATTGCTGAAGTCTGAATGAGTAGTAGAATGATCTCCGTGTCTGGGGTGTATCCCTACTGTATCTGACTTGAAATTCTGAATGAGTAATAGAATGACCGTCATGTTTGGGGTGTATCCATATTGTATCTGATTGCTGAAGTCTGAATGAGTAGTAGAATGACCTCCATGTCTGGGGTGTATCGCTACTGTATCTGACTTGAAATTCTTAATGAGTAATAGAATGACTGCCGTGTCTGGGGTGTATCCATACTGTATTTGAAATTGAGATCTGAATGAGTAATAGAATGACCGCCGTGTCTGGGATGTATCCATACTGTATCTGATTGCTGAAGTCTGAATGAGTAGTAGAATGACCTCCGTGTTTGGGGTGTATCCCTAATGTATCTGACTTGAAATCTGAATGAGTAATAGAATGACCGTCGTGTCTAGGGTGTATCCATATTGTATCTGAAATTGAGATCTGAATGAGTAATAGAATAACCGCCGTGTTTGGGGTGTATCCATACTGTATCTGATTGCCGAAGTCTGAATGAGTAGTAGAATGACCTCCGTGTCTGGGGTGTACCCCTACTGTATCTGACTTGAAATTCTGAATTAGTAATAGAATGACCGCCGTGTTTGGGGGGTATCCATACTGTATCTGAAATTGAGATCTGAATGAGTAATAGAATGACCACCGTGTCTGGGGTGTATCCCTATTGTATCTGACTTGAAATTTGAATGAGTAATAGAATGACTGCCGTGTCTAGGGTGTATCCATACTGTATCTGATTGCTGAAGTCTGAATGAGTAGTAGAATGACCGCCGTGTCTGGGGTGTATCCCTACTGTATCTGACTTGAAATCTGAATGAGTAATAGAATGACCACCATGTCTGGGGTGTATCCCTACTGTATCTGACTTGAAATCTGAATGAGTAATAGAATGACCGCCATGTTTGGGGTGTATCCATACTGTATCTGATTGCTGAAGTCTGAATGAGTAGTAGAATGACCTCCGTGTCTGGGGTGTATCCCTACTGTATCTGACTTCAAATCTGAATGAGTAATAGAATGACCGCTGTGTCTAGGGTGTATTCATATTGTATCTGAAATTGAGATCTGAATGAGTAATAGAATGACCGCCGTGTTTGGGGTGTATCCATACTGTATCTGATTGCTAAAGTCTGAATGAGTAGTAGAATGACCTTCGTGTCTGGGGTGTATCCCTACTGTATCTGACTTGAAATTCTGAATTAGTAATAGAATGACCGCCGTGTTTGGGGTGAATCCATACTGTATCTGAAATTGAGATCTGAATGAGTAATAGAATGACTGTCGTGTCTCGGGTGTATCCCTACTGTATCTGACTTGAAATTTGAATGGGTAATAGAATGACCGCCGTGTCTGGGGTGTATCCATACTGTATCTGATTGCTGAAGTCTGAATGAGTAGTAGAATGATCTCCGTGTCTGGGGTGTATCCCTACTGTATCTGACTTGAAATTCTGAATGAGTAATAGAATGACCGTCATGTTTGGGGTGTATCCATATTGTATCTGATTGCTGAAGTCTGAATGAGTAGTAGAATGACCTCCATGTCTGGGGTGTATCGCTACTGTATCTGACTTGAGTTTCTTAATGAGTAATAGAATGACTGCCGTGTCTGGGGTGTATCCATACTGTTTTTGAAATTGAGATCTGAATGAGTAATAGAATGACCGCCGTGTCTGGGATGTATCCATACTGTATCTGATTGTTGAAGTCTGAATGAGTAGTAGAATGACCTCCGTGTTTGGGGTGTATCCCTACTGTATCTGACTTGAAATCTGAATGAGTAATAGAATGACCGTCGTGTCTAGGGTGTATCCATATTGTATCTGAAATTGAGATCTGAATGAGTAATAGAATGACCGCCGTGTTTGGGGTGTATCCATACTGTATCTGATTGCTGAAGTCTGAATGAGTAGTAGAATGACCTCCGTGTCTGGGGTGTACCCCTACTGTATCTGACTTGAAATTCTGAATTAGTAATAGAATGACCGCCGTGTTTGGGGGGTATCCATACTGTATCTGAAATTGAGATCTGAATGAGTAATAGAATGACCACCGTGTCTGGGGTGTATCCCTATTGTATCTGACTTGAAATTTGAATGAGTAATAGAATGACTGCCGTGTCTAGGGTGTATCCATACTGTATCTGATTGCTGAAGTCTGAATGAGTAGTAGAATGACCGCCGTGTCTGGGGTGTATCCCTACTGTATCTGACTTGAAATCTGAATGAGTAATAGAATGACCGTCGTGTCTGGGGTGTATCCATACTGTATCTGATTGCTGAAGTCTGAATGAGTAGTAGAATGACCTCACTGTCTGGGGTTTATCCCTACTATATCTGATTGCTGAAGTCTGAATGAGTAGTAGAATGACTTTTGTGTCTGAGGTGTATCCCTACTATATCTGACTTGAAATTATGAATGAGTAATAGAATGACCACCGTGTCTGGGGTGTATCCCTACTGTATCTGACTTGAAATCTGAATGAGTAATAGAATGACCGCCATGTCTGGGGTGTATCCATACTGTATCTGATTGCTGAAGTCTGAATGAGTAGTAGAATGACCTCCGTGTCTGGGGTGTATCCCTAATGTATCTGACTTCAAATCTGAATGAGTAATAGAATGACCGCCGTGTCTAGGGTGTATTCATATTGTATCTGAAATTGAGATCTGAATGAGTAATAGAATGACCGCCGTGTTTGGGGTGTATCCATACTGTATCTGATTGCTGAAGTCTGAATGAGTAGTAGAATGACCTCCGTGTCTGGGGTGTATCCCTACTGTATCTGACTTGAAATTCTGAATTAGTAATAGAATGACCGCCGTGTTTGGGGGGTATCTATACTGTATCTGAAATTGAGATCTGAATGAGTAATAGAATGACCACCGTGTCTGGGGTGTATCCCTATTGTATCTGACTTGAAATTTGAATGAGTAATAGAATGACTGCCGTGTCTAGGGTGTATCCATACTGTATCTGATTGCTGAAGTCTGAATGAGTAGTAGAATGACCGCCGTGTCTGGGGTGTATCCCTACTGTATCTGACTTGAAATCTGAATGAGTAATAGAATGACCGCCGTGTCTGGGGTGTATCCATATTGTATCTGATTGCTGAAGTCTGAATGAGTAGTAGAATGACCTCAGTGTCTGGGGTTTATCCCTACTATATCTGATTGCTGAAGTCTGAATGAGTAGTAGAATGACTTCTGTGTCTGAGGTGTATCCCTACTATATCTGACTGGAAATTATGAATGAGTAATAGAATGACCACTGTGACTGGGGTGTATCCCTACTGTATCTGACTTGAAATCTGAATGAGTAATAGAATGACCGCCATGTCTGGGGTGTATCCATACTGTATCTGATTGCTGAAGTCTGAATGAGTAGTAGAATGACCTCCGTGTCTGGGGTGTATCCCTAATGTATCTGACTTCAAATCTGAATGAGTAATAGAACGACCGCCGTGTCTAGGGTGTATTGATATTGTATCTGAAATTGAGATCTGAATGAGTAATAGAATGACCGCCGTGTTTGGGGTGTATCCATACTGTATCTGATTGCTAAAGTCTGAATGAGTATTAGAATGACCTCCGTGTCTGGGGTGTATCCCTACTGTATCTGACTTGAAATTCTGAATTAGTAATAGAATGACCGCCGTGTTTGGGGTGAATCCATACTGTATCTGAAATTGAGATCTGAATGAGTAATAGAATGACCGTCGTGTCTCGGGTGTATCCCTACTGTATCTGACTTGAAATTTGAATGGGTAATAGAATGACCGCCGTGTCTGGGGTGTATCCATAATGTATCTGATTGCTGAAGTCTGAATGAGTAGTAGAATTATCTCCGTGTCTGGGGTGTATCCCTACTGTATCTGACCTGAAATTCTGAATGAGTAATAGAATGACCGTCGTGTTTGGGGTGTATCCATATTGTATCTGAAATTGAGATCTGAATAAGTAATAGAATGACCGCCGTGTTTGGGGTGTATCCATATTGTATCTGATTGCTGAAGTCTGAATGAGTAGTAGAATGACCTCCGTGTCTGGGGTGTATTGCTACTGTATCTGACTTGAAATTCTTAATGAGTAATAGAATGACCGCCGTGTCTGGGGTGTATCCATACTGTATTTGAAATTGAGATCTGAATGAGTAATAGAATGACCGCCGTGTCTGGGATGTATCCATACTGTATCTGATTGCTGAAGTCTGAATGAGTAGTAGAATGACCTCCGTGTTTGGGGTGTATCCTTACTGTATCTGACTTGAAATCTGAATGAGTAATAGAATGACCGTCGTGTCTAGGGTGTATCCATATTGTATCTGAAATTGAGATCTGAATGAGTAATAGAATGACCGCCGTGTTTGGGGTGTATCCATACTGTATCTAATTGCTGAACTCTGAATGAGTAGTAGAATGACCTCCGTGTCTGGGGTGTACCCCTACTGTATCTGACTTGAAATTCTGGATTAGTAATAGAATGACTGCCGTGTTTGGCGTGTATCCATACTGTATCTGAAATTGAGATCTGAATGAGTAATAGGATGACCACCGTGTCTGGGGTGTATCCCTATTGTATCTGACTTGAAATTTGAATGAGTAATAGAATGACCGCCGTGTCTAGGGTGTATCCATACTGTATCTGATTGCTGAAGTCTGGATGAGTAGTAGAATGACCGATGTGTCTGGGGTGTATCCCTACTGTATCTGACTTGAAATCTGAATGAGTAATAGAATGACCGCCGTGTCTGGGGTGTATCTATACTGTATCTGATTGCTGAAGTCTGAATGAGTAGTAGAATGACCTCAGTGTCTGGGGTTTATCCCTACTATATCTGATTGCTGAAGTCTGAATGAGTAGTAGAATGACTTCTGTGTCTTAGGTGTATCCCTACTATATCTGACTTGAAATTATGAATGAGTAATAGAATGACCACCGTGTCTGGGGTGTATCCCTACTGTATCTGACTTGAAATCTGAATGAGTAATAGAATGACCGCCATGTCTGGGGTGTATCCATACTGTATCTGATTGCTGAAGTCTGAATGAGTAGTAGAATGACCTCAGCGTCTGGGGTGTATCCCTACTGTATCTGAAATTGAGATCTGAATGAGTAATAGAATGACTGCCGTGTCTGGGGTGTATCCATACTGTATCTGATTGCTAAAGTCTGAATGAGTAGTAGAATGACCTCCGTGTCTGGGGTGTATCCCTACTGTATCTGACTTGAAATTCTGAATGAGTAATAGAATGACCGTCGTGTCTGGGGTGTATCCATACTGTATCTAAAATTGAGATCTGAATTAGTAATAGAATGACCGCCGTGTCTGGGGTGTATCCATACTGTATCTGATTGCTGAAGTCTGAATGAGTAGTAGAATGACCTCCGTGTCTAGGGTGTATCCCTACTGTATCTGACTTGAAATTCTGAATGAGTAATAGAATGACCGTCGTGTCTAGGGTGTATCCATACTGTATCTGATTGCTGAAGTCTGAATGAGTAGTAGAATGACCTCCGTGTCTGGGGTGTATCCCTACTGTATCTGACTTGAAATTCTGAATGAGTAATAGAATGACTGTCGTGTCTGGGGTGTATCCATACTGTATTTGATTGCTGAAGTCTGAATGAGTAGTAGAATGACCTTCGTGTCTAGGGTGTATCCCTATTGTATCTGACTTGAAATCCTGAATGAGTAATAGAATGACCGCCGTGTCTGGGGTGTATCCATACTGTATCTGATTGCTGAAGTCTGAATGAGTAGTAGAATGACCTTCGTGTCTTGGGTGTATCCCTACTGTATCTGACTTGAAATTGTGAATGAGTAATAGAATGACCGTCGTTTCTGGGGTGTATCCATACTGTATCTGAAATTGAGATCTGAATGAGTAATAGAATGACCATCGTGTCTGGAGTGTATCCATATTGTATCTGATTGATTGTTAATGATAGTCTTTTGATCTCATCCTGAAAAGGATAAAATGTTAGCTAAACACAAAGTTATGTTGCATGATATGTATGATGCAATGAATTGTACTTCATCGATGTTTATGATATATGAATGTAATGGTTATGCATGCAGGCTGAGTAGCCGTCTTGCGGAGGAAAATGAATCCTTGATAGTTGGAGATAATGAAATTTTAGACTGCTGCCGGGGAAAGTAAATCTTTGACTGAAGCTGGGGATTCCGAAAATCTTTGATTGTTGAATATGAGAAGTCCTTGCTGACTGCTCGTGGATTAAATATCTTCGATTGTTGAGGAATCTTAGGACCACTGCCGGGGATTAAAAAAGAAAAAACTTTGGTCGCCGCTGAGGATTTGGAGAGGAGAAATCCTTGCTGACCGCTTGGGAAATAAGGAAAGCTTTGGACATCTTTACTGGGAAGTCAAAACCTGGGAGACTCCTGCTGGAGAAAAGAGACTGAGAATTTTCCCATCTGCTGGGGAAGCATCTCTGTGGGGAGAATGTTCACTATTCTTGTTCCGCTGGGGATAGGATTTTCAGGGTTTTTGGGCTCCACTGGGAATCTTGAAGCTTGACTCTGAGGGAAATTAAGTTTTGGAATGAACTCTAGCTGGGGAATCCAGCTTTAGAAAGCTTTTTCTCTGCTGAGGATCTTGAAGTTTAACTCTGCTGGGGATCTTGAAGTTTAACTCTGCTGGGGGGAAATATACTCCAAATTTAGCCTTGTTGAGGATCTGAATGACATACTGCAGGGGATTTCTACTGGAATAGCCTAAAGACGTTTTCCTATACTTTCGACCTACCAGTAATTATCCTTTCTCAATTCGTTTTATTTGTAAGCAATGATTATGTTCAAATGCATATGCCTATTTAACAAAACATTGGACGTTTTTCAAAAATAAACATAAGTGTACAAGAAAGGAAAGGCGAGCAAATTTCTGTACTTGGAAGGGCATTTGTATTAACTTTTGTTAGTATATTTGTACAAAGGAGACAGACATCCTAGTAAGAGAATGTTGTCGTAAAAATTGAAAGATATTTATACAAAAGAAAGATGGCTATGTGTAACAATTCCATGGGATTCCCATTCTGTTATGGCCTTCACAACTCTGAATATCTTGTCCATTCGTTTCTTTGTCCGCTGATGACTAAGTTGATCAGAAGCTCGGAGCTTGTTGGTGAAGAGATTGTTCTTAAAGTGATCCGACGAGACACAGTCATACGCTTTAATTCCCTAACTTTTGCCTGGATCGCCCTTTCGGGTTTTCGATCCACTGGGAAACCCTTTTTTCCCAAGTCGCCCTTTCGGGTTTTCAACTTGCCGGGTGTACAGATTTTTTTGTTTTATCCCTAATTTTTGCCTGAACCGCCCTTTCGGGTTTTCGGTCCACCGGGATGCCCTTTTTTGCCCAAGTCTCCCTTTCGGGTTTTCAACTTGCCGGGTTGTTTTATGCGTAGTATCTTTTGACTATGTCTGCGTTCTTAGGGTGCGGTAGATCGTCACCTTCCATGGTGGTCAGAATCATGGCCCCACCAGAAAAGATGCTCTTAATCACAAATGGTCCTTCGTAAGTAGGAGTCCATTTTCCCCTGGGATCACTTTGTGGCAAGATGATCCGCTTGATTACAAGATCTCCGACTTGATATTCCTGGCGTCTGACTTTCTTGTTGAAAGCCTTGATCATCCGCTTTTGATACGTCTGACCATGGAAAACAACAGTAAGTCGCTTTTCATCGATCAAATTGAGTTGATCAAGCCGGGTCTGAATCCAATCATCTTCACTCAAACCAGCGTCTTTCATGATTCTTAAGGAAGGAATCTGAACTTCCATGGGTAGGACAGCCTCTATGCCATACACCAAAGAAAATGGGGTTGCCCCTGTTGAAGTACGTGCCGTGGTACGATATCCATGCAGAGCAAACAGTAACATCTCATGCCAGTCTTTGTAGGTGACTGTCATCTTTTGAATGATCTTCTTGATATTTTTGTTTGCGGCTTCAACAGCACCGTTCATCTTCGGCCGATAGGGAGATGAATTGTAATGATAAATCTTGAACTACTCGCATAGATCGGTGATCATAACATTGTTCAAATTTGTACCTTTATCTGTGATGATCCTGTCCGGGACACCATACCGACATATGAGGTTCTGCTTGATGAAACGGGCAACCACATTCTTTGTAACAGAGGCAAAGGAAGCTGCTTCGACCCACTTGGTAAAATAGTCAATAGCGACCAAGATGAAGCGATGTCCATTGGACGCCGTGGGCTTGATCTCTCCGATCATGTCAATGCCCCACATTGCGAATGGCCAAGGAGCTGTCAGAATGTTGAGAGGAACAGGAGGAATATGTACTTTGTCGGTGTAGACTTGGCATTTATGGAAGGTACGGGAATGTTTATGATAATCAGCTTCCATGGTAGACCAGTAATAGCCTGCCCTTAGAATCTTCTTTGCCATCGTATGTCCGCTCAAATGGGTGTCGAATGTGCCGCTGTGTATTTCAGTCATGATCAACTCTGCTTCAGCTTTGTCCATACACCGAAGTAAAACACAATCATGGCTGCGTTTATAAAGGATGTCATTGCTTAGGAAGAACTTGGCAGCAAATCTCCTTAAGAACTTTTTGTCATTGACGGAAGCTCCTTCGGGATATTCTCTAGTCTGGAGATACCTTTTGATTTCATGAAACCGGGGTTGTTCCACTACTTCTTTGGTATTAATCTCATGATAGTGCGCAGGTTCGTCCATTCGCTCGATGGTAATTTGGGGAGCCTCGTTATCCCAGTTGAGTTTAAACATGGAAGACATTGTAGCCAGGGCATCTGCTAGCTAATTCTCTTCTCGCGGGAAATGCTCGAAAGTGATCTGCTCGAAATGAGGCAACAAGGTCAGGACATATTCTTTGTATGGGATAAGATTAGGATGTTTGGTGTCCCACTCTCCTTTGACTTGACTGATAACCAAAGCCGAGTCCCCAAATACGATCAAAGATTTGATTCCCAAGTCTATAGCAGCCTTGAGACCAAAGATGCAAGCTTCATATTCGACCATGTTGTTGGTACAACTGAAACAAAGTCGGGCAGTGAAAGGTGTATGGAAACCTTCTGGGGAAATGAGTACCGCACCGATACCGTTTCCAAGTGCATTTGAAGCACCATCAAAGTATAGGGTCCATCGGGATCCTTGTTCATGTCCGTTATATGGTTCGTTGCCTTCAATGTTGTCCAAAGTCATGATGTCCTCGTCAGGGAAGTCGAATCTCATAGATTGATAATCTTCGACAGCTTGATGAGCTAGATGGTCAGCTAGTACACTCCCCTTTATAGCTTTTTGAGTAGTATACTGGATGTCATATTCAGTCAGGATCATCTTCCATCCAGCGATTCTTCCAGATAAAGCAGGCTTCTCGAAGATGTACTTGATCGGATCCATTTTGGAAATCAGCAAAGTGGTATGAGTCAACATATACTGCCTTAGTCGGCGAGCAGCCCATACCAAAGCATATTAAGTTTTCTCGAGAAGTGAATAGCGAGTCTCACAGTCGGTAAACTTTTTGCTAAGGTAATAAATGGCATGCTCTTTTTGACCAGACTCGTCATGCTGGCCCAGTACGCACCCCATTGAGTTGTCCAAAACAGTTAGATACATGATCAACGGCCTTCCTTCGACGGGTGGCATCAGGATAGGAGGTTCTAGTAAGTATTCCTTGATTTTTTTAAAATCAATTTGGCAATCGTTGTTCCATTCAATTACCTGATCTTTCTTCAACAGTTTGAAAATTGGCTCACAGGTAGACGTCAGGTGAGAGATGAACCTGGCGATATAGTTCAAGCGTCCCAAGAATCATCTAACCTCCTGTTCAGTACGGGGAGCAGGCATTTCTTGTATAGCCTTCACTTTAGATGGATCGACCTCAATGCCCTTGTTGCTGACAATAAATTCCAAAAGTTTACCAGACCTAACTCCAAAAGTGCACTTGCTTGGATTCAGTCTGAGTTTATACTCTTTCAACCTGGAAAACAGCTTCTGCAAATGTCCAAGGTGTTCTTCCTCTGTTTGTGATCGAGCTATCATGTCGTCTACGTAAACTTCGATCTCATGATGTATCATATCATGAAATAAAGCTACCATGGCGCGTTGATAGGTTGCCCCTACGTACTTCAGTCCGAACGGCATCACCTTGTAGCAGAAGGTACCCTATTGTGTGACAAAGGTAGTTTTCTCCATGTC
The DNA here is from genome assembly GCA_948472305.1 of Vicia faba. NCBI lineage: Eukaryota > Viridiplantae > Streptophyta > Magnoliopsida > Fabales > Fabaceae > Vicia > Vicia faba. Next base: position 1,121,601,555 of record OX451740.1, read on the forward strand.
CTCGGGGGCCATTTTGATCTGGTTGTAGCCCGAGAATCCGTCCATGAAAGAAAATAATTTGTGCTGAGCTGTGTTGTCAACCAAAATGTCGATATGTGGCAGCGGAAAATAATCTTTAGGGCTAGCCCTGTTCAAATCCCGATAGTCCATGCACATTCTGACCTTGCCGTCCTTTTTTGGTACGGGCACAATGTTAGAAACCCATTGTGGATAGGTTGTGACAGCCAGAAAGCCGGCGTTGAATTGCTTCATTAGTTCAGCCTTAATCTTCTCGGACATGTCAGGCCTTATTCGGCGAACCTTTTGCTTGATCGGTGGACAGTCTTCTCTTGTAGGGAGACGGTGAACCACAATATCTGTGTCTAAACCTGGCATGTCTTCATAAGACCAGGAAAAGATTTCGACGTATTCATTCAACAACTGAACTAAGCGCTCCTTGACACTTGGTTCTAGGTTGGCACCCACTTTTACTTCCTTCTTGTCTTCCTCTGTCCCTAAGTTGATGATTTCTAACAACTCTTCATGAGGCAGAATAGCCCTCTCTTCTTGTTGTAGAAGTCTGGCTAACTCTCCCGGCACTTCATAATCTTCGTCATCTTCGTACTCAGCGTGATTGACCAAATCTTCAGAGTCATCGAAGGCTAAAACAGAATAGTCACCCATGGAATCCGGAGTGGATGGGTACCTGCATTTGTGAGTGTGGGAGTGTGTAATGGATAGCCATCCTTGAACAAACAAAAATGCAAAAAGGAAATAAAATGAACAGTTTATAGATGAAAAACGTCCAATGATTCATTAAAACATGGCATATGATTATGAAGGAAATCAAACCCTTACAAATGGACCTACATGCCCCGTGTAAGGCACGAGGCGAAAATAGCGTGCGAATTGTTTTAGTTATTACAGACCATAAATGGGAAATAGTTCAAAGATAAGATTACTGGTTGATAAAGGTGATAGGAACGAAATCCTTTGCTTCCCAATTGCTCAAACCCCCTTCGACAATCGGAAAGATCCAGTCTTCAAAGCGGCTCTCCTCATCCTCTACAACATTGATTCCATGGTAAGAAATCTTGACAGGTGATCTTCCAATCTTAGAACGACGCAAAGCCTTCTGTCCTGCAGCAGTAAACCCTAAGCCAAACTTGTCCATCTTATGGGGGAAGTCAGGCAGTTGTCCCCAAACTGTGCTCTTCCCCTCTTTAATCACAGCCTCTGCGTCCTTGAGAGATGCCATCCTAGATGCATGCTTGGGAATGATAGGTACTTCAACCACTGTCTTCGCAACTGCTATCTCGGGAGAAACTTCCTCGAAATGTTGAAAGGGTGTTTCGATGAATTCGCCGTCTAACTCCACATATCGAAAGGAATTGAGATGACTAATCATGTACTCTTCCTCGCCATGCACAGTTGTGATTTTACCCTTAACAGGATACTTCAGCATCTGGTGCAAAGAGGATGTAACTGCCTCGGCATAATGGATCCACGGTCTTCCTAGAAAACATGAGTATGACGGACGGATGTCCATCATGTAGAAGGTGGAGTTGAACACTTCGGTGCCTACCTTGATGGGAATATCAACCTTTCCATGAACCATTCTCTTGGAACCATCGAAAGCTCTGACGACTATGTTACTAGGTTTGAGGGTCAAACCTTCGCAATCCAAATGGTCTAAGGCCTTCTTTGGCAGCACATTCAGGGAAGAACCAGTATCGACCAAGACATGGGCGAGGGTAGTCCCTCTACATTCAACTAAAACATGCAACGCATCATTGTGTTTCCTTCCTTTGGGAGTTAAGTCAGCGTCGGAAAAGCCCAGGCCATTGTTAGCAGTAAGACTGGCCACACAATTTTGGAATTGGCCAGCCGAGGTTTCTTGGGGGACATGTGCCGTCTTCAAGAATTTAAACAGAGCCTTAGCATAGGCCTCTGAACAGAGCAGGATAGCTAACATTGAAATTTTAGAAGGGGTTTACCCTAATTGTTCCACAACATCGTAGTCACTTTTTCTGATTATTTTCAGGATTTCATCCATCTCCTTCTGAGTGGTTTTGGGGATAACCGCAGCACGAGCCTTCGTCCTGACAGGCATTTCCAGTATCCCCTTACCTTTTTCGGTATTATCAGAAGATGGTCTTTCTTCAGGAGGGTTTAGCTCTTCAATCACTGGGCCTTGGACAGAGGGTCCAACAGGTGCGGAAGCCTTTAAGGGTCCGAAGACTGCTCGGGGAGGAGCAATCTTCAGAGAAAAGATCCGGCCACTGCGGGTGATCTTGCTCGTATCCGCGATGTTCCCTATATCAGGTTCTTCTTCAGAGATTTCTTGGATTGTTTTGATTTGTTTGATGCCGTGGTAGAAGATTTCTCCCCCATAGTTCCACGGTATCATTTTTCTTGATTGGTATGGGATGGGTCCCGGCATTGTGATCTTCAGAGGTACACATTCAGAGTTGGGTGTAATCCTGACAGGCCTTTTGCAAGCCTTGGGAGGATTGTCGGAAATGGTTATGATGGCAATATCATTGGTTGAGGTATCACAAGTATTAGGAGTAATCGGTTTGAAAGTGTTAACAGGGGTTTTCTGGAAAAGTATTTCTTGAGTATCCATCAGGCGTTGGACACCCGTCTTCGACATTGGACAAATACCTTGAATGTTCAAACAAAAATGATAGTCCTCACCACAACCAGGAAAGATCTCGGCTCTCAGCAAATTTTCTTTTATCACTAACAATGGAGTCAACAGATCGGCGACATCAGTAACATGGAGATTTTCCAAAATAGCATGCACATTGTGGCCGTGCTTGGGCATCGGCGCGAACATAACGTTGGGCTTTCCGGGGCTTCAAATTCAACCTCTTTGGCGTCAATTAAGTCCTGAATTTTGTTCTTGAGTGCGCAGCAATTATTTGTATCGTGCCCAAAACTGTCGGAATGGTAAGCACACTTGGCTTTGGTGTTGTAGTATGGAGAAGTGGTATTTACATTCTTTTGCGCCTCTTTTAGATTAGCAAGATTCAACTTCAGGAGATGTGTAAGGATCTGAGCAGGTGTCATATTTACTGGGGTAAACTTCCGTGGTGGACTTTGCTGATAAGTTCTGGGCTGATCATTCCTTGGTTGACTGTTTCTAGGCTGGTCTGATGTGGCCTTCTATATTAATACGGCCCCCACTGTTGGCCGACATTCCTCTCTTTCCCTATTTTCTGAGTGTATACAGCAGATGCTTCTTTCTTGGCTGGGAAAGGTTTTCTGGCAGCTGTGGATGCGGAAGCATCCTTCTGAATCTTCCCACTTTTGATACCGGCTTCCACCCTCTCGCCGGTCAAAATCAACTCAGTAAATCCCGCAGAAGAGCTTCTGATTAGATGGTTGAAGAAAGGGCCAGACAGGGTCCCCAAAAACATGTCAACTAATTCCCTATCTGATAGCGGTGGTTGCACCCTTCCAGCCAGGTCGCGCCACTTTTGAGCGTACTCCTTAAACCCTTCATTTGAAGCCATCCCCATACTCTGTAGCTGAGTACGGGTAGGCGCCAAATCAATGTTGTACTGATACTGACGATAGAAAGCGGCTGCCAAGTCTTCCCAATTATGGACTTCTGATCTCTCGAGCTGATAAAACCAATCTAACTGAGTGCCAGACAAGCTGTCTTGAAAAAGTGTACCCATAGACCTTTGTCGGATGAGTGTGGCTGAATCTTTCTAACATACGACCTCAAGTGCATCTTAGGGCAAGACAAACCGTCGTACTTGGCGAATGTTGGAACCTTGAACTTATGAGGGATAACAATCCCAGCCACAAGTCCCAGTTCCTCAAAATCCAATCCGGGCACCCTCTGCAACTCCATAGCTGCCAATCTGTCTTCAAGGTTCTTATACTTGTCATCCGCTGGTGGATACTGTTGTTCTGAATAGTCTTCGTCTGCTTCCTCTTCCTCCTCTTCTACCTCAGATTCAGAAGGTATAGTAACTCCTTTCACCTTGCCAATCCCTTCGTCAGACATTGAAGGAAACTCAAGAGTCCTTCTAGCATCGCCCTCAAATCTTCTTCCGAAAGTAGCTACCCCCGGTCTCTTTTTCTTTTTCTTCTCTTTACTCTTCTCTAGCAGAACTTTGAGATCCTCTTGAACCTTTTCCAAGGTCATGAGGAGTGGTTGAAATTGTGAATTTTGTGCCTGTAGGTCCTTTACTGTTTGCTCCAAATCCATTTTACTGAAATAAACAACAGAAAGATAAGGAAACCTGGCTTGAAGACCTGCTTATGCATATGATGAATATTATGCATGTAATGCATTCAAGGGTTCAAAAATTCAAATTTGTTGCAAACAAAAAGAACACACGTCATATTAAGAAGAACTTGTTAGTACAATTTTACAAAATTCTTAATGTAAAAAGACGTTGCGCATCCTCTTTGGTGCGATGTAGGTGTTGAGAGTTTCCTCCTCGTGAAATCGGCGGGTGAGCTCTAAAACCTTCTTCTCACTGGCATAAAAGCTGGCTTCAAAAGTATCCCATTCTTCTTTGAGTCGGATCCAACTCTTTTGCATTTCCTCCCATGATGTTGGCATGTCAGGATGTAGGATGGTGTATGGAACCTCTCCTTCCATAACAGGCTCTTTAATGAAGGGGAGAATGTGAGGATATGGCATCATAAGATTCTGGGAGCGGGTTCATACCCACTTGAGGTAAGGCTCAAGGGGGATGGAATTCTTGTGCCCCAGTGTCTTACTGTCCACCTTGTTAGGCATCCTCCAAGTTCTGATGAACCTTTGTCGAAGTCCTTGCGCATCGTTGTCGAAGTCAAAAACTAGGTCAAGAATCAGCATGTCATGAGGGCCATCCCTCCGGGCATATCCAAATTGTCTCAAAGCTAGACATGGGTTATAGGTAATGCCTCCCCTAATGCCAAGTAATGGGACATTAGGGAATTCACCACAACGATCAATGATGATGACATTTTCTCTGGACCGAGAACACCAATGTACATCAGAATGTGTGAGGGTCATCAATCGTTGTGACCACCTCAAACCCTGCTCATTCTTCAAAACTGATTGTGGAAGGTGAGAAATAAACCACCTTGCTAGGAGAGGAGTACAACAGATGAGAACACCTCTTTTCCTCATTGTTCGTGTGTAAAATGAGTGTAGGATGTCCCCAAGCAATGTAGGTATGGGATTCTTGGACATGAAAATCTTGATAGCATTCACATCTATAAGTTGGTCAGGGTTTGGGAACAAGACCAACCCATAAATAAGGAGTGCCACAATCTCTTCAAAGGCTTGTAGATCAAGAGAATTCCAGCAGTCTTGTGCCTTCTCAAACAATAACTTTTCCAAGAAGCCCTTGACACCACTTCTGGTTTCCCAATGCCCCTTGATGTTAGATGGTTGCAAGTGTAATGCTTGAGCAACATCTTCAGGCTTTAGTTCTTTTTTCGTACCGTTGTAGGGTAGTTGATTAAGAATAGGAATTCTCAGGATTTGAGTAAATTCCTCCAAAGTAGGCACCAATTGGTAATCAGGGAATGTGAAACAGTGGTGTAGGGGGTCAAAGAACTGGAAGAGTACTTTCACCATGTCTTCTTCAATGCTGGTGTTGACTAAGTTGAGGAGTCTACCATGTCTTTCACGGAAGAGAGAATTCTCTGGAATCCTGGAAGTAAGCTCTTTGAGTTGAGGAGGGATCCTCACAAGGTTGACTTGAATTGTTTTCCTGCGAAGAGATTCCATGACCTTCAAAATAAGAACAAAGATGAAGATCCAAACCCTTGAAGTGGTTAGTGGATTCATATGATGTTTTATGATGCTCATGATGTATGCACAAACACATGTACAAGCAAGTCACACAAAACCCTAGTTTCAGGCTTGCATGAGGTTTCATAGGTAAGTACCCTCTTGAGTTTAGTTGGCTCAAAACCTGTCCTATAAATAGTAAACGGGTTCTAAGAAGCTCAATATCATTGGATTGTTTTCTATGTTCATTGTTTTGGTTTAGCCACTTAACTAGCGACCAAAATATTCCAAGAAAACAACCCTCAATGAGTGTAGTATCGAGTATCTACCAACTTCGGACTGTACCAAAGCCGGTCATCTCACTACCCCTAATAAAAGGCCAAGATGGTCAAGTAAGGTTCTAGTTAATTAGTGCTTAATGACATCACTCAGCGTCCCCGTATTCTCTTTGATTGACTCAAAGGCTACCGATACTCACAAATATGTCACACTAATATAGTTATTGCTTCAACCGTGTCGGTATACCCTGCACAATTTCCACAACATATTGCTATCTATGAATGTTTCCCAAATCCGGGTGGAGGATTTCAAGCCCAAACAAGAGAACCAAAATGTAAAGCAATCAAAGCAAACAATAATCATGCAAAAAAGGGTGATCTAAGCCCTAAGGTTACTCCACTTTTATAATTTCCCCAGCAGAGTCGCCAGTTCTGTGATACGGTGGGAGAACTGACTTTGGGATTTGCGTTTGTGTTTGCAAATGTTTCGGTTTAGCAAGAGTCGCCACCGACTTTTTATTTTATCCTAAGGAAAGGTCAAAAAGCACAGGAAAGACCTTTGAGATGTTTTCTTGGGTTCGGGGAGTAGATTATAGAAAGGGAAGGTATTAGCACCCTTTCTATCCATGGTTATCCATGGGCTCTTAGTTACTTTCTTAGATCACCTGCTTTGATTTTTCAATTGTTTGAAATGGTGCTTTGTGTAGTTTTGAAAGTATTTTGAAAAGAGGCCACCATTTAGGCAATCTTTGTAATGATTCTCGTTCGTAAGAATGTATACAAAGATGTTTGTCTTTTGAAAAATGTTTCAATGTTTGAAAGTAGGGTTTTGAAATTGTGTGATTTTGAAAATAGCAAGGATGTTTTTGCAAGTTTGATCAAGTAACTAAGAGTTGTCTACCCTATTTTTACTCAAAGATCTTTCTTATGTTTTTAACCCTTTTAACAGTGTTGTTTCACCATTGTATTTGGTGAACAACCTTGTGTTAGGATGTTAAACGGGACAGGCGTGGGTCATCATATAGACCATGATTAGCAATTTTGCAAAGTATCTTAGCATTTTTTGAGGGACTAAGATCATTTTTGTAAGGAAACTTTGAATAGCGTCATCGAGGGACTATGATCTTTTGATTTTGTTTGTTTTACCAAGATACTTTGCATGCGTAACATGGCCATTTTAAATTTAGGCAACCGAGTGGAGATACCTTAAGGGGTGTTCGTGTGCAAGTGTGTTTTATTGCATATAAGAGTTTATTTTTGAATTAGGATTTTCTATTTCATTGATTTTATCTTGCCATACACATCCTAATTACTAGCATTTATATTTGAAAGCAATAAAAGCGGAAATGTAAAATCCTACGTTATTACAACAATTAGGGGGTGGGGGATACATATTTGTACATGGGGTGGTTCAACGAGAAAAATAGAAAAGAAAAGAAAATAACAAAAACAAGATAGATAGAAAGAGAGAGAGAGCCAGCGCGCTGCTGAGAGGAAGTCAGAAGTTCTGACTCAGGCCTGCTGCCAGATTATCAACCTTTTGGTTAAACTGTATGAGTCAGAACTTCTAACTCTGGCACCTGCAAAACAGAAACCTGTTAGTTGGGAAATCAGAAGTTCTGACCCCCATGCGCTGCAAGACAAAAGTTTGTTAGCGGGGATATCAGAAGTTCTGACCCTACTGGAAATACAATAATTTTCAGAAGTTCTGATATTATTGACAGCAAAACAGACTTCAGATGTGCTAACGTCAAAGTCAGCACTTGGCTTCTCCCTGTGCTAGTCAGAACATCTGCAGTTTTGTTATTTTTCCATAAAACAGAAAACATGTTTGGGACAACTTCAGCAAATGTCAAAGTGTTTCAGGAGACAGAACCAACAAGGTCACAAGCAGGTTCTACACTTATTCACTTCCTACTTGAACGCTCTGAGGTATGAAGATCCTCAGAACGCAAACAGCAGCAACATGATATTTACATTATGTTTATTGAGCATGCAAAGCTGATGATGCTTAGCAGCGTGATGAGGGTCAGCAGGTGCTTACCTGGCTGTTGGAAAAGTCTGTGAGTGGGAGCTAGCTTTTAGCTCTGATGGTGTTCTGGACAGGTTCTTTTTTGAAAGGATGGATGGAGAGTATATATGGTCAGAAACTGTAGGGGCGTCTTTCTTTAATCAAGAAGTAAACTGGGTACAAATGAGGTTTTGAGGCAGGAGATTCAAAGTTGTGTTTGAAGCTCTTGAAACACTAAGATTTTTGACAGAGTTTAAAAGTATTTCTTGCTAAAAAAATTCTGTTTCTCTTTTAGCAATTTTTCTGGTTTTGGACGCCCCTTCTTAGTGGTCAATGGTGCTCTATTTATAGGCAAAGCTTTTTTGGATTTGTGAACGTTAAAGGTGCCAATAGAGGTTAAATTTTTTTTTTTTGAAAGAGGTCCATGAAAAGTTGTGATAATGGACAACTTTTTAGCCTAGGCTGGAACAGAAGACAAGGATTGAGGAGAAGCGACCTCTATAGGTGAAAGGTGGCGCATAGACCCATGCCTAAACCTGCATAAAGGTGTTTACCAAGCTACACGTGAAGAGACCCCTTGGATGAATGTTCAGGAGTGGTTGGGAGCATTAATGAGCATTAAATGGTGATGAGATTTATCAGCATAAAAAATTTTGTAATAGGAGATTTTGCATCATTACCTCAAAGTTGAACCAGCAGTTCTGCTTTACCAAAAACAACGTAAACCAAGCTCTGACCTTGGCCTCTTGCTGTCTTAGCAAATTCTGAGGATTCTCCTGACTTTCTAGCCCGTTCTTTGGATTTGCTTCTGGAAATCCTGGACTTAGAGATTCTGTGTGAGTGTAACACCCACTCTTCTGACCCTTTCATCTTCTGATTCCAGCATGTTCTGAAGGAGCCTTCAGACTTCTTTTCTTTCTTTGCATTCCTCTAGCAAACTCTGGCTGCACTTGCGTAACTGCTGAAAGAGCCATGTTCTATTTGAGGATTACGTGTTGAACCACGTTTACAACCTCTAACTGAGTTGACGTAGCTGCTGAAGAGCCAACTTCTGACTGCGTTGAGCCAAGCTTGCAACTTCTGACCGTTTCTGCCTGGAGGTTGGTTCAGAAGTTCTGAAGTGCTATTTTCTTCTTAAACACCCATTTTTAGAGAAAAATTCCAAATGTTTAGAATTTAATTTTTCCAAGGTAAAAGCTTTGCCTTTAGAGCTTGTGAGATCATTTTGCTCTTGTAAATGGTTTGCTTGGGAAGAAATGATAATTCATGACTTGGATTTGTTTAAGAGAAACTCTGAGAATCCAGGATGATTTCCTGAAGAATGAGAGGGCAAATTTTGGGGTACAACAACGACCACTAATATTCCCTATACTTCATGATCGTTTACCAAAGGAAACCAGAGTGGAGTAAACCCTAGGAGTGAGCATGTGCAAGTGTGTTTTTTCAGTTATATTTATCTTTGCACATTTAGGGTTTTCTACCGTATTAATTGCAATTTGTCTTTCCATACAATGCTATCAACATACATCTAACAGCTTATAGTTTGCGAAAATTAAAATGCGAGAAATTAAAGTCCTAGCTATTACAAGGCTTTCGCAGATACATAATTATTTTGACTGTAAATAAAGATGCGAAAATTTAAAATTCTAATTACTATTACAAACTCAGAGCAGTTACAATAATAGAAAAAGGAAAATTAAAGGCGCGCGCGGCGAATTAAATGCGAGAAGTAATTAGAAAACCTAAAAATCTAATTGAAAATATTTAGGTTATTTTTTGGAGAAAAAATTTTAACCCTAATTCTAATTATTTTAAATTATGAAAAAAAGGAATTAAATTACCTTAACTTAATTAAACTAATTAATTAATAAAAATATTTTTATAAAAAAATGATTTTTGATGTTTTTATGATATTTTGATTAAATAAAAAAACATGATTTTTGGTGTTACTTGAAAAAAAAAAGAAATAATAAATAAATAATAAAAAGGAATTAAAATAAAAAAGAAAAGAATAGGGCTTGCTTGATGAGTAATTAGGGGGGGGGGGGTGCTGCCAAATTCTTGTTAGGCCCAAAGATGGCCTAGGGTCTGGCGTTTGGTCCAGTGCTTCTCTCCTCTGATGGTTCATGGTAGTCCCTTAATGTTGGAGCGTGAGATCTGTATGATGATGGATCTCATGGATGAGATCTGGGGCGCACGGTGGATGCTAGGCTATGAGGCACGCTGGATCTTCAAGGAATTATGGAGAAAAATGCAAAAGCAGTGCGCCTGGGATCGAACCCAAGACGCCTGCTTCAAATCCTTTACCCTTAACCATCTGCGCTGCATTACTCATTTGTTAATATAATAAGATAACTAAAATATAAGGCAAGCCACGTAGTTTCCTCCAAAAATTGCACGAATTTCAAATGGACCAGTGGTTGATTGCCACGCCTTCATCTTCTTCCCAGAAGTGTCATTTTAGGCACCAGACTTATACCTACGGACATTTTCCATAGCTATAAACCTGCAAGCTTTAAAATTCACAAAACACATGATAAATTAAATGTTAGTACATGGATCAATTCGTCTTGATCCCAAGAGCATCATGTTATCCTTTTCTTAGCCTAATTTCACTTGTAAAGAGAAGCCCTAAAACGGCTTATTAAACCCTAGCCATGGCAATCATCAATATATGCGTCAAAACGTCAATTAAATCATTCAAGCATGTTGCAAATATGTCAATAATCTCAAATACATTATTAGAATATGTTTATGATGTAAGAATTGTTGTATTTAATTTTGAATCAAAGAGCAAACTTGTGAAGGCTATGGGGCGATTCTGGACTTGGGAATGCTTGCAATTGATCGTGTTAGCTTCAGGAGATATCCAGGAATCGTTTAGAATATTTGGGATGTTTTGAATCACCCTCTATGTGAGAAAATGATCTACCACTTTTTTGCCAAAATTTGAGTTTTCTTCTTCAGCTCTCACGACTGCAATCCTTGTCCTTTTGCCTTGGCTGCATTGTGTATATGTAATAGAGTGTATTAGGTCAACCAAAACATATTGAATCTTTTTGAATCATGGAAATTGAATTTGATTTGTTTGCTATGTGATATCTTTCCAAAACCATCCTAATCATGCTATTTTTGCCTCATTTTGCCTTGATTTGATTTGATCTGATTAGGCCAGTTTAATTAGATTTGATTCTAACAAAAATCAGATCAAAAAATCAATCTTTTATATTTTTTGTTATTTATTTGATTTAATTTGACTTTTAAATAATAAAAATCAAAATAAAATAAATAAATAAAGCAAATAATATGTGGATGATGATTTGGGTCGTGGACCATGTCACCAACAAGACACAATCCTGAAAGGCTAGGCCCATTTGACAAAAAATGCACTTTTGAGCACTTTTGACATTTGGCAATTTTCCAAAAATGACCAACTTTGAAAATGCATATCTCTTCCAATTTTAACCCTAGAGAGGTATTCTTGGACTTTTTAGAAATCTTAGGATGTCCCCTAAACAATCCTTTTAGTTTCATCTCAATTGGGTCTTCCAGTTCATGTAAGAAGTTTTGACCCAAAAGGTGTTTTTGTTGACTTTTCAAAAGGACCTATAATGTAGAAATTCATATAATTTTATGAGTGCATTTTTTGGACTTGAGAGTTAAAGATGAGTTGTATGAAATTGGATTCTCTTCAAAATGAGCCTTGGATGAGAAATTTCTGATAAAGTATGAGAAAATTATGCTTGGTCAAAGTTTGGTTGACTTTTCCTAAGAAACTCTAATTTAGCAAATTTTGAGTTTTGATGAATTAGGAGCATTACTTGAGGAATCATGATCAACCCTTGATCCAATGATGGATATCACTTCAAAATTTTGATGTTAACCAAAAATCTTAAAGTTTGACTGTATGTGGGTCACAAGTGACTTTTGACCTAGTACAGTTGATTTCCAAGCATTTGAGCAGTTGACTGAAAAAACTTCTTGTGTAAGGCATGCAACTTGACGTGGATGATCTTGAGAACATGTTAGGACCATGGAAAAAATTTAAGGCCTTTTGAGCTCACCCATCTTGATGAAAATGGAAACCCTAGTTGGAGGTTCCTTGCTTTAGGAGAGAGTTTGTCTGGTCAACTCTTGGGTATCCTTGAGCAAGTTGAGGATCTCCATGAACATATGTTGAGTAAAATGGGAGGGCAAATTTTGGGGTACAATAGCTTCCCCTGTTCAATCTTCTTAAAATTAGGGATGTAGATTGGCTGGTCTGCCTTTCGTAATCTGAAGGTAGAAGATGATTGAACACTAGAGTGCCCAGAAATTTGCACTCGCATGAAGTAATACTGATTGGTGATATCAGGAATGGGCTTACAGATGCCATTTGGAAGTGGACAGAGAATCTTCAGAGATGGGCTTAAAGATGCCATTCGGAAAAGATATTGGTTGAATAAGAGATTCCTTTGCGAGAATTCCTATACCTACCGTTGAGGAGGACTTCGCCGGGGAATGTTGATTTATGTCCTGGGAAATAGAGTATAGGAGCTTCGGTTTCCCATTACTCTACTGGGGAATTAATTCTTAATTGAGGAGGTGGAAGTGAACTGCATATCTGGTCAGGGTCCAGGCTGCACAGTGACTTACTGGGGAAAGGTGAACTAGACCGTAATTGGTCGGGTCTAGGTCTTACAGTGTTGTAAACTGTTATCTAGAGATAAGAGAGAAGGAACCTGAATAGTAGGGTTGTTTCGAAATGAAAGCCTGGATAGTAGGGCTATGAGAAGGAACCTGCGTTGTAGGGTTACTTCGAAATGAAAGCCTGAATAGTAGGTGTATGAGAAGGAACCTGGGTCGTAGGGTTACTTTGGGATGAGAGCTTGGATAGTAGGGCTATGAGAAGGAACCTGGGTCGTAGGGTTACTTCGGGATGAAAGCCTGGGTAGTAGGGTTATGAGAAGTAACCTGGGTCGTAGGGTTACTTCAGGATGAAAGCTTGGATAGTAGGGCTATGAGAAGGAACCTGGGTCGTAAGGTTACTTCGGGATGAGAGCCTGGATAGTAGGGCTATGAGAAGGAACCTGGGTCGTAGGGTTACTTCGGGATGAGAGCTTGGATAGTAGGGCTATTAGAAGGAACTTGGGTCGTAGGGTTACTTCGGGATGAGAGCCTGGATAGTAGGGCTATGAGAAGGAACCTGGGTCGTAGGGTTACTTCGGGATGAAAGCCTGGATAATAGGGCTATGAGAAGGAACCTGGGTCGTAGGGTTACTTCGGGATGAAATTATGGATAGTAGGGCTATGAGAAGGAACATGGGTCATAGGGTTACTTCGAAATGAGAGCCTGGATAGTAGGGCTTATGGGAAGGAACCTGGGTCATAGGGCTACTTTGAAGTGATAGTGTAGATTAGTTGACCCGTTTGGTTTTGGGAACTGAGTTTCCATTAGTCGTCTGCAGACGTGACCTGTATAACTGCTGGATTTGTTGAAGATGATTATCTTTCCTGAAAAGATACCAGGGTTAATTATATCCAATGCATGAAATGCCTTGTGAGATGATGTTCTCAAAATAAATGAGATCCATATGTATGCGCATTTCATGATGTATGTACATAAAATGCTATTGGGGTATGTCCGAGTCTGGGAAAATAAATCCCTGACTGCTACTAGAGAATATAACATTCCTGACTATTGTAGAGAACTGTGGTTCTTCTACTTCCGTCGGGGATGGTAAGCGGAAATGACTATGCTGGAGATTTACTCTTTGTTATTTATGAATATTTTGTCAGGGAGAGATTCTGTTTGAGAATAACTCTGCGGGGAACAACTTGGAAACTGAATTTCCGTAGCTGAAGTAATGAGCTCTGTCAGGGATTAAGCTTCTGTATCCAGAGTGTGATCGGTGGATTTAGAACTGATTGTTTAATGCTGGTTCGCGAAATGTCGCGGAAGAAAGAGTCGCCACCGTCTTTTATTTTCTCCAACAAGGAAAGGACAAAAGCACAGCAAAATTCCTTATGAGAATAGTTCTCGGTTCGGGAGGTAGATTTATAGAAAGGGAAGGTGTTAGCACCCTTTCTATCCATGGTTATCCATGGGCTCTTAGATACTTGCTCACTGTGTTTTCAAAATGTTTGCTTTTCAATTGTGAGTGGGTTTGAAAAAGTTTCTTTGAAAGTTTCAGAATGACTCTTGTATCTGTCCTCAAGAGTGTTTGAAAAATTGTTTTGAAAGCTTTTTGAAAGGTGTCAGTGTGAAAAGAGTTTTGATTTGTTTTTGAAGAGAGCAAGTATCTATGAGTCATCTACCTACCCTAAGGAATTAAGCTGTGTAGAAGTCCTTAAGGTAGTGCCATCCCACCATTGAGAGGTAGGTAGCACCACCGTGGGAGGTGTTCGGGTCAATTCAAGTTTAGGGATAGTGTGGTAACCAGAGCAACAGTAGGACACCTTAGAAGCTACCCTTATTCCCTTGATCCTTTTTTAATTCGAGGCAACTTTTCCAAGGCAACGGGATCATGGACATAAGGACTTACTAAAACGTCCTATACTCGACGACCACGTTTCGAAGGTAAAGCAACAGGTGAGGCGTACCCTAGAAGTGGTGTGTGAATTTGTGTGTTATTTTCATGTTAAGTTATCTTTGATCAGGGCATTGTGAGCTACGCTTGTTTTTATTTAGCCATACATTCTTTCATGCAACTTAGAATTTAAAAGTGCGGAAATTTAAATACGGAAAGATAAATCTTACGCTATTACAAGGCGCAGGTCTATACATCGCCAAATTACAAAGACCCGTTTTTAATAAAAATGCGGAAAGTAAAAAGACCTAATTACTATTACAAGCCTTGAGCAGTTACATAATATTCGAAAAGAAAAAAGAATAACGTGCGAAATAGAAATTAAAATTGAACGTTCGAGGGCGTTGGACCCTTTTGAAATTAAATTGAAATTAAAGCTAATTATTATTTAATTAATGAAAATAAAGTATTTTTTATGTTTTTTTTTTATATTTATTAAATAAAGAAGATTAAAATTAAAAGAAACCCTAATTCTAAGTTATTTTTAATTGTTTGAGAAGATATTAATGTTGACCTAATTTACTAATTAATTAATGTACATGTGTATTTACAAAAATAAATAGTAATTATAATAATAATAATGAGAGAAAATTATTTATTTAAGAAAAAAGATAAAAATGTCAAAAACCCCAATTCTACCTATTTTATTTTATTTAAGAAAAGATTAAAGTTTTAAAACCTAATTTACTAAATTAAGGGTTAGAGTTTATTTACAAAATAAATTAATGGTGAATTAATAATAATTAAACATTAAATATTTTTTGGTTTTCTGTTTTTATTTATGAAAATTAATTATTTTTATGGTGAATTAATTAAAAAAAAACAATTAAAACAATTAAATGGTTAAAAGGAAAGAAAATAGAATTAAAAATATGCAAACCAATGGGGGTGTTCAGGCCCAAAGGGAGGTGTCTTGCAGTAATCTGGCCCATTGAACAAAGCCTTTTTTGACTTTCCAGCTTGTGTGTATGCTGGTTGACTAGGGTGTATCTTGGAATTCATTCTATGGCCATTGGATGAGTGATCATGAGCGCGTGGCAGGCTAATGTGTGAGGACGTATGGTAGGCCTTTTGATGAACACTGCATGGAAACACGTTAGGAGAAAAAATATAAAATATGTGGGGGACCTGGGAATCGAACCCAGGTCCCAACGCTTACTAACCACGTCTTCCACCAACTGGGCTGCTGTACGCGTTTGTTAACATTATGGAACACAAATATTATAATAAGAAAACAAAAGCTAATGAAGAAAAACGCGCCAGATTTTGAATCTCCCTATCACATGAAGACACACAGGCTTCTTCTTCGTTTTTGTACCTACAACATAAACAAATAGCGGGGGTTTTAAACCCCCACTAAATAGCACAGTGCATAATAGCGAATAGGCGTACAGGTAACATAAATTAAGCGCGAGGAGATGGTTTGCTTCGTCTTGATGTCACGAATTCACCCATACAAGTTTGATGGTCTAATTTTTCCATATGTGAGAATCCCTAATTTGGAGCTTCTGAAACCCTAGGTTTCATCAATGGTGAATCTCGTCTCAAGCATTTTTAGAACAATTAAACTATGCCAAAAGTTTCAGAAGATCATTAGTAGCAAGAATCAACAATTAAAAAGTATGAATAATGCATGGAAATCAAAAATCGATTATGGACATATTCATGAAAAGGGTGATTCTGTTCTACCAATTCTTGGAGTATGGGGACTGGTTCTTGATTGCAATCGACTCCTAGCAATGTCAGGAACGTATTAGAATGCTTTTGAAGCTTTGAATCATGCTCTAACTGTGAAATCAGTTTTCAAGTTTTTGGCCAAAAATTGCAAATTGGTTATGCAGCTTCTGAGCAGTTTTTCGTGTATGCTTGAATAGGGTTGAGTTGTGCCTTTGTATCTGAATGAAATTAGGTCAAGAAAACAAGCCCAAGGTCCATGAATTGATGTTTTGAATATTTGATTTTTATCACATCTTTTTCAATCTTTTTTCATGCCAATCTTGCCAATTATGGATGATATTGTCCCCTTGAGATGGTGCACGAAATCTTTTGCATATAATGAACATATTTGCTGCACAACAAAGATTTAAAACCATTATTTGATATTTTTCTCATAATTAAATCTAATTAAATGAATTAATAATAATAAAAATTCAATTAATTAATTAAAAATAAGAAAATAAATCATTTTTAGCTCAATGGGTCGTGCATAGGCTTTGGGTAATGATTCAAGGAAGAATTTGAGGCCCATTAGCATTTTTGAAGTGTTTTAGGCAAAGTTGACTTTTCAAAGTTCCCAAAAATTTCCCAACTTCTCCAATGCATATCTTGCTCAATTTTGAAGCTATGAACATGTTCTTGGACATTTTGGAAAGGTCTTGAAGTCCTCTAACCAATTCCTTTGGTCCCATGTCATTTTGATTTACCAATCTCAAGTTATGGTCTTTGACTTAAAGTGCCTTTTTGTTGACTTTTGAAAATGACCTATAATGTTGAAATTGATAACTTTTTGTGAGAGCATTTCTTGGACTTTAAGTGTGAAGATGAGTTGTAGGAAATTTCATTCTCTTAAAAATGAGCTTTGGATGGGATTTTTCTGATAAACCATGAAGAAGTTATGCCTTGGTCAATTTGCAGTTGACTTTTCAACTGTCCAAAAATAGAAACTTTTGCATCTTGAGACTTTTTGAGCCATGCTTTGAGAATCATGATCAAGAATTGATAAAATGATGTTTGTGGCTTAAAAATAAGATGTTGACCAAAAATTTTGAATTTTGACTGTCAAATGACCATTTTGCCCCTACAGTTGACTGTGGAGCAATTAGGGTTTTTGACTGTGCCATTTGATGCTGTGAGTCTTGAAACTTGACCTATGGATGCTTGACAATGTATATGGGAATATGGGACTTGATTGGACCCTTGGAAACCTCAACTTCTTTGTCAGAACCAAAACCCTAGTTTTGACTGTTGTTAGGAGGTAATCGGACTGTGTAACCCTTGAGAGATTTTGAACCATGATCTTGGCAAATCTTGAAGAATATGGGAGGGAAAATTTTGGGGGTACAACAGTTGCCCCTGTTCAATCTTCTTAGACCTGAGGATGTAGATTGGCCTGGCGTGCCTTTCGTAATCCGAAGGTGGAAGATGATTGAACACTAGAGTGCCCAGAAATTTGCACTCACATAGCAGAGTATTAGCAGTGTGATAGCGGGAATGGGCTTACAGATGCCATTTGGAGACGATGGATAAGAGGATGGGCTTATAGATTCCATTTGGAAGTGTGACAGAACCTTGTCGGGAATGGGCTTAAAGATGCCATTTGGAGACTGTATTGGTAATTATGGAGATGGGCTTATAGATGCCATCTAGGTGTCGATCGCGTAAGAGATTCCTTAGCGAGAACTTGCGTACCTGAGAAAGAAAAATAGTTACCTGGCTTGTTACAGGGGTTGATCTTCAAACTCTTCGTATAGATGTGCCCTGGCTGGATACAGGTATCGAATCTCTAAACTCCTCATGTAGATGTGCCATGGCCGGATACAGGAATCGAGTCTACAATCGGCTACTCACAGATGTGCCCTGGCTAGATACAGGAATCGAATCTGGAAAATAGTCGTCAACAGATACACCCTGGCAAGATACAGGAATCAGATCTTCAAACTCTTCAGACGTACCCTGGCTGGTTACAGGAATCGAGTCCGGAAAGTAGTCATCAACAGATACACCCTGGCTGGATACAGGAATCAGATCTTCAAACTCTTCAGACGTACCCTGGCTGGTTACAAGAATCGAGTCCGAAAATAGTCGTCAACATATACACCCTGGCTAGATACAGGAATCGGATCTTCAAACTCTTCAGACGTACCCTGGCTGGTTACAAGAATCGAGTCCGGAAATAGTCGTCAACAGATACACCCTGGCTGGATACAGGAATCGGATCTTCAAACTCTTCAGACGTACCCTGGCTGGTTACAGGAATCGAGTCCGGAAATAGTCGTCAACAGATACACCCTGGCTGGATACAGGAATTGGATCTTCAAACTCTTCAGACGTACCCTGGCTGGTTACAGGAATCGAGTCCGGAAATAGTTGTCAACAGATACACCCTGGCTGGATACAGGAATCGGATCCTCAAACTCTTCAGACGTACCCTGGCTGGTTATAGGAATCAAGTCTGGAAATAGTCGTCAACAGATACACCCTGGCTGGATACAGGAATCGGATCCTCAAACTCTTCAGACGTACCCTGGCTGGTTACAGGAATCGAGTCCAGAAATAATCATCAACAGATACACCCTGGATGGATACAGGAATCAGATCTTCAAACTCTTCAGACGTACCCTGGCTGGTTACAGGAGTCGAGTCCGGAAATAGTCGTCAACAGATACACCCTGGCTGGATACAGGAATCAGATCCTCAGACTCTTCAGACGTACCCTGGCTGGTTACAGGAATCGAGTCCGGAAATAGTCGTCAACAGATACACCCTGGCTGGATACAGGAATCGGATCTTCAAACTCTTCAGACGTACCCTGGCTGGTTACAGGAATCGAGTCCGGAAATAGTCGTCAACAGATACACCCTGGATGGATACAGGAATCGGATCCTTAGTTGCGACAGTTGATAGTAATCATCTTTGTACTGACCTTTGTCCTGAAAAGACAAAACGTTAGTTGTATGTGATGTCATGATGTATGACATGCGTGATGTTCTCAAAATAAGTGAGATTGTAGGTTCATGATGCGTGTATGCATGCTATAATGTATGAAGACGCGATGAATGTATGTTTTTGTCTAGGAAAATAAATCCTTGACGGGTGTCGGGAAGTTGACTCCTGGGCTGATGTTGAAGAGTAGCGTTCCGTTTCCGCTGGGGATAGATTGCAAGAATACCGGTAGGAGAAGATGACTCTGTTGGGGACTAAACTTGGCGAATAGATTACTCTGTGGGGAGTGAACTCTGTGGGGAAAGAGATACTTTGTTGAGATGTTGATGATGACTCCGCTGGGGATACCATTGATGAGTTATGTTGGGAAATTGGATGAACTCCGCTGGGGGATAGGAAGACTTCGCCAAGGACGATCTTTCCGTGGAAATTGGCTGAGGATAACCCAGTTATATCCTGGTAGGGAAATAACCTTTAAATAAAGCCGGGAGACTTGTTCGTGCTCTGCGGGGGTAAGCTTCCAGAATCTACTGGGGATAAGCTTTAAGACCTGCTGTGGATATGGATCAACTCTCCTGGGGAGACTTTTCAGATTGGACTGGGGAATGGCTCCATTGGATGTTCGGTATTCCTCCGGGGAACAACCTTAGATCAAGATTGCCAGGGATGCTTGTTAGGAATGTCTGTGTACTCCATCGGGGAATGTTGAGATCTGCAGGGGATAATCCAACTTCCTTATGGCTGACAGTATGTTAACTCTGCTTGGGGAGTAAATTGATGATTTGCTGGAGATACCGTGCCTTGTAGGGCTGATTGGGAGACCAACTGCTTGAGGAGAATTGTTGAATCTTGGTGACTTCACTGGGGAATGAAGGTATCTGGGTTACATTCTTCAGCCAAACTTACCTTGGTACCTTGGTGGACGGAGCAATTAGATCACTTAGACCACTCATTATTGCCCCTGTTTCTGATGTTACCTGAAATTAATCCTTTGTTTCGTATGCAAATATTTATGAGTTAGCAATTAGTGTCAAATGCATATATCAAAAATTGAACATTGCACGTTCTTCTCAAAACAAAACAGAAAAAGGAAAAACAATTGGCGATTGATCTGAAAAGTGAATTTGTATTGATTTTTTGAATTTGCCTGTAAATAGGCATTTATGTACAAGAGGCTGACGCCCTAGTAAGAGAACACCGCCGAACAACAGAGTTTATACAATTTGTACAAAGAAAACAAAACAGCTGTGTGAAAAGAATAATCCCACTGGGTTCCAACTCTGCTATTGCCTTTGTATCTTCGAGCGTCTCATCACTTTGCTGCTCGGTTGAAGATGAAGCTGATCGATCGATGCCATCTGAACTTGATGTTGATACCGGATTCTGGATGCAAGGTGATCCAATGAGACATAGTATTACGCTTTAATCCCTAACTTTTGCCTGGACCGCCCTTTCGGGTTTTCAGTCCACCGGGATACCCATTTTTGCCCAAGCCGCCTTTTCAGGTTTTCGACTTGCCGGGTGTACAGATTTTTTTCATTTCATCCCTCATTTTGCCCGAACCCTTTTGGTTCGTCGGGAAGCCCTAATTTTTGCCTAGGTATGTCAACCTAGCGGGTCTTTTATCATGCGTAGTATCTTTTTACTATGTCTGCATTGGCGGGGTGAGGAAGGTCGTCACCATCCATGGTGGTTAGGATCATGGCTCCTCCTAAGAACACATGTTTAACCACAAATGGCCCTTCGTAGGTAGGGGTCCATTTGCCCCTGGGATCACTTTGAGGAAGGATGATGCGCTTGATTACCAGATCTCCAACTTGATACTCTTGTGGTTTGACTTTCTTGTTAAATGCCCTGATCATCCGTTTTTGGTACGTCTGACCATGGCAAATAGCGGTGAGTCTCTTTTCGTCAATTAGGTCTAATTGATCAAGTCGAGTCTGGATCCAGTCATCTTCACTCAGATATGCATCCTTCATTATCCGGAGAGAGGGTATCTGGACTTCAATCGGCAAGACTGCCTCCATGCCATAGACCAAGGAAAAAGGAGTTGCCCCAGTTGACGTCCTCGCTGAGGTGCGGTACCCATGAAGAGCAAATGGTAACATCTCGTGCCGATCTTTGTAGGTCACTGTCATCTTCTGCACAATCTTCTTGATATTCTTATTAGCTGCTTCTACAGCCCTATTCATCTTTGGCCGGTAAGGAGAAGAGTTATGGTGTTGTATCTTGAATTGCTCGCAGAGCTCAGTGATCATCTTGTTATTGAGATTGGTACCGTTGTCTGTAATGATCCTTTCCGGGACGCCGTATCGACAGATCAGGTTATGCCGAATGAACCGTGCCACGACGTCCTTGGTTACAGTGGCGTAGGAAGCTGCTTCAACCCACTTTGTGAAGTAATTGATCGCCACCAGGATGAAACGATGCCCGTTGGATGCTGTAGGTTTAATCTCGCCGATCATATCAATGCCCCACATTGCAAAAGGCCAAGGTGCTGTCAAGACATTCAGAGGAACTGGAGGAACGTGCACCTTATCTGCATATATCTGGCACTTATGACATGTCCGAGAATATTGGTAACAGTCGGCTTCCATTGTGGACCAGAAATATCCTGCCCGAAGGATTTTCTTTGCCATGGTGTGTCCACTGGAATGTGTTCCGAAGGTACCTTCATGCAGCTCTTCTATGATTCTTTCTGCTTCAGTCTTATCCACACAACGCATTAAGGTTGAATCATGGTTTCGCTTGTACAAGATGCCGTTACTGAGGAAGAACTTTGCAGCGAACCTTCTCAGAAACTTTTTGTCGTTGACAGATGCACCGTCAGGGTATTCTTGAGCTTCCAAGTACCTCTTCACCTCATGATACCAAGGTTTTTCAGTTACTGTCCCAGCCTCAAGATCACAACAGTATGCAGGTTCGTCCAGTTTCCAGATAATGATCCGGGGAGCCTCATTGTCCCACTTAACTTTGAACATAGAAGACATCGTAGCCAACGCGTCCGCCAACTGATTCTCCTCTCTTGGGGAATGTTTAAAAGTTATCTCTGTGAAATGGGGGATCAATGTCAACACACATTCTCTGTAAGGAATAAGATTCGGATGTTTCGTATCCCACTCGCTTTTGATCTGATTGATCACGAGAGAGGAATCTCCGAAGACACTCAGAAACTTGATCCTTAAGTCAATCGCAGCTTGAAGACCCATGATGCATGCCTCATACTCCGCCATGTTGTTGGTGCAGTTGAAACATAGTCGGGCAGTGAGTGGAGTATGAGTACCTTGAGGGGATATGATCACGGCGCCGATACTGTTACCCAAAGCATTGGAGGCTCCGTCAAAGTGCATAGACCATCGGGATCCTTCCTCAGGTCCTTTATCCGGTCCAGGTATTTCACAATCAGTCACTATCATGATGCTCTCGTCAGGAAAATCAAAATTCATGGACTGGTAGTCGTCTACTGCCTGGTGTGCCAAGTGGTCTACCAATACACTTCCTTTGATAGCTTTCTGAGTCGTGTACTGGATGTCGTATTCTGTCAAGATCATCTTCCATCTTGCTATTCTTCCGGACAGAGCAGGCTTTTCGAATATGTACTTTATTGGATCCATTTTAGAAATCAATAGAGTAGTGTGAGTTAGCATATACTGTCTCAGCCGGCGAGCAGCCCATACCAAAGCGCAGCAAGTCTTCTCGAGAAGTGAGTATCGGGTCTCACAGTCGGTAAACTTTTTGCTAAGGTAGTAAATAGCGTGCTCTTTTCGGCCAGACTCGTCATGCTGCCCCAGTACACACCCCATTGAGCTGTCAAGTACTGTCAGGTATAGTATTAGAGGTCTCCCTTCAACCGGTGGCATAAGAATGGGTGGTTCTTGGAGATACTCTTTGATTCTGTTAAAAGCGGCCTGACATTCATCATTCCAACGTACTATCTGATCTTTCTTCAGCAGCTTGAAGATTGGTTCACAGGTAGCAGTTAGGTGCGAGATGAACCGGGCAATGTAGTCGTCCTAGAAAGCCTCTGACTTCTTTCTCTGTCTTAGGAACTGGCATCTCTTGTATGGCTTTGACCTTGGTAGGGTCCACTTGAATACCCTTGTCGCTCACAACGAAGCCTAGCAGCTTTCCAGATCTTACCCCGAATGTGCACTTATTTGGATTCAACCTCAGCTTGTACAATTTCAGACGGTCAAACAACTTCTGTAAATGGTCAAGGTGTCCCTCCTCAGTTTGGGACCTTGCAATCATGTCATCGACGTACACTTCAATCTCATGATGGATCATGTCATGAAATAAAGCAACCATGGCACGTTGGTAGGTTGCCCCAACATTTTTCAACCTAAAAAGCATGACCTTGTAGCAGAAGGTGCCCCACTGAGTAACAAAGGTAGTCTTTTCCATATCTTCAGGAGCCATATTGATCTGATTATAGCCTGAAAAACCATCCATGAAGGAGAACACCTTGTGCTGAGCCGTATTGTCAACCAGAACGTCAATGTGAGGCAGAGGGAAGTCATCCTTGGGGCTTGCCCTGTTCAAATCCCTGTAATCAACACACATTCGGACCTTACCATCTTTCTTTGGCACTGGCACCACGTTGGCAACCCACTGAGGGTAAGAAGTCACTGCTAGAAACCCGGCATCGAATTGCTTCATAACCTCAGCTTTGATCTTCTCGGACATCTCTGGACGCATATGGCGGACCTTTTGTTTAACCGGAGGACAGTCTTCCTTGGTAGGCAAGTGATGGACCACAATGTCGGTATCCAACCCAGGCATGTCTTCGTAGGACCAGGCGAAGATTTCCACATAATCATGTAACATCCGAACCAACCGTTGTTTCACGCTGAGCTCTAGATCGGCACCAATCTTGACTTCCCTTCTATCCGTCTCAGTACCCAGGTTTACCGTTTCCACTGGCTCTTCATGTGGCTGAATGGCCCTCTCTTCCTGGAGTAACAGTCTTGCAAGCTCGCCCGGCACTTCGCAATCATCTTCACCTTCGTCTTCGGCTAAGTTGATCGGATTTTCGAAGTCATAACTGGCAGTAGCAGAGTCGTTACCAGTGAGATCCAGAGTGGATTGAAACCTGTATGAGTGAGTGTGTGTAAATACAACTGTTTTGCAATACATAAAGGAAAGAAAGAAAGAAAGGGAGCACAAGATTCGAAATGCGAGAAACGTCCAATGCATTTATTCATGATATATGGAAATGATAGTTAATAAGCCCTCACAAATGAAGCCACGGTTCCCCGGGTAAGACACCGGGCCATAAAGTTTCAATTTATTGTTCATTACAAATTATAAAACAAAGGAATTCATTACTGCGTAACAAAAGTAACAGGTATGTAGTCTTTTGGAGTCCAATTGTTCAGTCCATCGCCGGTCATCGGGTAAATCCAGCTGTTGAATTCAGATTCCTCTACTTCGTCGTCATCCCTGATAGCATTCACTCCATGGTCAGGTAGGGGAGCTGTCACCACATTAGGCTTCTCAGGCGCCTCAAACTGTACCTCTTTGGCATCAATAAGGTCTTGTACCTTATTCCTTAGGGCCCAGCAGTCATCAGTAGAATGCCCCGGGCTATCAGAGTGATAAGCACAGCGGGCATTTGGATTATATTTCGGGGAGATCGTGTTTACCACCTTTGGAGCTTCTCTGACGGTTACCAAGTTGGTCGATAGCAGTTGCGGCAAGATCTGTGACAAGGTCATACTAAGCCGAGTATATTCTCTTCTGGGTCTCTCGCCCCTTGGTTGGTTAAGTTGCCGAGGAGCTACAATAGGCTTTGCAATCACCACCGCGTTGACAGCTTGGCGGCGTTCTGGTTTATTTTGCCTCCTAGGCCCATATACAGCACTGGCTTCCTTTTTAAAAGGTTTCTTCTCAGAACTTGAGGATGCACCTTTCTGTATTTTCCCTGATTTCATGCCAGCTTCTATTCTTTCCCCAGTCATAATGAGATCTGTAAACCCTGCAGACGAATTGCCAATGAGATGATTGAAGAACGGCCCGGATAGGGTCCCCAAGAAAATGTCCACTAATTCACGGTCGGTTAATTGTGGCTGCACCCTGCCAGCCAGGTCCCTCCACTTCTGCGCATACTCTTTAAAACCTTCTCCCGATCCTAGCGACATACCCTGGAGTTGGGTACGTGTAGGAGCGAGGTCGACATTATATTGATACTGCTTGTAAAAAGCAGTAGCCAAATCCTCCCAGTTACGAACCTTGGTTCCATCCAGCTGATAGAACCATTCGAGATGAGTCCCTGAAAGACTCTCCTGGAAGAAATGGATCCACAAGTTCTTGTCCACAGTATACGGCTGGATCTTCCGCATATAAGATCTGAGATGTAGCTTAGGGCAGGACGCCCCGTCATACTTTGCGAAAGATGGTGCTTTGAACTTATGTGGTATTAACACACCAGAAGATAAACCCAAGTCTCTGAAATCCAAACCAGGCACTTGTTTAATATTCATGGCATTTAGACGATCCTCTAACTGCTTGTACTTGTCTTCAGCTGGAGGATACTGCTCCTCATTAAAATCAGTCTCGTTGTCAGAGACTACCGGACTAGGAACCCTTCCCCCCTGGGGACTGCCTTTTCCCACAGACGAACCAGTTTGATCAACCTCATTCTGCAGTGTGTTACCAAACCTCCGGCCAGTGTTGAATAATACAGTTCTCTTCTTCTTCTTCTTGACCAGCAGAGCCTTCAATTCCTCCTGTCCTTGGGCTAAACTCATGATCAACTCCTGGAATTGGGCGTTCTGAGCCTGAAGGGCCTTGATGGGCTGTTCGGTAGATGATTCAGGGTTCATGATGCTGAAATAAATAGCGAAGAACATTAAGCAACCTGAAAAGAATAGTACCTGCTATGCACATGATGCATGATATGTGTTTATGCAATGCATTCAAGGGTTCGAAAGTTCAAATTTGTTGTAGACAAAAAGGAGCACACGTTATCATTAGGAAATAATTGTTCAGTACATCAAAGCCTCATGGGCAAAATATTACAAAAGCAAATCAATCCCAGAAGACACTACACATCCTCTTTGTAAGTGTTGAGAGTCTTTTCCTCGTGCAGTAGGCGGGTGAGCTCCAAGACCTTTTTCTCACTAGCATGTAGACTGGACTCAAGAGAATTCCGTTCTTCCTTAAGCTGGATCCAGCTCTTCTGCATTTCTTCCCAGGATGTAGGCATGTCAGGATGCTGAATGGTGTAGGACACCTCTCCTTCCAATACTGGCTCTTTGATCACAGGGAGAACATGAGGATATGGCATCACTAACTTCTGGGAGCGGGCTCGTACCCACTTGAGATAAGGCTCCAACGGGATGGAATTCCTGTGCCCCAGTTTCTTGCTGTCTATCTTGTTGGGCATCCTCCAAGCTCTGATAAATCTCTGGCGAAGTCCTTGTGCATCGTTGTCGAAGTCAAAAACTATGTCAGGAATTAACATGTCATGAGGGCCGTCCCTCCGAGCATAACCAAACTGTCTCCAAGCCAGACACGGGTTGTAAGTAATACCTCCTTTGATTCCAAGTAAAGGAACATTAGGAAACTCCCCACAACGATCGATGATAGTGACATCCTCTCTGGACCGAGAGCACCAATGTATATCAGCATGCGTAAGAGTCATCAATCGTTGTGACCATCTCAAACCCCGCTCATTCCTCAAAACTGATTGTGGAAGGTGCGAAATAAACCACCTTCCCAGGAGAGGAGTGCAGCACATAAGAACACCTCTTTTTCTCATGGTTCGAGTGTAACATGAGTGAAGGATGTCCCCAAGCAACGTAGGTATAGGATTCCCGGACATGAAGATCTGGACAACACTGATATCTATAAGCTGATCCGGATTAGGGAACAACACCAACCCATAGACAAGGAGGGCCACAACTTATTCAAAGGCTTGTAGGTCAAGGGAATTCCAACATTCTTGGGCCTTCTCAAACAGAAACCTGGCCAAGAACCCTTTGATACCACTTCTAACTTCCCAATGTCCCTTGATGTCAGATGGTTGTAGGTGTAAGGCTTTAGCAATCTCTTCAAGCTTGGGTTCCTTTTCCGTACCGTTGTAGGGTAGTTGACTAAGGATAGGGATCTTCAGAAGCCGGGAGAACTCTTCCAATGTAGGCACCAGTTGATAATCCAAGAAAGTAAAGCAGTGGTCCAGATGGTCAAAGAAATGGAAGAGGACCTTTATCATATCTTCCTCAATGTTGGTGTTGACCAAGCTGATGAGTCTTCCATGCCTCTCACTGAAAGAAGAGCTCTCGGGAATCCTGGACATAAGTTCCTTAAGCTGAGGAGGGATCCTTACAAGGCTGATCTGAATTGTCTTTCTGCGGATAGTTTCCATGTCCTACAAAACAAGAACAAAGATGAAGATTCGAACCCCTGAAATGGTTAGTCAATGCATATGATGATGTATGATGTTATGATGCTATGATAAAAACACACCACAAGTATTCACCAAAAGCAAACACGGTGAAGCACACAAGTCACACCACAACCCTTAGAGTTTAGGCCAGCATGGGGTCTAGGTTACCCTTTTGAAGTTAGTGGGATCAAAACCTGTCCTATCAGAAGTAACCGGGTTCTAAGGGTCCCAATATCATTGGATTGCTTTCATTGTTCATCGTTTCAATTTAGCCACTGAACTGGCGACCGAAATATTCCAAGAAAACAACCCTCAATTGAGTGTAGTATCGAGTATCAACCAACCTCGGACTGCACCAAAGTTAGTTATCTCACTACCCTAAAGAGGCCAAGATGGTTCAATTAAGGTTCCTAAGGTCAGTTGATGCTTCACGACACCACGCGGCGGCCCCGTACTCTCCTTTACTGGACTCAAGGGTTACCGGTACTCACCAAAGTGCCACATCAACGTAGCAGACTGCTTCAACCATGTCGGTATACCCCGCACAGTTCCCTCACAACCTTGTTGCTACTTTCTAAGAAGGTATCCCCAGATCCGGGTTAGGATCTATAGAACTCCCAAGACAGTACCCACAATAATAAAGCAAGCAATTCAGACAATTGAAAACACAAGTGATCTATCCTAAGGTACACCTCACTTTATAAGGTCCCCAGCAGAGTCACCAGTTCTGTGATCGGTGGATTTAGAACTGACTGTTTAACGCTGGTTCGCGAAATGTCGCAGAAGCAAGAGTCGCCACCGTCTTTTATTTTCTCCAACAAGGAAAGGACAAAAGCACAACAAAATTTCTTATGAGAATAGTTCTCGGTTCGGGAGGTAGATTTATAGAAAGGGAAGGTGTTAGCACCCTTTCTATCCATGGTTATCCATGGGCTCTTAGATACTTGCTCACTGTGTTTTCAAAATGTTTGCTTTTCAATTGTGAGTGGGTTTGAAAAAGTTTCTTTGAAAGTTTCAGAATGACTCTTGTATCTGTCCTCAAGAGTGTTTGAAAAATTGTTTTGAAAGCTTTTTGAAAAGTGTCAGTGTGAAAAGAGTTTTGATTTGTTTTTGAAGAGAGCAAGTATCTATGAGTCATCTACCTACCCTAAGGAATTAAGCTGTGTAGAAGTCCTTAAGGTAGTGCCATCCCACCATTGAGAGGTAGGTAGCACCACCGTGGGAGGTGTTCGGGTCAATTCGAGTTTAGGGATAGTGTGGTCACCAGAGCAACAGTAGGACACCTTAGAATCTACCCTTATGCCCTTGATCCTTTTTTAATTCGAGGCAACTTTTCCGAGGCAACGCGATCATGGACATAAGGACTTACTAAAACGTCCTATACTCGACGACCACGTTTCGAAGGTAAAGCAACAGGTGAGGCGTACCCTAGAAGTGGTGTGTGAATTTGTGTGTTATTTTCATGTTAAGTTATCTTTGATCAGGGCATTGTGAGCTACGCTTGTTTTTATTTAGCCATACATTCTTTCATGCAACTTAGAATTTAAAAGTGCGGAAATTTAAATGCGGAAAGATAAATCCTACGCTATTACAAGGCGCGGGTCTATACATCGCCAAATTACAAAGACCCGTTTTTAATGAAAATGCGGAAAGTAAAAAGACCTAATTACTATTACAAGCCTTGAGCAGTTACATAATATTCGAAAAGAAAAAAGAATAACGTGCGAAATAGAAATTAAAATTGAACGTTCGAGGGCGTTGGACCCTTTTGAAATTAAATTGAAATTAAAGCTAATTATTATTTAATTAATGAAAATAAAGTATTTTTTATGTTTTTTTTTTGTTGATATTTATGAAATAAAGAAGATTAAAATTAAAAGAAACCCTAATTCTAAGTTATTTTTAATTGTTTGAGAAGATATTAATGTTGACCTAATTTACTAATTAATTAATGTACATGTGTATTTACAAAAATAAATAGTAATTATAATAATAATAATGAGAGAAAATTATTTATTTAAGAAAAAAGATAAAAATGTCAAAAACCCTAATTCTACCTATTTTATTTTATTTAAGAAAAGATTAAAGTTTTAAAACCTAATTTACTAAATTAATGGTTAGAGTTTATTTACAAAATAAATTAATGGTGAATTAATAATAATTAAACATTAAATATTTTTTGGTTTTCTGTTTTTATTTATGAAAATTAATTATTTTTATGGTGAATTAATTAAAAAAAACAATTAAAACAATTAAATGGTTAAAAGGAAAGAAAATAGAATTAAAAATATGTAAACCAATGGGGGTGTTCAGGCCCAAAGGGAGGTGTCTTGCAGTAATTTGGCCCATTGAACAAAGCCTTGTTTGACTTTCCAGCTTGTGTGTACGCTGGTTGACTAGGTTGTATCCTGGAATTCATTCTATGGCCATTGGATGAGTGATCATGAGCGCGTGGCAGGCTAACGTGTGAGG
Source organism: Vicia faba (assembly GCA_948472305.1). NCBI lineage: Eukaryota > Viridiplantae > Streptophyta > Magnoliopsida > Fabales > Fabaceae > Vicia > Vicia faba. The sequence goes on from OX451740.1 coordinate 1,121,631,667, forward strand.
ACGTATGGTAGGCCTTTTGATGAACACTGCATGGAAACACGTTAGGAGAAAAAATATGAAATATGTGGGGGACCTGGGAATCGAACCCAGGTCCCAACGCTTACTAACCACGTCTTCCACCAACTGGGCTGCTGTACGCGTTTGTTAACATTATGGAACACAAATATTATAATAAGAAAACAAAAGCTAATGAAGAAAAACGCTCCAGATTTTGAATCTCCCTATCACATGAAGACACGCAGGCTCTTCTTCGTTTTTGTACCTGCAACATAAACAAATAGCGGGGGTTTTAAACCCCCACTAAATAGCACAGTGCATAATAGCGAATAGGCGTACAGGTAACATAAATTAAGCGCGAGGAGATGGTTTGCTTCGTCTTGATGTCACGAATTCACCCATACAAGTTTGATGGTCTAATTTTTCCATATGTGAGAACCCCTAATTTGGAGCTTCTGAAACCCTAGGTTTCATCAATGGTGAATCTCGTCTCAAGCATTTTTAGAACAATTAAACTATGCCAAAAGTTTCAGAAGATCATTAATAGCAAGAATCAACAATTAAAAAGTATGAATAATGTATGGAAATCAAAAATCGATTATGGACATATTCATGAAAAGGGTGATTCTGTTCTACCAATTCTTGGAGTATGGGGACTGGTTCTTGATTGCAATCGACTCCTAGCAATGTCAGGAACGTATTAGAATGCTTTTGAAGCTTTGAATCGTGCTCTAACTGTGAAATCAGTTTTCAAGTTTTTGGCCAAAAATTGCAAATTGGTGATGCAGCTTCTGAGCAGTTTTTCGTGTATGCTTGAATAGGGTTGAGTTGTGCCTTTGTATCTGAATGAAATTAGGTCAAGAAAACAAGCCCAAGGTCCATGAATTGATGTTTTGAATATTTGATTTTTATCACATCTTTTTCAATCTTTTTTCATGCCAATCTTGCCAATTATGGATGATCTTGTCCCCTTGAGATGGTGCACGAAATCTTTTGCATATAATGAACATATTTGCTGCACAACAAAGATTTAAAACCATTATTTGATATTTTTCTCATAATTAAATCTAATTAAATGAATTAATAATAATAAAAATTCAATTAATTAATTAAAAATAAGAAAATAAATCACTTTTAGCTCAATGGGTCGTGCATAGGCTTTGGGTAATGATTCAAGGAAGAATTTGAGGCCCATTAGCATTTTTGAAGTGTTTTAGGCAAAGTTGACTTTTCAAAGTTCCCAAATATTTCCCAACTTCTCTAATGCATATCTTGCTCAATTTTGAAGCTATGAACATGTTCTTGGACATTTTGGAAAGGTCTTGAAGTCCTCTAACCAATGCCTTTGGTCCCATGTCATTTTGATTTACCAATCTCAAGTTATGGTCTTTGACTTAAAGTGCCTTTTTGTTGACTTTTGAAAATGACCTATAATGTTGAAATTGATAACTTTTTGTGAGAGCATTTCTTGGACTTGAAGTCTGAAGATGAGTTGTAGAAAATGTCATTCTCTTCAAAATGAGCTTTGGATGGGATTTTTCTGATAAACCATGAAGAAGTTATGCCTTGGTCAATTTGCAGTTGACTTTTCAACTGTCCAAAAATAGAAACTTTTGCATCTTGAAACTTTTTGAGCCATGCTTTGAGAATCATGATCAAGAATTGATCAAATGATGTTTGTGGCTTCAAAATAAGATGTTGACCAAAAATTTTGATTTTGACTATCAAATGACCATTTTGCCCCTGCAGTTGACTGTGGAGCAATTAGGGTTTTTGACTGTGCCATTCGATGCTGTGAGTCTTGAAACTTGACCTATGGATGCTTGACAATGTATATAGGCATATGGGACTTGATTGGACCATTGGAAACCTCAACTTCTTTGTCAGAACCAAAACCCTAGTTTTGACTGTTGTTAGGAGGCAATTGGACTGTGCAACCCTTGAGAGATTTTGAACCATGATCTTGGCAAATCTTGAAGAATATGGGAGGGAAAATTTTGGGGTACAACACAGAGAAATAAACTCTGCTTGAGAGATAAAATTTACTGACCCACTCACGATTATGAAATTTGGCTGGGGAATATAGCTGTCAGGTTTCTGAATGACCCTGGCTTGGGAGATTACTTCCTGTTTCGGGAAAGCCGACATCAATGCTTTTGAATACTTTTACTCTGTGGGGAGTGTATATATTGATGATTATGCTCCAAAGTTGTCTTTTTCTCGGTACCTATTGGGCAGAGTAACTGTCGGGTTTGACACTTCTTGTTTTTGCCCTTGTTTCTAGAATTACGAGTAATTATCTTTTTGTTTCTTATGTAAATATTTATGAGCAGAAATCATATTCAAATGCATATGTCAAGAATAAATCATTGGATGTTCTTGCAAAACAAAACAAAAAAAGAAAAAACTCAAAGTTTCTTGTGAAAATGATTTTGTATTGATTTTTGAAGTTGGTCTGTAATAGGCGTTTTCATACAAGGAGGCTGACGCTCTAGTAAGAGAACACCGCTGTAAAAATAGAAACTATAAAATTTTGTGCAAAAGAAAACAGCTATGTGCAATAATCCCATTGAGTTCCAACTCAGCTATTGCCCTTATGTCTTCGAGCGTCTTCTCACTTTGCTACTTGGCCGAAAGTTGATTAGATTGATTGGTGTCGTCCGAGCTTGATAGTTGATACCGAAGTCTGGTCGCAAGATAATCCAATGGGACATAGTGATACGCTTTATATCCCTAACTTTTGCCTGGACTGCCCTTTTGGGTTTTCTGTCCACCGGGATACCCTTTTTTTCCCAAGCCGTCTTTTCAGGTTTTCGACTTGCCGGGTGTACAGACTTTTTTCATTTTCATCCCTTATTTTTTCCCGAACCCTTTTGGTTCGCCGGGAAGCCCTTATTTTTGCCTAGGCCAGTCAACCTAGCGGGTCTTTTAATCAAGCGTAGTATCTTTTCTCTATGTCTGCATTGTCAGGGTGAGGAAGGTCGTCACCGTCCATGGTGGTTAGAATCATAGCTCCACCCGAGAAAATGTTCTTGACCACAAATGTCCCTTCGTATGTGGGGGTCCATTTTGCCCTGGGATCACCTTGCGACAGTATAATGCACTTGATCACTATATCCCCGACTTGATATTCTTGACGTATGACTTTCTTGTTAAAAGCCTTGATCATTCGCTTTTGATACGTCTGACCATAACAGATAGCGGTAAGTCTCTTCTCGTCGATTAGATTTAGCTGATCAAGTCAAGTTTCGATCCAGTCGTCTTTGTTCAAACCTGCATCCTTCATAATCCTGAGAGAAGGTATATGGACTTCGATCGGTAGGACTGCCTCCATGCCATATACCAGAGAGTCGGGTGTTTCCCCTGTCGATGTCCGTGCTAAGGTAGGGTATCCATGAAGATAAAATGGTAAAATCTCATGTCAATCTTTGTATGTCACCGTCATCTTCTGTACAATTTTCTTGATGTTCTTGTTAGCCGCTTCAACAGCGCCATTCATCTTCAGCCGGTAGGGAGAAGAGTTATGATGTCGTATGTTGAACTATTTACAAAGCTCGATGATCATTGTGTTGTTGAGATTTGTACCATTGTCAGTAATAATTCTCTCTGGCACACCATACCGACAGATTAGATTATGTTGGATAAACCGCGCCACAACGTTCTTGGTCACAGTAGCAAAAGAGGCCCCCTTAACCCACTTCGTGAAGTAATCAATAGCCACTAGAATGAAGCGATTTCCATTGGAAGTAGTGGGCCTGATTTCTCCAATCATGTCAATGCCCCACATTGCAAAGGGCCATAGAGTTGTCAAGACGTTCAAGGGAACCAGAGGCACGTGCACCTTATCAGCGTAGATTTGGCACTTATGACAATTTCGGGAATGCTGATAACAATCTGCTTCCATAGTGGACCAGTAATATCCTGCCTGTAGGATCTTCTTAGCCATGGTATGTCCATTGGAATGGGTTCCGAAGGTACCTTCATGTAGATCGGTCATAATCCTCTCTACTTCGCTCTTGTCTACACACCATAGTAAGGTAGAGTCATGATTGCGCTTGTAGAGGATTCAATTACTGAGGAAGAATTTCGCAGCAAACCTTCTCGGAAACTTCTTATTATTGACAGATGCCCCTTCGGGATACTCTTGGGTCTCGAGGTACCTTTTTACTTCATGGAACCAGGGTTTATCTGCTACCTCTTCAGTATCAATTTCACAGCAGTGTTCTGGTTCATCCAACCTCTCAATGGTGATTTGGGGAGCTTCGTTGTCCCACCTGACTTTGAACATAGAAGACATGGTAGCTAGCGCATCCGCTAACTGATTCTCCTCTCGTGGGAAATGTTCAAAAGTTACCTCCTCAAAGTGTGGGAGCAATGTCAGCACGTGCTCTTTGTATGGGATGAGATTTGGATGCTTCGTATCCCATTCACCTTTGATCTGACTTATCACCAAGGCTGAATCCTCGAAGACATTTAAGAACTTGATCCTAAGGTCAATAGCGACTTTGAGACCCATGATACAAGCTTCATACTCCACCATGTTGTTAGTGCAGTGGAAACATAGCCGGAGGTGAAAGGAGTATGACAGCCATCAGGAGATATGATTACAGCGCCAATGCCGTTACCGAGCATCTTCGAAGCTCCGTAAAAAACCATAGTCCATCAGGATTCCTCCTCGAGTCCTTCATTCGGTCCAGGCTTTTCGTAGTCAGTCACCAGCATAATATTCTCATCCGGGAACTCAAAATTCATGGACTAGTAGTCATCCACGGCCTGATGAGCCAAATGATCAGCCAATACATTCCCCTTGATTGCTTTTTGGTTTGTATATTGTATATCGTATTCAGTTAAGATCATCTTCCATCTCGCTATTCTTCCGGAGAGAGCGGGTTTCTCGAAGATGTATTTGATTGGATCCATCTTAGATATCAACAGAGTAGTGTGGGTCAACATGTACTATCTTAGTCGGCAAGCAGCCCATGCCAAAGAGCAGCAAGTTTTCTCGAGCAGTGAGTATCGTGTCTCACAGTCGGTAAACTTTTTTCTAAGGTAGTATATTGCATGCTTTCTTCGACCAGACGCATCATGCTGCCCCAGCATACACCCCATTGAATTGTCTAGCACTATTAAGTATTATCAAAGGTCTTCCTTCAATTGGAGGCATCAGAATTGGTGGTTCTTGAAGGTATTCTTTGATTCTTTCAAAGGTCATCTGGAATTCGTTATTCCACTTTACCACTTGATCTTTCTTCAGAAGCTTGAAGATGGGTTCACAAGTAGCAATTAGATGTGAAATGAACTTGGAGATATGATTCAAGCATCCTAAGAAACCTCTAACTTCCTTCTCTGTACAGGGAGCCGGCATCTCTTGTATGGCCTTTACTTTTGCGGGGTCTACCTGAATACCTTTGTCACTGACGATGAAGCCCAGAAGCTTACCAGACCTTACCCCGAAGGTGAACTTGTTCGGATTCAACCTCAGCTTGTATGTCTTTAACCTGTCAAACAACTTTTGTAAATGATCAAGGTGCTTTTCCTCGGTTTGAGACCTGGCAATCACGTCATCAACATAAACCTGGATCTCATGGTGGATCATATCGTGGAACAAAGAGACCATGGCGCGCTGATAAGTTGCCCCAACATTCTTCAACCCAAAAGGCATCACCTTGTAACAGAAGGTGCCTCACTGTGTGAAGAAGGTTGTCTTCTCCATGTCTTCAGGAGCCATCTTGATCTGGTTGTAGCCAGAGAAACCATCCATGAAGGAGAAGATTTTATGCTGAGCAGTGTTGTCAACCAGAACATTGATGTGGGGGAGCGGGAAGTCATCCTTGGGGCTTGCCCTATTCAGATCTCTGTAATCCACACACATCCATACCTTACTGTCTTTTTTTGGCACCAGGACAACATTAGTAACCCACTGTGGATAGGAGGTGACAGATAAGAACCCTGCGTCGAACTGCTTCATGACCTCTGCCTTGATCTTCTCTAACATTTCAGGGCGCATACGGCGGACCTTCTGTTTAACTGTAGGACAATCTTACTTAGTCGGCAGACGATGTACCACAATATCAGTGTTTAAACCAGGCATGTCTTCATATGACCAGGCGAAGATCTCAACGTAGTCGTGCAACATTTGTATCAACTGTTGTTTGATCTTAACTTCCAAATTTGCACCGATCTTGACTACTTTTCTGTCTATCTCCATGCCCAGGTTTATCATCTCGATTGGCTCTTCATGAGGCTGTATAGCCCTTTCTTCCTGCTGTAATAGTCTAGTAAGTTCTCGAAGCACCTCACAATCATCCTCACCTTTGTCTTCGGCTTGGTTGATCGAATTTTCAAAGTCATAACTGGAAGTAGCAGAGCTGTTATCAATGGGATCCAGAGTGGATATGGATCTGCAGTATGATACGTGGGTGTGTGTAAGAGCATAGCTGTTTTGATAAAGTGAAAATAGAAAAGAAAAGCAGAGAGCGTAAAATTTGTATGCAAGGAACGTCCAATGTTTTATTGATGATATATGAATTGACAAATAATAGCCCTCACAAACAAAACCAATGTGCCTTGGGCAGGACACAAGGCTGTAGAGTTTAAATTTTTTATTACAAATCTCAAAACAAGTAAGACCATTATTATGGAATAAATTAAACTGGTATAAAGTCTCTAGCCGTCTAGTTACTCGGTCCACCGTTGGTAGTTGGGTAGATCCAACTGTCAATGACAGAGTCTTCCTCACTGTCCTCAATGGCATTGATTCCCTGATTGCTAATGCGTAGGGGATGTCCTCCAGCTTGAGCGCATCGAACAACCCTTTGAGCTCCTTAAGTAAAGCCCAAACCAAACTTGTCAGTTTTGTGAGTAAAATCAGGGAGTTGTCCCCCAATTAGTATACCCACCTTCTTCAACCACTGCTTTGGCATCTTTGAGAGAAGCCATCTTCAGAAGAGATTTGTTGCTGGTAGTAGTTTCAGTCGATGCCAGGATCTGGGGAACTGTTGTACCCCAATTTTTGCCCCTAAGATCCCTTCATCATACCATGTTGATTCATTCACAACAAGATCACACTAGGATTCTTGGTTCCCCTCCCTATATTTAGCTTTGCCCTTTTGAGGAATCACTAAGCACCTTGACTTATGTTCTTTTGTGATCATGAATATTTTGTTTGTCTTAATTTCTCCTTTTAACTAATAAAATACAATGTTGGCTTGTCTTGCTTGTTATCCATGTAGGTAAAGGAAATGAGATTTAACAAGTTACCCAATGGGTTCATGAGTTTATTTCCATGCCCTAGTCAATAAATCTTGAGAAGTTCAAACCTCATCATTGGATTGGTTTTGTAAGAATTGGCATGGCAAGGCTTTTTTGGTTCATCACATTTCAAGTTTATCAAATTTGGTTGAAAAGCACAAGGGATTAATTGGAGAAGTTGTCATGGTTAGACAAGATTTTTCCATTTGGTCACAAGTGCATATTTATATCAATATTCAAGATATGGAAGTGGTTTTGGTGGCTATGAATTCTCATTATCATCCTCAACAACTTCTATTTACAAATCATGTGTGTTGGTACAAGAAGTTTGTTCAAAATTGTCAAAGTTCCTCAAAGCATTCTCTTGATCTAAGAATCTAGGGTTTTGAACTTCAAAGGAATATATCTTGCTCATCTCTTGGTATTTTTAAGTGATTCCAAAGACATCTTTCTCTTCAAAGGGTTATCAACAAATCACTTCAAAAGTTTCAAGGAATTGTCATGAGGAAGAGACTTAATGAAGAAGAAAGATTACAAGTCCTCCAGATGAGTCCTCAATTTTCCATGTATGATTTCAAATGATCATAACTTGGTAAATTTTTATCACCTTGATCCTATTCCTTTTCCATAATGATCTTGAAGGTGTAAAATTTATGCCTTCTTTTATGTGCAAAGTGAGAAAATGGATGGAAGTTGCCTTAAAAATGCAAAAGATTATAGGTCATTTCATGATTTTTTGTCAACTTCAACAATTCATAACTCTCTCAATTTTTGGAGATTTTGAATGGTTCAAGTTTTAAAATGTCATTCAATAGATCTACTTCATGCCATATTTTTTGGTCAAGAGAAAATTCCAAGTGGAAGACCATGTTTGGATGCAAGACATTATAGGTCATTTTTGAAGAAGAACTTGAAATATTTCTAAGTATGGAAAGTCAACTCTTTTTCTCCAACTTTGACTCAACACAACTTTCAGCTCAAGCATCCATTTGATTCCATTCTTTTTCCATTAAAAAGCTTGTAACCTCATCTTTCTAAAGTATCAACAATTATGCCTTAAGACCCCTTGAGCTGAGAATGCCATTGTTTCAAAAGTGGTAACTTGGAATTGAAGTTTCATTGCAAGTCAGGATTTGAATTTCATGTTACAACCTTTAAACCTCAAATTAGCACACATTTTGGGTCTAAACATGATTAGCCAACTTTCCCAAGTGGATTAGTGCATCAAAACACGTGTTTTGGATGAGTTTTGACAAAAGAGAAGTCACATTTTCTTCATGATGCAGACCCACACGAATTCCCTCCAAAATGTATCATCCACTCTTCCTTTTGATTCCATTTTCTTCTCCTATAAATACATGAACTATCCAATTCATTTTCTCAAGCTTGGATAGCCAGAATCATTCTGCCAAACTTGTTCTACAACTCAGAATTCAGTAACTCCAAAATCCATTCTCAAGCCTTTTTCAATCCAATTTTCCCATCAATTCACCTTCCTTGATCTTCCCTGAAGCTAACCATATAATTACATTCAAGAATCGTGCCTTATACTGCTCCATAGAAGTCCAGTTTTAGAGCTCTGTAACTCAACTTCAATAGGTAGATTCCTTCATCAATTCTTCAAAACTCTTATATCATTGTGTTGCTCTCATTGCCCTGGTTCTAGTCGCAACACTTACCTTTTACTGGAAACATGTTTTGACCATGAAATTTCAAATCCCTTTTCAAAACTTTCCTTCCAAATTCCTTGAGCTACATTTATATAAATTTGGCGTGAGGGTGTGGTTGTCTTTGTCTTGAAGAGACGAAGCGAATGGCATAGGCCTGAGCTTCTGATTTTACAGTTTGAGAGACGTGTAAATCACGTTGGCTGGAGGTTGAAGATGACCTATGTGTCATCTTCCAACCAATGATGGCACGCCACTTGTTATTTTTGAAAATATGATTTATATTTGATTTTGTACTATATTCACTAATGACCATGATATGCACAGAACGTCAGATCCCTTGGATTTGATTACTAACGCATTTTGACTCTCATCCAATGGTCCACATATTTTTACTTTTATTTTCTTTTCTGATTTTTATGTTTTAATTATTTTAAATTTCAAAAAATCGTAGAAAATTCATTTTTAGTCCAAAAAATCTGAAAAAATTATGAAAAAATATTTTGATTATTCTCTTTCTAATTTTTATTTTTTTTCACAATTTAATTTTGTGTTTTGGTATTTTTTATAAATTTACACTTTATTTGAATTGTTTAAAATGTTAAAAAATATTTTTATACATTTTTAAATTCTGAAAAAATTATGGAGTGATCCAAATATATTGTGACAAATATTGGTGACCTTAATTTATTTTTGTTTCTAACTTTACTATTTTTTATCATTTTTGGTTTATATTACCCATTTTTTTAATTTTAAAAATAGTTTCTGACTTTAAAAAATTACCAAAAAATTTATAAAATCATTTGAGTCCTTTTCTGATTTTTCTATGGACTTACTTTTTATTTCTTGATCAATTTGAACATATTTGATATTTTTTATCTTTTATTTTTATTTTAAAACATTTTTTAACCTTTTTTTGTATATATTAAATGTAATATTATTTTGTGACTATTTTCTGGCTGATCTTAGATTAAATTTTTTATCATGAACTTTATTAACATCATTGGATCCATGGTGTTGAGTCTAACTCCACAAAAATAGATGGGTGTTTTTAATAATAGTTTGGTTAAATTTAATTCAAAGGTGTTGTGTATATTCTCTCCCATCCCTCTTCATCTAATCCCCTTCTTATTGCACTAAATGTTGTTGGAGCATGATCTCTATATCATGTCTCAGAATAAATGGTGCATAGATTGCTATTGACCAGCCTCAAAATAGGTAAGAATTCTATATAAGTCCACTTAAGATTGCTTAACATAGCGCTAAATTTTGTTCCGATTCGAATAAATGATCATTCGTGGCCCAAACTTATGTTTGCAAGCCCAAGTATGTTAATTTGATCTCTTTGATCCAATAACCTTGAGATTCATTGTATGGAGGCTTTGGTTCTATCAACCCTCTAATGGATCTACAACACATTTGGTCAATGCGGATCACTTAAACATCATTGATCATTAAATGGCACTTGTGAGAATTCCAAATGGATGATATACTTGACAAAAAGAAAATTCAACTTGTTGTGTGGAGGCTTTGGTTCTACCAATCCTCTAATGAGTTCCAAATGCAAGCTTCAAGATGGTCATCCAACTAACCACTAATTATTTACTTGTTTTACTTTATGCTTTTATTTTTTTATACTTTATGTACCATTTACTTTTAGCATTTACATTTCATGACATTTTCATCTTTGCCCATTTGAGCATTTACTTTCTTGTCATTTTTACTTTGCTCACTTGAGATTTTCTTTTTTAGGATACTTAATAATCAACATAAACCATAAAAATCTTTAATGGTACTTGTACTATTTGGTTACTATCCTTGGCATTATGGAGCATGGGACTTTTTTTCTTGGACTTAGGATTAGAAACCTTGGCCTATCTTGGAAGACCTTGTGATCTTATCTGATTATTTTGTCTGGAGTTCTTGAGGTTTACCTCAAGACATTGGGTTGCTTGTTTGTTTTTGTGTGCGGGTTTTTGTGATTACACCCTTTGTTTGTAATCTGGAATTCACCCGTATACAATCATTACTCTGCCCAAATTTTTGTGACACTACTAAAAAAAAGACATTTGAGAAAAAGTTTTTACATCGGGTATCAAAATAGGTGATGTAAAAAATACAGTTAACAAACTTTTTACATCAGGTATTTATTTGCAATGATATAAAAAATAAGGGAAATTTTTTTTTTCGTCACCTATTACATCGGGCAATCTCATCCACCAATGTAAAAGATTTCCAGAAAAAAAACACGGTGGCATTTTTGTAAATAAGAAACAAGGTGACAAAAACGTAAAAAAATATAAGCAAGATATTACATCGGTTTAAATAAAAACCGATGTAAAAAATGATAGCTTGTATTAATATATAAAATATATTAAAAAATCATAAAAAACGCGTGTTTAAAAAAAAACACAAGATATTACATCGGTTGGACTTTCCATCGATGTAAAAAATGATAGCTTGAATTAATATATAAAATATATTAAAAATCATAAAAAACGCGTGTAAAAAAAAAACCAAGCTATTACATCGGTTGGACTTTCCACCGATGTAAAAAACGCGTGTTAAAAAAAAAGCAAGCGTGTATCGGTTGGACTTTCCACTGATGTAAAAGCCACACGCTTGTATCGATTGGAAAGTCCACCGATGTAATAGCCAAACGCGTGTTAAAAAAAAAGCAAGCGTGTATCGGTTGGACTTTCCACCAATGTAAAAGCCACACGCTTGTATCGGTTGGAAAGTCCACCGATGTAAAAAAGTATAAGAACAGTTTTCTTTTATTCGCGAACACTGTACAACTACGCCCCATTTTCCATTAGACGACCCATTTTCCAACCCATTTTTCCGCAACGCCTACCGCTGCCAACACCGTCAATGATTCCAACACCCAACACCGTCAACGGCGCTCACCGTCGCCGCCCGATTCATCGCCGTTTCAACGGCTCACCGTCGCTGCCCGATTCATCGCCGTTTCAACTGATTCCTCGCCGCCCGATTCATCGTTGTTTCAACTGTAAGTGAGTTTTCCGTTATCCTTGTAATTGTTTGATGCATTGGTATATAACGTGGTTTGTTTACTGCAGCTATAAAATGAGGCTTCTTTGATAATATAATATGTTAGTGTTTGTATTGCATTGAATACTTACACTGTATAATGTATGTATTTCTTCATCTTCTGGATGTTTACTAGTTGGTATTGGTATATGTCTATTTTCATTTTGTTTCTGGCATGACTTATTCAAACAAAATAGATTATCTCATTATTGTGTTGGTTTGATACGCAACTAATTTGTTTTTTCCCTTCTCAAATAGAACTCGTTATATTCTCTTTTACGATATTAATATATTAGATGTTATGAACTAATTTTTGTGGTTAGAGAAGTTTTGCTTGAATGAATTTGGTAATATTATAATGCTCATGTTTAGTAGATCTGGCTATAAATTTTTTTATAAGCGATCTGGCCAATGTTGTTAGGTACTAGACCAAAGTTCATAGTTTAGACTCTTAAAATGTATAAGGGTCATTGATGTATGCTCTTAAAATGTATAAGAGTCACTGGCCTTGTTTCTTACTGACTCTCCATGGCAATTGTCATACTTTTGCATGTTGCTATAACAATTTCAATTTCCATTTCCATTTGCATTGTGAGTCCAACAGCTAAATATAAAGGAAGACTTGGAAAAACTATAGTGACAACTTGCAATCTCGGAATCTCTGTTTCACGACTCCTCGCCGGCCGATTCACGCCCTTCACGACTCTTCGCTCGCTGTTTCAACTGTAAGTGCAAATTTTTGTTTGAAAATGAGTGATTAGCATTATTCCTCTGTGAGTTTATATTTAAAGTATGTTAGATTGTAAGAAGAGATTGAAAAGAGAGAAATAGTGGAAGGGAGTATCTAAATTTTTATAAATAATTAACATTCTAATTATGTTACCAAATAGTTGTTCAACGATATTTGGTTTAAAACCAATGTTTTGCCAAATTTTCCTTATCAATTCGTTGTTACAGTCTCATTACTATTACTATACTATTATAAATTACACTTTGTTACTCGTGTGTTTTATACTTTGTTCCATTCTTGTTACTATTATTATACTATTATATTTGAATCCCTTTCTCCTATTTTTATGCTCACCAAATAAAAGAAGTGGAAAATTTAGAAACCTATGACAAAAGAATTAATGGTCCTCTCTGAAACACATTGTTTATCTTTAACCTATCAAACTTAATAGAGTTATCACCTTGCCATTGAAATTTGATTCTATTTTTCTTGATTTTCTTAATTTTATTGCTGATGTTAATTGTTATTATTTATTGTCAGGCAATATGATTTTGGTGTTGTCTACCGAAGATTTTATATTGGTAATTCAAGTTTGAAAACATAGAAATAGTTGAATATTTTTGGTATATGTATATTTTGTGAATATTATGTAATTGTAAGTTTTGAAAAAGACTTATAAATAGTTGAATATTGTTTTATATTTTGTGAAGAATTTGTAATTGTAAGTTTGTTTGTAATACAATACAAGTTTGCAATACAATTGTTCAATTTGTAAGTTTGTTGTGAAAAATATGAAAACATCGACCTAAATGTGATATATGTGATGTTGGAAAGCTATGAAATCTATATAGAGACATAAATATAGTCTGTTTGATATTGGAAAAATATGAAAAAATGGGTACAAATTATATTTGTATAGGGAAACCCAGAAAATAAATAATCTATTCCAAAAAAATTTCATACATTTTACATCGGTTATTAGTAAAAACTGATGTAAAAACTTTCAAAAAGGGACTTTTTACATCAGTTGGGGATAATAACCGATGTAAAAAGTCGCGTCACTGGGGACTTTTTACATCGGGTATTACTTCCAACTGATGTAAAAAACTGGATCAATTTTTTTAAAAAATGTGCATAATAACTGTTTCTTACATCGGTTCATATATTAAAACCGATGTAAAAAAGGGACTTTTTACATCGGGTATTACTTCCAACCAATGTAAAAAACTGGATCAATTTTTTAAAAAATGTGCATAATAACAGGTTATTACATCGGTTCTGATATTATAACCAATGTAAAAAAGGGACTTTTTACATCGGTCCCAGAACCGATGTAAAAAGTCCCTGATTTACTATATCGCCTGACTTTACATCAGACCCAAAACCGATGTAAAAAGTCAATTTCACCCGATGTAAAAAGTCATTTCTGCACTAGTGTGAAGACTTAATACACTTGAAGTTTGGTTCTCTCAAGAGGTCTAGTATTTTTTTGCTTGATTGGTTTCAATCCAAGGAATGGGAATTCTATCTTGGCTCATGATGTCAAGTATTGGCTTCTTGTTGGTTAGATGGTTCTTATCCCTAGCTTTTACCTTATGCTTTAGGATAGTCCCTTCTTCTCCTCCCATCTTCTTTAATTTCAAAAATATTCTTCCTCCTTTTGAAAACTCTTCTTGTTTTTAAACTTGAACCACTTTTATAATAAACTTGGACTTATGTCCATGCATTTTCAAAACATTTTCATAAATAAACTCCAATCAAATTAATAATACCTTGACATTTTTTGTGAGAAGACTAAAAGTCAATCAATCTCATTTCAAATCATTTTGCCACTTTGGTTTTTATCTTTAAACTTTTCTCAAAATATTGAACTTTTATCAATCCTTGTAGTGATGCAAACAACTATACTTCTACAATATGTAGTGAAGAAAGATATTTTCCACTTGGGTGTTAAGTGAGGCATTGTTGATTTTAAAGTCCAAGCCATATCCTCCACTTTGAGATGATGCAAATTCTTCTTTCTCATGATTGTGGGTGGTAAGTATATTTTCCATACGGACAATGACGATGATGTTTTATCTCATAAAATTAACCAACAAACTTGTGTTTTAAATTCTTAAAAGAGGAACTACGTGTGCCCTGATCCCCTATTGCATGAAAAGTTGGTATGTAGGCACTAAAGATTCGCAACCGCGGCGGGTGCAAAAATTATAAAATAAATATATTTCTTTTCTCATCTCCACCATCCATTTTTATACAACATTTTTTTATAGCCAAAATATACAGATTTTACAAAGAGGCTCCTGCGGAGTACCATAGATGTTTAAGGTGTTAATACCTTCCCTTTGCATAACCAACCCCCTTACCTTGAATCTTTCCCCCTCTTTTTGGGTTACTCGCTCTTTTCCCATTCCTTTGGAAACAATAAAGCGCGATGGTGATTTTATTTTGATTTGTACAAAGTCTAGTCAACCCAATGGCTTAGTCTTAGAAATTTCTACCGCTACAGAAAAATGGCGACTTCACTGGGGAAAGATTGACCTCTCGCTGGTCCATCCCTAAGTGGGTTAAGCCTATCTTTGTTTATATATGTATATGTGTTATTACTGTATTTTGTGTTATATGGTGTATATATGTTTGTCTGGATTTTCCTAGTTTTCAAGGTGCTTGGTGATTACTCATAAGTCCTATACCCGGACATGGGAAAACTTTAAGATAGGACGGGCGGTATAGTCATGTTAACTTTAAGGGAGTAATCCCAAAAAGGAGGCATGAGATCCCCCACTCAGTGGAGGCCCCTTTGACTGTAGTGTCGTTTACCGAGTAATCAGGAAGACGTACTGCTTTCAACCTGGGAGCCTGCTGAAACTGAGGACCGTAGATTACCAAACCTATCTTGGCCTTTTAGGTGTAGTGCGGAGGCTATGATGGAGTAATCCGGAAATAGTTGTCACGCAATACTATGCTCGAATGAGTCTTTCTTGAGAATATTACTAATTACCTAGTTAATCGAGAAGTTGGTAGTATCCGAAGGAAGGATGTAGACTCTGGGAACCTCTAGAACCTTGTTCGGCAGGTGATAACTTTTAGACCAACACCTTATGGGTAGTACCTTCGACCTCATGCTCGTGACGTTGAACCTATGAACCCTATATGTGTGATCTTGTGTGTGATTGTTGCATCATGCATCCATGCACTCATAAGCATCTTTTGAAGGAACCATATTTTAAGGGATTTAAAGGTCGACCATTTGTGAATATCTCAGGTACTTTTTAACCATAGATTCTGGAAAGAGAAAGACCGGGAAATACAGTTTCAAGGATCCCAAGATAGATGAGTTGATCAGTCTAATTCCCGAGATCGAGTGTTCTGCAGACTTTCGGGAGAAGTATGGATCCATTATTCCTCTCATGAAGCTGAAGATGAAGGAGGGTATTCTCTCGACCTTGGTCTATGTCTATGATCCGATGTATCATTGCTTTACTTTTCCCGACTATCAGTTGATGCCCACACTAGAGGAGTATTCTTATCTGTTGGATTTACCTATCACTGATCGCGTTCCTTTTACTGGTTTGGAGGGTGAGTCAAAACGACATGAGATTGCTGCTTTGATTCATCTGGGGAAATCTGAGGTGGAAGCCCATATGACTACTAAAGGAGGAATTAGAGGATTACCTGCTCAATTGTATTGGAGAAAGCTCGTTACTTTTCCAGAATGAAGATTAAAGTTTCTTTTGAGGCCATCTTTTCTCTACTTGCTTACAGGTTGTTTTTATTTCCTAATATGGACAAGTTTGTTGACATTAATGCTATCAAGATATTCATGATTGGAAACCCATTTCCTACGTTGTTGGGTGATGCTTATTACTCTACTCATCTTTGGAATTCTTATCATGGGGGGATGATTATGTTGCACGCCTCTATTGTACCGGTGGTTTATCTCTCATATGCCTCAGTCTGATGCTTTTTGGGATATCAAAAAGGAACCCTGTTGGGCTCCTAAGATCATGGAACTTACTCATTCAGATATTGATTGGTATCATCGAGCTTACTAGGATATAGAGATTTTGACAATTGTGGTAGTTTCCCCAATGTACCTCTTCTTGGTACAAAGAGACGAATTAACTATAACCCTGTTCTTGCACGACGACAGCTTGGTTATCCGATGAGGGATAAACCGAATAGTATTCATTTGAGTAGTTTCTTTCTGAAGGAAAGTGAAGACCATAGGGAAGCTAGGGAGCAGATTACGAAGGCCTGGCATCACATTCATAAGAAGAGTAGGAAGGATTTGGGACTTAGGGGTTCTGTTTCTTTGGAGCCATATCTTCAGTGGATCTGATCGAGAGTTATTTAGTTAAAAATGCCGTATACCCGGGAAACACCCATGCCTGATCTATTTGTGAATACCAATCCTCCCTTATTAGATGATCTAGAAGAGCTGCAACTTGCTTTGGTTAGGATGCAACAGGAAAAGGATGCTTGGAAGAACAAGTTCCAAACTTTAGAGAGTTCCTATAAAGAAGACTTGAAGGATAGAGACAACTTGATTGAGATCCTTGAGAGTCGAGCGGTAGAGTCTATGGAGAGGCAAGGGGATTTATTTTCTCCTAAGCCTCAATCGGATGCTGATCACTCACTTCCTAATTCAGGTGATTGGAAGGAGGTTACCATCAGACATGCGGAAGAAAACCAGAGGTTCAAGGCTCAGATTGCCAGGCTCACGGGGAAGCGCCAACGTATAGAGTGATCTCCATCAGTTCTATTTCTCAGGGTTTCAGATTTTATTTTTCATCTTGTACTTTGGATCATTGAAACTTGTAATCCATTTTGGAGTTGTTATAATAAAAAAATTCAGTATTTCAAATGCGTTATTACTTTGATATTTGCGATATGTCCATAAACTATAAATCCCTTGAAATATTAAATAACAAAGTAAAAATAACCATGTGCATTACATATCATGCATCATATTGCACATTTTTCTTGCATTTCTTATGCATATCCAAGTGTCTTACCAAGCTTCTTTACTTTGTTCACCAAGCTGACTTATCACTACAACACTCGGGCTAATTTCAGAAAGAAGATGGACAACTTAGAACAAGAGAATAGCGAGCTGCACGAGGAGGTTTCTGCTTTGAAGGCCGGCATGTCCAATCTGACTACTCTGATGGAAGCTCTGGTGGCTGCTCAGAATCAGCCACCGAGTGTTCAACCCCAACCAACAAGCGCAACTACTAAAGCTCTGAATGTTCCCGTATCTGCTACTCCAGCTGTTGTTCAGAATCGCATGACCCAAGGTTATCCATGGGGAACTCCAGAGAATTTTGCACCTGAAGGTTTCAATCTTGGTCTTCAAGATGCTCCAATTGTTCAGACTATTGTTACAACTGCACCTCTTGTGGTGCACGTTCCTGCTGCACCTCATTCGGTGAACATGGTTCTGTTTGTTAATGATGATGTGTGTCTTCCTTTCCCTCCACCGAGTGAAGACTTGGGCCTTTATGACAGAATGGATAATTTTCAAGAGCAGTTTGACAAGATACAAAGAGAGATGAAGGCCCTCAGGGGAAAAGAGCTATTTGGGCAGAATGTGAATGAGTTATGCTTGGTCCCGTATGTTAAGATACCTGCTAAGTTTAAGGTCCCAGAGTTTGAAAAGTACAAGGGTAACACTGGCCCTCGTGCTCATCTGGTGATGTATGTAAGGAGAATGTCTACCCATACTGATGATAAGTGTCTGCTGATTCACTTTTTTCAGGATAGTTTGACCGGTGCTGCGTTGAAGTGGTATATGAGTTTGGACAGCGCCAATATCCATACTTTTAATGATTTGGGAGAAGCATTCATCAAACAATACAAGTACAACATGGACATGGCACCTGACCGTGATCAACTCAGGGCCATGGTTCAAAAATATAGGGAATCATTCAAAGAATATGCGCAGAGATGGCGTGAGGTAGCCGCCAAGGTGATTCCTCCCATGGAAGAAAAGGAGATGACTAAGATTTTTTTGAAGACGCTGGGTGCTTTCTACTACGATAGGATGGTAGCAAGTGGGCCAAGTGACTTTACTGAAATGGTAGGAATGGGCATCCGTTTAGAAGAGGTTGTAAGAGAAGGTCGTTTAACGAAGAGTGAAGGATCTGGAGGTATGAAGAAGCCATCTTATGGGTTTACCAAGAAGAAGGAAGGGGATGCAAATGTTGTTATACAAGAGAGGAGGGTAAACACTCCTAGAAGGAATTATCAGCGTCATCAGCAAGTCGCCTCAGTTACTCCCGTTATGAATGCCGCTCCAACTACCGTTGCTTATTAGAGACCGTCTCAGCAGGGGAATCAAGGGTATAATCATAGATGGGAGAGTTATGATCTTATTCCCATGAGCTATACAGAATTACTACCGGAATTGATTCAGAAGAAGTTGGTTCAGACCCGACCACCTCTCGTCGTACCATCACCATTGCCTTGGTATTACAAGGCAGACCAAACATGTGCTTTTCATCAGGGAGCACCAGGGTATAATGTTGAGAATTGTTATCCTTTGAAGACTGAGGTACATAAATTGGTGAAGTCTGGTATTCTATCTTTCAAGGACGTGGGACCTAATGTGAAAGATAATCCTCTACCCAAGCATGGGGGAGTAAATGTTGTGAATATGGTAGCCGATTGTCCAGGCGACTTTCAGATTTTTGATATTAATCATGTTATAGGAGATTTGGTGAAAATGCATGCAGACCTCTATGAATTTAGCTACTATACGCATGACCATACCTGTTGTGCTATTTGCAATACAAACATACAGGGTTGCAATAAGATTAAGGCTGATTTACAGGAGATGATGGATGAGGGCCTAATCCATATAATCAGGCCTAGGGCAGAGTATGAAGAGGAAGTGAATATGATTTCTAGATGTCCTGGAGAATTCAAAATTTTTGATGTAGAGTATATGAATGAGGACCTCGTACAGTTGCATGCTACCTTCTGCCATACGGCTGGTAAGGTAGAACACCAATATGGATCTTGTCGTGTTTGCTATCGAGACCCCCGAGGATGTTTAATCGTGAGGAAGGGTGTTTAGTTGTTGTTAGACAATGGAACTATCAAGGTCACAAGTCAGAGGGATGATTACCATGAAGTTTATATGGTTGAGGTTTGTTTGACTGAAGAAGGGTCAGATGAAGAGTATGCTTTCGCAAATGAGTATTTCCCTTCAGACGAAGATTTTTTCCCCAGAAATGACTTATTAATGACTGATTGTGTTAAGGAAGGGGTAAATGTCATTGTGCCTTGTTTTGGTTCACCCACCCATTTTAAAGTGGAGTATCATAGCAAGCCAGCTGTTACCCCATTGGTGATTAGTTTGTTGGGTCCTATCCCCTACAAGTCAGATAAGGTTGTGCCTTACAAATACAATGCTACAATCTTAGAGGATGGAGTGGAAGTTCCCATCCAGCCAATGCCTGATGTTGGAAATATAGCTGAAAATAGAAGGGTGACCTGCAACAGTCGTGTGTTTGCACCAGTTGTTCGAAGAGATGTTGGCACTGGAAAGAAAATTGTTGAGAATGATAAACCTAAGAAGGCTACGGGTGAGACTAGTGGAGCTACGTTAGATAAAGAAGTGTATGATATTTTGAAGATAATTAAGATGAGCGATTACATAATTGTAGATCAGCTACTGCAGACTCCTACAAAAATATCTATCTTAGCTTTATTGATGAACTCCTCTGCTCACAGAGAATCCTTGATGAGGGTACTGGACCAAGCTTTTGTGGAGAGTGATATGCCAATAGACCAATTCAGCAGCGTAATAGGAAACATTACTTCATGTAATAACTTGAGTTTATGCGATGATGAATTACCAGATGAAGGAAGGAATCACAACTTGGCCCTCCACATCTCTATGAACTGCAAGAATGATTCACTATCGAATGTGTTGATTGATAATGGATCCGCGTTGAATGTTATACCGAGGAGTATGCTTACGAAGTTGAAATAATAAGGAACGCCTATGCGCCCGAGTTGCATCATTGTGAAAGCGTTTGATGGGTCAAGGAAATCTGTTATTGGTGAAGTGGACTTTCCTATTCATATAGGACCACATTTATTTTAGATAACTTTCCAGGTCATGGACATTGTTCCCTCTTATAGCTGTTTGCTAGGACGGCCGTGGATACATGAGGCAGGGGCTGTCACTTCAACTTTACACCAGAAGCTAAAGTTTGTACGTGAAGGGAAAGTAGTGATTATAAATGGGGAGCAGGCATTGTTGATATCTCATTTGTCCTCTTCCAGCATTGTAGAGGCGGATGAAGCTGCTGTTGGAACCCAGTTCCAAGCCTTATCCATTAACAACATAAGAGGAAATGAGAATTCCATGGTTTCGCTGAAGGACACACAGTAGGTTGTGCGTAATGGTCATAATGAAGTTTGGGGACGAATTGTGGATCCACCTGTGAACAAGAACAAAACTGGTTTTGGGTTCTCTTTGAAGAATGACAAAGGTAAGGGAATGAAGCCGAATTCTGTTGCAGGCAGGTATCAAGACATTTTCCGTAGTGGGGGTTATCTTCATCCGACTGTTTCCAGGATTAACGCCATTGTGGAAGATGAAGCAGAGTAGGAAATGCTGAATTATGTGACGCACAAAGTTAGGGTTCAGAACTGGATCACCATTGATGTTCCTTTTTGCATACATGTTTCAAAGTAATTTGATTTGTTAATATTTTTGAAAAAGCTTTCACTCTGCCCAAGTTAGAAGTATTAATGTTGTAGGGATTATCTGTTTGTTGTGACTTTTAATATCAATAATAAAAGTTGTCTTTGTTTCCCAAATTATGTCTTTATTTTATGCTTTTTCTTGGAAAATGGTAATAAGAAAAAACCTTTCAAAAAAAATAATAACTGAAATTCAATCAGCATGATCACTTGTTATATGTGTCAGTTTCTAAATACAATCACAAATCATATGTACAGATTAATTAAAAAACCCGTTGAATACAATGACCCTGCACCCTCTCCCAACTTTGAATGTCCTGTGTATGGGGATGAAGAAGAAGATTATGATGAGATTCCAGAAGAGGTATCACGGGTGTTTGAGCACGAGGAAAATACCATTCAACCATATAAAGAGCCATTGGAAGTGATCAATTTGGGTTCAGAAGAAGATCCGAAGGAAGTCAAGATTGGAGCATTGTTGCATCCTGATGTGAAGAACATGTTGATTGAGCTATTGAAAGAGCATGTGGATATGTTTGCTTGGTCTTATCAAGATATGCCTGGTCTAGATACAGATATTGTAGAGCACTGTTTGCCATTGAAGCCAGAGTGTCCGCCAATTAAACAAAAGTTGAGAAGAACTCACCCAAATATGGCAGTAAAAATCAAAGAGGAGGTTCTGAAGCAGATTAGTGCTGGTTTTCTTGTGACATCAGTGTATCCTCAATGGATTGCCAATATTGTCCCAGTACCAAAAAAAGAAGGAAAAGTCTGCATGTGCGTAGATTACAGAGATCTAAATAAAGCTAGTCCAAAAGATGATTTTCCATTGCCACACATTGATATGTTAGTGGACAACACAACAAAATTCAAAGTTTTCTCGTTCATGGACGGATTTTCCGGTTATAATCAAATAAAAATGGCTCCATAGGACATGGAAAAAACAACGTTTATCACACCCTGGAGAACATTCTGTTACAGAGTGATGCCCTTCGGGTTGAAGAACGCTGGTGCAACGTACCAGCGGGCTATGACAACCCTATTCCATGATCTGATGCACAAGGAAATCGAAGTATATGTTGATGATATGATTGCTAAATCCCATACTGAAGAAGGGCATTTAGAAGATTTGTTGAAGTTGTTTCAGTGCTTGAGGAAGTATCGTCTTCGCTTGAATCCAAATAAGTGTACCTTCAGTGTCCGATCAGGGAAATTGTTGGGTTTCATTGTTAGCCATAAAGGAATTGAAATTGACCCTGATAAAGTCAAAGCAATTCAAGAGATGCCAGCACCAAGAACTGAAAAGTAAGTCAGAGGTTTCCTTAGGCGTTTGAATTATATTTCCATATCCATTTCCCACATGACTGCAACATGTGAACCGGTCTTTAAGTTGTTAAAGAAAGATCGAGGTTACGTGTGGAAGGATGATTGCCAAAGGGAATTTGAAAGTATTAAAGAATATCTACTTGAACCTCCTATCTTGCTCCCTCCTGTAGAAGGAAGACCGTTGATTATGTATCTGACAGTGTTAGATAAATCCATGGGATGTATTTTGGGACAACAGGATGAAACAGAGAAGAAGGAGTTCGTCATTTATTATCTCAGTAAAAAATTCACCGATTATGAGTCGCGGTATTCCATGTTGGAAAAAACATATTGTGCTTTGGCCTGGGCGGCAAAGTGTTTGCGGTAGTATATGTTGAATCACACTACTTGGTTGATCTCCAAAATGGATCCAATCAAGTACATTTTTGAAAAGTCTGCTCTTACTGGGAGAATTGTCTGCTGGCAGATGTTGTTATCTGAATATGATATTGAATACCGCACTCAAAAAGCTATTAAAAGCAGTGTATTGGCAGATTATCTTGCTCACCAACCAGTAGAATATGAACCAGTGTGTAGAATATGAATTCTTCGTTTATGGAAGGGTTACATAATGCATCAACTTCGTCCCCACTCCAAGGGTCTGGTTCAGGAATGAACCATTTGGGTACAAATTCCCAGAATATAGGAAACTTTGCCCAGTTGCCTACCCTTACAACTAATAGTCAAGCAGCACTTAGGCAACAGATGGATGATAACAATCATGATATGGTAGGAATCCTAGCCCGTGAAATGAATGCTATTTTCAATCCCCTAATCCAAAATATAAATAGAACAAACCAAGAAAATGCAGCCCAGATGGCTAGAATAGCATATTTCTTTGGCGCCCCAGATTCGCCTGCAAGGCGTAGGCAAAACCCAGTGGTGATTCGAAATGAAGAACCCACAATTGAACAAATTCGACGCCCTGTACAAGTGGTCGAAGAGAGAAATATTGGGGTAAGATTAAGGAACCAGGGAGTTCAGGATGTTCAGGACGAACAGCCTAAACCAATAATGATGGTGAATATGGACCAAAATGCAGACGAAATTGTTCATAGAGTTAGAAATGACAATTTAGTAGCAGAAAATAACCTCACCACCATGATCGAAAGAATAATGGCCCAGAATGGTTTAAATTCAGGATTTAGGAGGCCAAATTACACACCTCCTATTGTAGACTATGTTCTGCAAACAGAATTTCCTAGGGGCTTTAAAGTCCCTAAATTCACGAAATTTTCTTAGGACACAAGTGAATCAACAGTGGAACATATAGCGAGATATTTAACCGAAGCAGGAGATATAGCAAATAATGAAAATATTAGGCTAAAATACTTCCCAAGTTCTCTAACGAAGAACGCTTTCACTTGGTTCACCACCTTGCCCCCTGGATCTGTGGAAACATGGCCTTATTTAGAAAGACTTTTCCATGAACAATTTTACATGGGTCAGTCTAAAATTAGTCTCAAAGAATTAGCAAGCATTAAGAGAAAATTCACGGAACCAATAGATGATTATTTTAATAGGTTCCATTTATTAAAATCTAGATGCTTCACAGTGGTCCCTGAACATGAATTGGTCGAAATGGCTGCTGGGGGCCTAGATTATTCCATTCGAAAGAAATTGGATACACGGTATCTTAGAGATATGGCCCAACTAGCAAACAGAGTTCGTCAGGTCGAAAGGTTAAAAGCTGAAATGGCTAGGGCTAGTAAAAATCATAAGAAAGAGATAATAACCTACATAGAGGCCGAAGAGGAGAACATAGATGATTCTCAAGACCCTTATGATTTTGATCAGTTCGAAATAGATCTTGCAGAACTGAAGGAAGCACCCCCTTATGTTGCAAAGTTCTGCTTCCTTCCAATGGAAAGGATTCTGTCGAAAGTGAAAAGAATGATAAATTCCCTAAGAAAATCTATACTTTCGATATAAATAAATGTGATGAAATATTTGATCTGCTTGTTAAAGATGGCCAGTTAATAGTTCCTCCTAACCTTAAGATTCCTCCGTTGGAACAAAGGAAGAAGAGGGGCTTTTGTAAATATCATAACTTTTTAGGCCATAAAACCTCACAATGTTTTCTTTTCATGGATATGATACAAAATGCAATCAAAGATGGCAGGTTGAAGTTCTCAGACAAAGGGAAGAATCCAATGAAAGTTGATACGGATCCGTTGCTGATGGCGGAGACTAACTATGCTGAACCTCTGAACATCAATGTAGTAGAAATTACTGAGAGGAAAGTTGAATCGAAAGTGGAATTCGAAGAGGATGGGGACTTCATCTTGATCAAGAACGAAAGAGAGGCTACTGATGGCCTCCCAAAGGTGCTCAAAGCAAAGATACTAAGTGACAAAAAATTAATTGAGGCCACTGAGGGTCTCAGGATGAAGTTTGAAGAAGTCAAAATTTCTGATGGTCAAATGCTGGGAGTAAATACGGTGGACTTCGAACAGCCCAACGCTGAAATGGAAGAAGTGGAACGCTGTTCTGAGTCAAGTTACTACCAAAAGATTTCGTCCTATCTGGCTGAGAACAAACGAAAAATGGCTCTCGAAGCTGAAATACAAAACATGGTTGTCGAAGCCATAGATAAAAAAGAAAAAAACAAAAAAAAGAAATAGCAAATCCTGAGGGAAACCACTCACCCCCACCCTGTGATGGACAAACTTCCGAACTAGTGGATCAACGACTAGATGCCATTTATGATCAAGAGCCCTTGGGGTTCGAAAAGGATCTAGAGTCAACAAGCGCTAAGATGCTGGCGCAAGATCCTTTGGAGGAAGTTGATATTGGGGATAGCGTCGAAAAAAGAGTTACGTACATCAGTGCAAAACTCAGTCCCTGTCTAAAAGGCAAGGTGGTCGAAGTGCTCAAACAAAACAGAGATTGCTTCGCCTGGGACTATAATGAAATACCTGGTTTAAAGAGGGAACTGGTGGAACATAGGCTTCCAATCAAGGATGGCAAGAAGCCCATCAAGCAGATGCCTAGACGATTCGCCCCAGCAATCCTCTCAAAAATAAAGGCAGAGGTGGAACGGCTCCTTCGATGCAAGTTTATCAGGACCACAAGGTACGTAGAATGGCTTGCTAATATTGTACCTGTTATTAAGAAAAATGGCTCTTTACGAATTTGCATAGATTTTAGGGATTTAAATACCGCCACCCCAAAAGATGAATATTCCATGCCTATAGCAAAAATGCTGATTGATTCTACTGCGGGTTTCGAATACCTGAGTATGTTAGATGGATACACTGGGTATAATCAGATTTTTATTGCTGAGGATGATGTTCCCAAAACTGCGTTCAGATGTTCAGGCGCCTTAGGCACTTATGAATGGGTAGTTATACCCTTTGGACTAAAAAATACTGGGGCAACATATCAGAGGGAAATGAACACCATTTTCCATGATTTCATTGAATCATTTATGCAGATTTATATAGATGACATAGTAGTCAAATCTGTTTCTGATGAGGATCATTTGACTCACCTTTTCCAGTCATTCGAAAGAATGAGAAAACATGGCTTAAAAATGAATCCTCTTAAATGTGCTTTCTTTGTGCAGGCTGGGGATTTCCTAGGCTTTGTGGTCCATAAGAAGGGGATCAAAATTAACTTGAACAAGACGAAGGCTATTATGGAGACGAAACCTCCATCAACAAAGAAAGAGTTGCAATCTCTATTAGGTAAAATCAACTTTTTAAGGAGATTCATATCTAATTTGAGTGGGCGAACTCAGGCTTTCTCTCCACTCCTCCGTCTCAACCAAGGGAATTTCGAATGGACGGCACAACATCAGGAGGCATTCGAGAAAATCAAGGCCTATTTGATGCATCCTCCTATACTTGCACCCCCTTCTAAAGATAAGCCAATGAGACTGTATATCTCTGCCTCCAATGTAAATATAGGTAGTATGTTGGCCCAAGAAAATGATGATGGCATCGAAAGAGCCATCTACTATATTAGTAGGGTCCTAAATAAAGTAGAGACTAGGTATAGTATCATTGAAAAACTATGTCTCTGTCTGTATTTCTCTTGTACAAAACTTAAATATTATATTAAACCAGTTGATGTCTATGTTTCATCTCACTTTGATGTTATTAAACATATGCTTTCAAAACCAATCATGCACAGCAGGATTGGCAAGTGGGCTTTAGCGCTCACTAAGTATAATTTAGCTTTCAAGCCTTTAAAGGCTATGAAAGGACAAGTAGTTTCAGATTTCATAGTGGATCACTCTGTGAGTGAGGACTTCGCGTTATATTATGTTGAGATTCACCCATGGAAATTATCCTTCGATGGATCAACACATAAAAACGGAAGTGGGGTTGGGGTACTCATAATTTCTCCTGAAGGAATTCCAACAAATTCAAGTACAAGTTAGAAGGGCCTCCCTGTTCGAACAATGAAGCTGAGTATGAAGCATTGATTGCTGGACTTGAAGCTTTGTTGGAATTAGGGGCAACCAGAGTCGAAATTAGTGGAGACTCAAAGCTGGTCATCAAACAGATAACCAAAGAATACAAATGTATCGAAGAAAATTTGATCATGTGCTTTGTTATTGCTAACAGATTACTCAAGAAATTTGAATATGTGGATATAAAACATATTCCCAGAATTGATAATTAGGAGGCAAATGACTTGGCTCAAATATCCTCAGGATATAAGACATCCAAAGAAAAACTCCAATACCTCATAGAAACAAGAGGCAGAATAATGGCTACCAAATTATCACCATTAGACTTAGAAAATTAGAAACTTGGTTATGCAAATCAGAAAGAATTCAAAGTGCTAAATCTTGATACTTTGGCAGATACAAATTGGAGAAGTCCTATAATAAATTACTTGAAAGAACCTTCAGTAAGTACAGAGAAAAAGATCAAATATAGGGCATTGTCTTATGTGCTAATAGGGAATGAGCTTTTTAAGAAAACCCCAGAAGGAATCTTACTCAAATGCTTAGGAGAAACTGAAGCATATTTAGCATTGTCCAGTGTGCACAGTGGGGCATGTGGGGCACATCAAGCAGGTCACAAAATGAAATGGTTGTTGTTTCGATATGGAATGTATTGGCCCACTATGCTCAAAGACTGCATAGAATTTGCTAAAGGATGCGAGGAATGCCAAATTCATGCAAGCATTCAACATGCTCCTGCAAGTGAGTTACATTCAATTGTTAAGCCTTGGCCCTTTAGAGGATGGGCATTAGATCTAATTGGTGAAATACGACCAACATCATCCAAAGGACAGAAATATATCCTTGTGGGTATAGATTATTTTACAAAATGGGTCGAAGCAATTCCTCTAGTGAATGTTGATCAAGAGGCTATTATGGAATTTGTCCAGAAGCAAATAATTTACAGGTTCGGAATACCAGAAAGTATCACAACAGATCAAGGTTCAGTTTTCACAGAGCGAAAAATGCAAGAGTTTGCAAAAGAAATGGGATTTAAGTTACTCACGTCAACCCCTTATTATGCTCAAGCTAATGGACAAGTGGAAGCAGCCAATAAAGTCATAATAGGGTTGATAAAGAAACATGTAGGGAGAAAACCAAAGAATTGGCACAAAACTTTGGACCAAGCTTTATGGGCATGTCGAACATCTCCTAAAGAAGCAACAAATACTACTCCATTTCGACTTACATTTGGACACGATGCAGTGCTGCCAGTCGAAATACATTTACAGTCAGTTAGAATCCAAAGACAAAATGAGATACCAGCTGACCAATATTGGGAAATGATGATGAATGAATTAGTGGACGTGGATGAAGATAGGCTACATGCTTTAGAAGTTATGAGAAGACAGAAAGATAGAGTAGCCAGAGCATACAACAAAAGAGTTAAAAGTAAATTGTTCTCAACCAATGAGCTGGTATGGAAAGTTATATTACCTATGGATAAAAAGAATAGATCTTTAGGTAAATGGTGACCCCATTGGGAGGGACCCTTTCGTGTTTTGAAAACATTTTCGAATAATGCTTATGAAATAGAGGAATTAGCAGAAGATAGAAGAATCTTGAAGGTAAATGAGAAATACTTAAAAAGGTATTGTGATCGGTGGAAATATAACTGACTGTTTTTTGGAATGCTGGTTTGCGAAATGTCGCGGTAAGAAAGATTTGCCACCGTCTTTTATTTTCTCCAACAAGGAAAGGACAAAAGCACAAAAAAATTCCTTTTCGAGATGTTTCTCGGTTCGGGAGGTAGATTATAGAAAGGGAAGGTGTTAGCACCCTTTCTATCCGTGGTTATCCACGGGCTCTTAGGTACTTGCTCACTATGTTTTCAAAAAATGTTTGCTTTTCTTGTGTTTGTGGGTTTTGAAAAAGTTTAGTTTGAAAACTTCTAGGTAACTCTTGTATCAGTCCTCAAGAGTGTATGAAGTGTTGGTTTGAAAACTTTTGTTTGAAAAGTGTAAGTGTGAAAAGTATTTTTGTTTTTTTTTGAAAGAGCAAGTACCCAGGAGAAATCTACCTACTCAAAAGAAATTAAGCTATGTAAATGTCCTTTAGACAGTACTATCCCACTATTGAGAAGTAGGTAGCACCGTCGTTGGATTTATTCGGGTCAATTCGATTATAGGGACATGTGTGGTCACCGAAGCAATAGTAGGACGCCTTAGCGGTAACCCTAATGTCCTAGATCCTTTTTATCCGAGGCAACCGTTTCGAGGCAACTTGGATCTTTAGACAGGAGGGCGACCTCTAAAACACCCTATACTCAATGACCACGTCGAGGCAACCAAGTGAGGCGTACCCTACGAGTGGCATGTGCGAGTGTGTCAGGATTCAATTAAATTATCTTTGCACATGTCATGGTGAGCTACGTTTTGATTTTATTTTCATATAAGTCTTGTCATGCATAGTTAACAGTTAATAATTTGCGGAAAGTAAATTGCGGAAAGTAAATCTACACTATTACAAGGCGTCGGGTATTTACATCGCCAAAAACATAACCCTTGAAAAGTAAATTGCGAGAAAATAAAGAAAGCGATAAAAAGGGTCCTAATTACGCTATTACATCCTCGGAACAATTAAATAAATATAATAAAAAATTAATATGCGCGCAAAGAAGTTAAATCGGAGTGTCCTTAGGGTTTTGACCCTTTTTGAGAAAAGAATGAATTTTTGGTCCTTTTTGCATTTAATTAAACCTAATTCTAATTAATTAAATAAAAGAAATATTTTTTAGGTTTTTTTATGTTTTAATGAAATAAAAGAAAAGAAATTAAAATTGTCAAGAAAACCCTAATTCTAATTTATTTTTATTTGTTATGAAAAATAATTAAAGTTAACCTAATTAAAACAACTAAATTAATTAATTACATTTATTTACAAAAATAATATATTAAAGGTGAAATTAATAATAATAATAATAATAATAAAAATATTTGTTTTCAGAATTTATTATAAAAAACTAATTTGTGAGTTAATTAAATAATAATAATTATAGTTAATAAAAGAAAATAAAAAAAAGGAAAATAAAATAAAAGAGGAATAATAAACCAGGGGGGGGTGATGGCCCAATATGGAGGTGTTGATTGCAATTTGAGGCCCAATAACCTCTTCAGCCACGTTGACCTTTGGGATCAGCTATGCATGTGTTGACTGAGGATTATGATGTTCCTTCTCTCGTGGCCATTAGATTTGTGCCCATAGCCACATGGCGCTTGGATGATTGGAGGCATATGGTGGAACACTTCCTGAAGCCTGCATGTAATCATATATAGAAAAATAGAAACAAATATTTGGGGGACCTGGGATTCGAACCCAGGTCCCAATGATTCCCAGCCAGCACATCAATCACCAAGCCATTTGCACGCATTTGCTATAATAATAACAATCAATCATTATA
Source organism: Vicia faba (assembly GCA_948472305.1). NCBI lineage: Eukaryota > Viridiplantae > Streptophyta > Magnoliopsida > Fabales > Fabaceae > Vicia > Vicia faba. The sequence goes on from OX451740.1 coordinate 1,121,662,311, forward strand.
TTAAGAAACAATTAATATGCTGGAAATTACAAAAAACGCGCGCTTCTTTTCAAATAGCCCAACCACATGCTAACACGTCTTCATCTTCCTCCTTTGTACCTGTAAAAAACATGTTAGATAGCGGGGGTTTTTAACCCCCACAAACTGCAATGACCAATAATAGCGATTAGGGCTATGATGAATATAAATATTTCGCGATGGTCCAGTTATGTTCGTCTTGTTCTGACAGTTCCACCCATGGGTCTTAAGAGTCTCAATTTTTCCTGTATTGTAAAGCCCCAATTTTAGAGCTCAAGAACCCTAGAATTCATCAATGGCGCTTTATGATTCTGTGCATTATAATTCAATTCAACTATGCCAATAGTTTCTTGTGAGTTCTAGCAATACAAAACAAACAAGAATTCATGTCAAATGCTTATGAATCATGAGTTACGATTATGAAAAAATGTGACAATCCGTGCGACTGTAAGTGACTATTTCTTGAGCTTTAGCGCTTGGTTTTGATTGCAATACGTCTCTGGGAACCCCTGCAATAGATTAGAATCAATAAAAGCCTTTGAATCGTGCTAGAATATGGAAATCAGTTTTCAAGTTTCTTGAGTTTTTTTTCAATGTGATTATGGCTTTCTTGCAGCAGCTTTCACGTATGCATGAATAGGGTTGGCTTGTGTACTTATAGGAGACTGAAATTAGGTTAAAATCTTGCACAAAGATCCATTGGAATGATGATTCAATATTTGATTGGAAATCACATCTTTTTGAATCTTTTTGATTGAATAAAGTTGCCAAATTTGGAGATATGGCATCTTTGACTTGGTGCACGAAATTGCCAGCCTTTTTAGGTCATTCTTGCTTCACAAAAAGATTGAAAAATCATATCTTTGTATTTCCTACAATTTAAATTAATTAAATGAATTAATATTGATTAAAAATCCAATTAATTAATAAAAAATAAGAAAATAAATTCAAATAATCTTAATGGGTCGTGCATAAGTCGTGGATAAAGTTTCAAGAAGCAATTTGAGGCCCATTAGCAAAAACAAGGTGTTTTGAGCAAAGTTGACTTTTGCAAATTCATGAAAATTTCCCAACTTCTCCAATGCATATCTTGCTCAATTTTGATCATATGAACATGTTCTTGGACATTTTGGAAAGGTCTTGAAGTCCTCTAACCAATGAATTTGGTCCCATGTCATTTGGATTTACCAATCTCAAGTTATGGTCTTTGACTTAAAGTGCATTTTTGTTGACTTTTGAATTTGACCTATAATGTAGAAATTGATAACTTTTGTGAGAGCATTTCTTGGACTTGGAGTGTGAAGATGGTTTGTAGGAAATGTCATCCCCTTCAAGATGAGCACTGGATGGGATTTTTCTGATGAAACATGAAAAAGTTATGCCTTGGTCAAGATATAGTTGACTTTTCTACTGTCCAAAAATAGTAACTTTTGCATCTTGATGATTTTTGAGCCATCCTTGTGGAATCATGATCAAGACTTGATCAAATGATGATTGTGGACTCAAAATAAGATGTTGACCAAAAATTCTGACTTTTGATTGTGAAATGACCATTTTACCCCTGCAGTTGACTGTGGATCAAATAGGGCTTTTGATTATGGAATTTGGCACTGTGAGTCTTGAGACTTGGCATGTAGGTGCTTGAGAATATGTATAGGCCCATGGGACTTGTTTGAACCATTGAAAACCTCAAATTCCTTGAAAGAACCAAAACCCTAATTTCAGCTGGCTTAGGAGATGGTTGGACTGTGCAATCCTTGAGCAATCTTGAACCATTTGAAGATGATTCTTGACAAACCTTGAAGAATATGGGAGGGCAAATTTTGGGGTACAACAGTTGCCCCTGTTCAATCTTCTTATACCTGAGGATGTAGATTGGCTTGCGTGCCTTTCGTGATCCGAAGGTGGAAGATGAGTGAACACTAGAGTGCCCAGAAATTTGCACTCGCATGGTATAGTATCAGCAATGTGACGTCGGGAATGGGCTTACAGATGCCATTTGGAGATATGATGGTAGGAGGATGGACTTATAGATGCCATCTGGAGATGTGACAGAATCTGGTCGGGGGATGGGCTTATAGATGCCATCTAGAGATGTAATGGATAGTTGTGGAGATGGACTTAAAGATGCCATCCAGGGATGTTTGTTGAATTGTAACTCTGCAAGTTGAAAGAATGAACCTGTGTAGGGTTGCTTGATGATGAGTCCGTGTAAAACTGTATCTTAGAAGAGAATGGACCGGTGTAGGGTTGCCTCATGATGGTCAAGTAGATAGTTGTCCTATTTGGTTTCAGGTATTAATCTACGATCAGTTCATATAGGTGATTTTCCTGTCTGGTTTCAAGTGTTTAACCTATAATCAGTCGTCCACAGATATTTCCTGGCTAGTTACAGGTGTTGATCTGGAATTTAAGAAGGGGTGGTCGAGATAGCTTTCCTGGCAGGATACAGGTATTAATCTCTGACTTGAGAAAGAAAGATAGTCTTTCTGGCTTGCTACAGGTATTGATCTTCGATCTCTTCATGTAGATAACTTTCCTGTCTAGTTTCAGGTATATATCTATAATCAATCGCTCACAGATATTTCCTGGCTAGATACAGGTATTAATCTGGAACTTAAAAAAGGTTGGTCAAGATAGCTTTCCTGTCTGGTTTCAGGTATAGATCTCTGACCTGAGAATGAAAGATAATTTCCTGGCCGGTTACAGGTGTTGATCTTCAATCTCTTCATGCAGATACTTTCCTGGCTAGTTACAGGTATAGATCTACAATCAATCGTACACAGATACTTCCTGGCTAGATACAGGTATCAATTTGGAACTTAAGAAGGAGTTGGTCGAGATAGCTTTCCTGGCTGGATACAGGTGTAGATCTCTGACTTGAGAAATAAAGATGGCTTCCTGGCTTGCTACAGGTATTGATCTTCAATCTCTTCATGCAGATACTTTCCTGGCTAAATACAGGTATAGATCTACAATCAATCGCTCACAAATATGCCTTGGCTAGATACAGGTATCAATCTGGAACTTCAAAAGGTTGGTCAAGATAGCTTTCCTGTCTGGTTTCAGGTGTAGATCTTTGACCTGAGAATGAAAGATAATTTCCTGGCCTGTTACAGGTGTTGATCTTCAATCTCTTCATGCAGATACTTTCCTGGCTAGATACAGGTATAGATCTACAATCAATCGCTCACAGATATGCCCTGGCTAGATACAGATATTAATCTGGAACTGCGAAAGTTGATAGTAATCATCTTTTGATTGACCTTTTCCTGAAAAGGCAAAACATTAGTTGTATGCAATGTCATGATGTATGAAATGCATGATGTCATGATGTTCTCAAAATAAATGAGATTGTATGGTATGATGCGTATATGCATGTATCAGGATGCATGACAATGTGATGTTTATGAACGTATTTTCGTCTAGAAAATAAATCCTTGACAAATGCCGGGAAGATTGTTAAATCCTGGGCTGATGTTAAAGAGTAGAGTTCTTCGTTTTCGCTGAACGAAGATGATTGCAAGAATAAACCAGTAGGAGAAGACGACTCCGTTGGGGAATAAACTTGGTGAAGAGATTACTCTGCTGGGAATTACTCTATGGGAAAAGATGCCTTGATGATATTTTAACGATAACTCCGCTGGGGATTCCGTTGATAAGCTCTGTTGGGATTTCGATGATGAACTCCGCTGGGGGATAGGAAGAACTTCACTGAGGACGATCTTTCCGTTGCAATTTGCTGAGGATAACCCAGTTAGACTCTGGTGGGGAATGACCTTTGAATATGGCTGGGAAGAGATATTTGTACTCTGCAGGGGATAAGCTTCCGGAATCTACTGGGGAGGATGATTCAACTCTCTTGGGGAAACTCTTGAGGAAATGACTCCACTGGGGGTATCTTGTATTCCGCCGATGGTAAGCTTCCGGAATCTACTGGGGAGGATGATTCAACTCTCCTGGGGAAACTATTGAGGAAATGACTCCACTGGGGGGGTATCTTATATTCCGCCGGGGATCAATCTTATATTTCTGTCGAGGAATATTAAGATTGTCGGGGATGCTTGCCAAGGAACATCTGTATACTCCACTAGGGAATATTAATATCTTCTGGGGGTACTCAACTTTTCCCGGACTGGTGGTAGACCAACTCTGCTCGGGGAAAGAGTATTGCTGACTTGCTGGTGATACCGTGCCTTCTTAGGGCTGATGGGAGACTAACTCTGTTTGGGGAGAGTACGGCTGAATCTTGTCTTACTCTGCGGAGAGTGAAGGTATCTTGGTCATATTCTTCAGCTAAATCTACCTTGTACCTGGAGGACATAGCAGCTAGATCACTTAGACAATTTTTATTGCCCCTGTTTCTGATATCACCTGTAATTAGTCCTTTGTTTCGCATGCAAATATTTGTGATTAGCAATTAATGTCAAATGCATATATCAAAAATGAACATTGGACGTTCTTTGCAAAACAAAACAGATAAAGGAAAAAAAATTGGCAATTTGTCTGAAAAAATAGACTTGTATTGATTTTGAAATTTGCCTGTAAATAGGCATTTTGTATACAAGAGGCTGACGTCCTAGTAAGAGAACGCCGCCGTGCAAAATAGAGTTTATACAATTTGTGAAAAGGAAACAAAACAGCTATGTGAAAAATCCCACTGGGTTCCAACTCTGCTATCGCCTTTATGTCTTCAAGCGTCTCATCACTTTGCTGCTTAGTTGAAGATGAATCTGATTGATTGGTGCCGTCTGAGTCTGATAGTCGATGCCGAAGTGTGGATGCGGGGTGATCCAATGATACATAGTATTACGCTTATCCCTAACTTTTTCCTGGACCGCCCTTTCGGGTTTTCAGTCCACCGGGATACCCATTTTTGCCCAAGCCGCCCTTTTAGGTTTTCGACTTGCCGGGTGTACAGATTTTTTTGTTTTCATCCCTTATTTTTGCCCGAACCCTTTTGGTTCGCCGGGAAGCCCTTATTTTTTCCTAGGCCAGTCGACCTAGCGGGTCTTTAATCATGCGTAGTATCTTTTTACTATGTCTGCATTGGCGGGGTGAGGAAGGTCGTCACCATCCATGGTGGTTAGAATCATCGCTCCTCCTGAGAAGATATTCTTAACTACAAATGGCCCTTCGTAAGTGGGGGTCCATTTTCCCCTGGGATCACCTTGAGGTAGAATGATGCGTTTGATTACCAGGTCCCCGACTTGATACTCTTGTCGTCTAACTTTATTGTTAAATGCCTTGATCATCCGTTTTTGGTACGTCTGACCATGACAAATAACAGTGAGTCTCTTTTCGTCAATTAGGTTCAATTGATCAAGCCGAGTCTGGATCCAGTCATCTTCGCTCAAACCTGCATCCTTCATGATTCGGAGAGAGGGTATCTGAACTTCAATGGGCAAGACTGCCTCCATGCCGTATACCAAGGAAAAGGGTGTTGCCCCTGTTGACGTCCGTGCTGAGGTACGGTACCCATGAAGAGCAAACGGTAACATCTCGTGCCAATCTTTGTAGGTCACTGTCATCTTCTGCACAATCTTCTTTATGTTCTTATTTTCCGCTTCGACAGCTCCATTCATCTTCGGTCGGTAAGGAGAAGAGTTGTGGTGTTGTATCTTGAATTGCTCGCAGAGCTCAGTGATCATCTTATTGTTAAGATTGATACCATTATCCGTAATGATCCTCTCTGGTACACCGTATCGACAGATCAGGTTGTGCCGAATGAACCGTGCCACGACATTCTTGGTTATGGTGGCGAAGGAAGCTGCTTCAACCCACTTCGTAAAGTAATCAATTGCTACCAGGATGAAGCGATGCTCGTTGGATGCCGTAGGTCTGATCTCGCCGATCATATCAATGCCCCACATTGCAAAAGGCCAAGGTGAGGTCAAGACGTTCAAAGGATTCGGAGGAATATGCACCTTATCTGCATAGATCTGGCATTTGTGACACGTCCGAGAATGTTGATAACAGTCCGCTTCCATTGTGGACCAGTAATATCCTGCCCGAAGGATTTTCTTTGCCATGGTATGTCCACTGGAATGTGTTCCGAAGGTACCTTCATGCAGCTCTGCCATGATCCTTTCTGCTTCAGTCTTATCCATACAACGCAATAAGGTTGAATCATGGTTACGTTTGTAAAGAATGTCATTGTTAAGGAAGAACTTTGCCGCGAACCTTCTCAGAAACTTCTTGTCATTCACAGATGCACCCTCGGGGTATTCTTGAGCTTCAAGATACCTCTTTACTTCATGATACCAAGGCTTTTTTGTTACCTCTTCGACCTCAAGATCACAACAATGTGCAGGTTCGTCCAATTTCCAAATAATGATCCGGGGAGCCTCGTTGTCCCATTTGAATTTGAACATAGAAGACATTGTAGTTAGCGCGTCCGCCAACTGATTCTCCTCTCTTGGGAAGTGTTCAAAGGTTATCTCCTCGAAATGGGGAAGCAACGTCAATACATACTCCTTGTAAGGAATAAGATTTGGGTGTTTCGTATCCCACTCGCCTTTGATCTGACTGATCACGAGAGAGGAATCTCTGAGGACACTCAGAAACTTGATCCTTAGGTCAATTGCAGCTCGAAGACCCATGATGCATGCTTCATACTCCGTCATGTTATTGGTGCAGTTGAAACATAGTCGGGCGGTAAGTGGAGTATGAGAGCCTTTTGGGGATATGATCACAGCGCCAATGCCGTTACCCAAGGCGTTTGAGGCTCCGTCAAAATGCATAGACCATCGGGATCCTTCCTCAGGTCCTTCATCCGGTCCAGGTACTTCACAATCAGTTACTACCATGATATTCTCATCTGGAAATTCAAAGTTCATGGATTGGTAATCATCCACTGCCTGATGTGCCAAAGGGTCTACCAACACACTTCCCTTGATTGCTTTCTAAGTCGTGTACTAGATATCATATTCAGTCAAGATCATTTGCCATCTTGCTATTCTTCCGGACAAGGCAGGCTTTTCGAAGATGTACTTGATTGGATCCATTTTTGAAATCAACAAAGTAGTGTGAGTCAACATATACTGTCTTAGCTGGCGAGCAGCCCATACCAAAGTGCAGCAAGTTTTCTCGAGAAGTGAGTATCGGGTCTCACAGCCGGTAAACTTTTTGCTAAGGTAATAAATAGCATGCTCTTTTCGGCCAGACTCGTTATGCTGCCCCAGCACACACCCCATTGAGTTGTCCAGTACTGTCAAGTATAAGATTAGAGGTCTCCCTTCAACCGGTGGCATAAGAATAGGTGGCTCTTGGAGATACTCTTTGATTCTTTTGAAAGCGGCCTGACATTCATCGTTCCAACGTACTACTTGATCTTTCTTCAGCAGCTTGAAGATTGGTTCACAGGTAGCAGTTAGATGTGAGATGAATCGGGCAATGTAGTTCAACCGTCCTAGAAAGCCTCTGACTTCCTTTTCTGTCTTGGGAACTGGCATCTCTTGTATGACTTTTACTTTGGCAGGGTCCACTTGAATACCTTTGTCGCTCACGACGAAGCCTAGTAGTTTTCCATATCTCACCCTGAAGGTGCACTTGTTCGGGTTTAACCTCAGCTTGTACAACTTCAGACGGTCAAACAGTTTCTGTAGATGGTCAAGGTGTTCCTCCTCAGTTTGGGACCTTGCAATCATATCGTCGACATATACTTCAATCTCATGATGGATCATGTCATGAAACAAAGCAACCATGGCACGTTGGTAGGTTGCCCCAACATTTTTCAACCCAAAAGGCATGACCTTGTAGCAAAAGGTGCCCCACTGAGTAACAAAAGTGGTCTTCTCCATGTCTTCAGGAGCCATCTTGATTTTATTATAACCGGAGAAACCGTCCATGAAGGAGAATACCTTATGCTAAGCAGTGTTGTCAACCAGGACGTCGATGTGAGGCAGAGGGAAGTCATCCTTAGGGCTCGCCCTGTTTAAATCCCTGTAGTCAACACACATTCTGACCTTACCATCCTTCTTCGGTACCGGAACCACATTGGCAACCCACTGAGGTTAAGAAGTTACTGCTAGAAACCCGACATCAAATTGTTTCATAACCTCAGCTTTGATTTTCTTGGACATCTCGGGGCGCATACGGCGAACCTTCTATTTTACCGGAGGACAGTCTTCCTTGGTAGGAAGGTGATGAACCACAATGTCGGTATCCAACCCAGGCATATCTTTGTAAGACCAGGAAAAGATTTCCACATAGTCATGCAGCATCTGAATCAACCGTTGTTTCACACTAGACTCCAGATTGGAACCAATCTTGACTTCCTTTATGTCTGTCTCACTACCCAGATTTACCGTTTCCACTAGCTCTTCATGTGGCTGAATGGCCCTCTCTTCCTGGAGTAACAGTCTTGCAAGCTCACCAGGCACTTCACAATCATCTTCACCTTCGTCTTCGGCTAAGTTGATCGGATTTTCGAAGTCATAACTGGCAGTAGCAGAGTCGTTACCAGTGAGATCCAGAGTGGATTGGGACCTGTATATGTGAGTGTGTGTAAATATAGCTGTTTTGCAATATATAATAAAGAAAGACAAGGAGCGCAATATTTGAAATGCAAAAAATGTCCAATGCTTTTATTAATGATATATGAAAATCACACACAAAAGCCCTCACAAATGAAGCCACAGTGCCCCGGGTAAGACACCGGGCCATAAAGTTTAGTAATATTGTCTGTTTACAAATTCAAAACAAAGGAGTTCATTACTGAGTGACAAAAGTAATAGGTACGAAGTCTTTCGCCGTCCAGTTGCTTGGTCCACCGTCAGTCGTAGGGTAGATCCAGCTGTTGAATTCAGATTCCTCCACGTCGTCTTCAATAGCATTTACTTCCGGGTTGCTGATGAACACAGGAGGTCTTCCAATCCTTGCTTTACAAACGGCCCTCTGAGCTTCTGCAGTGAAACCCAAACCAAATTTGTCAATCTTCTGAGTGAAATCCGGAAGTCGGCCCCAATTTGCATACTCACCCTTCTCAATAACAGCCCGGGCATCCTTTAAGGAAGCCATCTTCAAAGGAGAATCTTCAATTACAGTTTCTGCCGATGCCAGCGTCTGAGGAACTTCTTAAAAGTGTTGAAAGGGGGTCTCAATGAACTCCCCATCCATTTCTATGTACCAGAACGAATTGAGGTGGCTGACCATATATTCTTCCTCCCCCTGCACTGTAACAATCTTCCCTCTGACCGTGTATTTAAGCTTCTGATGTAGTGTGTAGGTCACAGCTCCGGCCTTATGGATCCATGGACGACCCAACAAACAAGAATAGGATGGTCGGATGTCCATCACGTAGAATGTAGAATCAAAAACCTGAGAGACAACCCTGATTGGAATGTCAACTTCACCATGTACCATCCTTTTGGACCCGTCAAAGGCTCGGACAACAATGTTACTTGGTTTTAATTCCAACCCCTCGCAATCCAGCCTGTCTAGAGATTTCTTGGGCAAGATGTTCAACGAGGATCCAGTGTTAACTAACACATGTGCAAGAGTAGTGCCCCTGCATTCAATGGAAACATGCAGGGCATCGTTGTGGTTCTTCCCCTTAGCAGTCAGATCAGCGTCGGAGAAACCCAAACCATTATCAGCAGTTAAGTTGGCCACACAATCAGTGAACTGATCAGCAGATGTCTCTAGTGGCACGTGGGCCGTCTTCAGGAAGGTAATCAGAGCCTTGGCATGGGCCTCTGAACACAACAACAGTGATAGCATAGAAATTTTAGATGGGGTGTGCCCCAGCTTCTCAACTACATTAAAATCACTCTTCTTGATAATCTTGAGATTCTCTTCCATCTCCTGCTTGGAAGCTTCAACATTGACGGTCTTCGGTGCCTCCGTCTGGGCAGGCATATCAGTAGCGATCCCTTTGCCCCGAGCGTCAGATGACTCGGCATCAGGAGTAGAACTAAGAACTTGGTCAGGAGGAGAAATAGGCACACTTGCAGGTGTGATGACAAAAGGTCTCTGGATAGCTGGTGACGCAATATCTGGTGAGAAGAGCCTGCCACTGCGAGTGATTTTAGCAGGCCCGGTGATGTTGCTGACGCCGACACTAGTATCAAACTCTTGTTTAACTCCAAGAACATAAACATCTGCCCTATAGTGCCACGGGACAGCTTTGTCGGATGTATAGGGAATCGGCCCCGGAACAGTGATGATTATGGGTGCAACCTTCTGAGCAGGCATGATTCTGACAGGCTTCTTTGAGTGAGCATTGGGAGAATTATTGAAAATAGTAACAATGGACACTTCTTCAGTAGGGGTAGCAAGAACAACAATCTTCTCGAACAAGATCTCTTTATTATCCATCAGGCTTTGGATACCTGACTTCAAAGATGGACAACCGGCAGGTGAAATGGAACACAGATGGCAACCTTTACTACATCCCGGAAATAAACCGGCTAGCAACAGGTTCCTTTTGACAGTCAACAACAGAGTAACAATATCATTCACAGAGGCTACATACAGGTCTTCCTCTACAGCATTCACTCCATGCTTTGGCAAGGGAGCAGTCACAACATTGGGCCTTTCGGGCGCCTCGAACTCTATTTCTTTAGCATCGATAAGGTCCTGAACCTTATTCTTCAGAGCCCAACAATCATCTGTGTTATGCCCCGGGCTGTCAGAGTGATAAGCGCAACAGGCATTGGGATTGTACTTTGGAGAGGTTGTGTTCACAATCTTCGGAGCTTCTTTCAGAGTCACCAGATTAGTTGTCAGTAGCTGCGGCAATATCTGGGACAAGGTCATACTGAGTCGAGTAAACTGCCTTTTAGGTCTCTCATCCCTTTGTTGGTTGTATTGCTGAGGAACAGCAGCAGGCTTTGAATTACCACCGCGTTGACAGCTTGGCGGCATTCCGGTTTATTCTGTCTCCTTGAACCATAAACAGCACTAGATTCTTTCTTGAAGGGCTTCTTTTAAGTACCCGGGGAGGCACCTTTCTGTATCTTTCCAGACTTGATACCAACTTCTATTCTCTCTCCAGTCAAGATAAGGTCTGTAAACCCGGCAGAAGAATTCCCAATCAGATGGTTGAAGAACGGACCAGACAGGGTCCCCAAGAACATATCCACGAGTTCACGGTCAGTCAAAGGTAGCTGCACCCTTCCAGCCAGGTCTCTCCACTTTTGGGCGTACTCTTTAAATCCTTCGCCCCTCCTTAGTGACATACCCTGGAGTTGGGTACGAGTAGGAGCGAGGTCGGAATTATACTGATACTGCTTATAAAACGCAGTAGCCAAATCCTCCCAGTGAAGAATACTGGCTTCATCCAGCTGATAAAACCATTCGAGTTGAGTCCCTGAAAGACTATCCTGGAAGAAATGGATCCACAAATTCTTGTCAGCAGTATAAGGTTGGATCTTCCTTACGTACGATCAGAGGTGCAGCTTAGGACAGGAAGCTCCGTCGTACTTTGCAAAAGCAGGCGCCTTGAACTTATGGGGAATCACAACCCCATAGGATAAGCCTAGGTCTCCAAAGTCCAACCCGGGCACATTCTGAATCTCCATAGCACTCAAGCGGTCCTCTAGCTGTTTATACCTATCCACAGTAGGAGGATACTGTTCTGCATCATAATTTGTCTCGTTGTCGGAGACCACGGGACTAGGAACCCTTCTCTCTTGTGGACTGTCTTTCCCTACAGATGGGGTAGTCAGCTCAACCTCATTCTGCAATGCACTCTCAAACCTGCGTCCGGTATTGAACAAGACAGTCCTCTTCTTCTTCTTCTTCAAAAGCAGGGTCTTCAACTCCTGTTGACCTTGGGCTAGGCTCATAACCATCTCTTGGAACTGGGCATTCTGGTCCTGGAGGGCCTTGATAGCTTGTTCAGTGGAAGGTTCAGAAGACATGATGATTGCTGAAATAAACAGCGAAGAAGATAAGTGACCTGTAAAAAGGGTACCTGTTATGCATATGATGAATGAGACGCGTATGATTTATGTTTTCAAAGACAATCGGGATTCAACTTTGTAGACAAAAAAGGAAACACACTTTATTAGCTTTAACTTTGGAATTTAAATTGTTCAACAAATTTCCCTTAGGCGTTTGCAAGAATGAAAATACTGAAAAATAAATAAAAGCTGTAAAAGAAACATCCAAAGCCCATCAGTGCTCCCATGGCCTCCTCTTCTCAGTGCGGATATAGTCATTCAGGGTTCGTTCGTTCTCCAATTGCTTGGTCAGCTTCTGGATTTTCTGTTCCTGTTCATTGAACCTTTCCCGATAAGAATCCCGTTCTTCCTGCAGTTGTGCCCAAGACCTCTTCAGCGTGTCAACATCAGTGGGTATCTGAGGATGGAGAATAGTCGGAGGAACCCCGTCTCTATCAGGAACTTCAAGAGTAATAGGTCTGACGGCTTCGTATGGCATTCCTAACTTCTGAGCACGAATGTGGACCCATCTGAAGTAGGATTCCATTGGTAGAGACGTCTTTGGTCCCAACTCATGTGGGCCAGTTTTGTGAATTCTATCCCAAGCCCGGATGAATCTACGACGCAGCTCGTCACTATCTACCTGAAACTCAAAACTGATGTGAGGTATCAACATCTCATGAGGCCCTGCTCTTCTGGCTCTTCCAAACTGACGGAGAGCTAAACATGGATTATAAGAGATTCCCCCCTGGGTACCGATCAATGGAACATTAGGATATTCTCCGCAACGATCAATAACAGCCACCTCATCTAAACCTCTGAGAGTCTAAATGATGTCATTATTAGTGAGAGACATTATCCTATGAGCCCAACCTCTTCCTTCTTTGTTCTTCAGCACGAACTTAGGGAGGTGTGAAATAAACCACCTCACCAACAAATGAGCACAACACCACAGAGTTCCCCGTCTTCGGGCAGTACGAGCATAGAGTTGTTGCAGGATATCACCCAAGAGAGTGGGTACAGGGTTCCGAGAGATGAAGATCCTTATGGCGTTGACATTAACAAAGGTATCAGGATTTGGAAACAATACCAGACCATAGATTAAGAGAGCCAGGATGTCTTCATATGCCCTGAAGTCCAAGTCATTCCAGAAACTATTAGCTTTTCCAACCAGAAACTTAGCCAAAAAGCCCTTAACTCCGCTTCTAGTTTCCCAGTTAGCCATTACCTCTTCTTTGGTCAAGGGAAGGGCTGCAACAATCTCCTCAGGCCTAAGAGTCTTTTCCCAACCAGTGAATGGAGTTTGTTCTAAAACAGGGATACCAAGCAAATCAGAGAATTCTTCCAGGGTAGGGACCAGCTGAAAGTCTTGAAAGGTGAAGCAATGGTATAACGGATCATAAAACTGGGTCAGGACGCTCATCAACTGTTGGTCCCACTTTGAAGTGACTAAACCGAGAAGAGAACCATGCCTCTTGATGAAGGAAGTAGTATTTGGAATTCTGTCAACCAATTCTTTAAGCAAATCAGGTGGGTGAACAAAGTTGAGCCGGATAGTATTCCTTCGCACAGGCATCATGATATCCTACAAAACAGAGCAAAGATGAAACCCTCTTAACTTTGAAATGGGTTAGTCCTTATGCAGGATGCATGCAATGTTATGATGGTATGATGTTATGATAAGGAACACCACAAGTATTCACAAAAGGCAAACATGACAAGGCACACAAGTTACACAAGACAGCCCTTAGAGTTTAGGCCAGCATGAAGTTTAGGTGCCACCCTCTTTCAGTTTCAGTTGGTTAAGACCTGTCCTAGAAAATAGTAACCGGGTTCTAGAGGATCTCAATATCACTGACTACCCTCAATCGGTCATAACTCCATCTTCGTAACCTTTTCTTGCGGTTGGAACCATCGCGAGAGTTTAGCCTCAATGAGTGTAGCATATTGCTACTGTTCTATGGCCAAGTTGGGTCAACTTAAGGTTCTAAGGTCAGTTGGTGCTTAACGAATCCTCAGAAGACCCATATTCTCCTCGTTCCAACACAAGGGATATCAGTACAGACCAAGGTGTCACAACAACGTAGCTACTGCTTCACCCGTGTCGGTCTATGCCGGACAGGTCCCTCACAGTTTATTGCTACCTAAAGGGTATTCCCCAGATCCGGGTTAGGATCTATGAAACTCCGATACAAGCCCACAATATTAAAGCAAACAAGGCATACAATTGAAAACATAGAATGATCTAATCCTAAGGTACACCTCACTTATAAATAATGTCCCCAGCAGAGTCGCCAGTTCTGTGATCGGTGGAAATAGAACTGACTGTTTTTTGGAATGCTGGTTCGTGAAATGTCGCGGTAAGCAAGAGTCGCCACCGTCTTTTATTTTCTCCAACAAGGAAAGGACAAAAGCACAAAAAAATTCCTTTTCGAGATGTTTCTCGGTTCGGGAGGTAGATTATAGAAAGGGAAGGTGTTAGCACCCTTTCTATCTATGGTTATCCACGGGCTCTTAGGTACTTGCTCACTATGTTTTCAAAAAATGTTTGCTTTTCTTGTGTTTGTGGGTTTTGAAAAAGTTTAGTTTGAAAACTTCTAGGTAACTCTTGTATCAGTCCTCAAGAGTGTATGAAGTGTTGGTTTGAAAACTTTTGTTTGAAAAGTGTAAGTGCGAAAAGTATTTTTGTTTTTTTTCAAAGCCTTCACATGGGCCTCGGAGCACAACAATGGGGACAACATGGATATCTTTGAGGGGGTCTTCCCCAGCTGCTCGACCATATTGTAGTCGGTCTTTTTGATTATTTTCAATATTTCCTCCATCTCTTGCTTAGAGGCTTCTACGACAATTTTTCTAGGTGCCTCCATCCGGGCAGGCTCACCTATAACTTCTTTGCCTCGGGTCTCAGATGACTCGACGGCGGGAGTGATAATTAGAGTAAGCACAGGAGTAGTAGTTGAAGTACCAGTAGGAATAGCAGACGGAATAACAACAGGCCTATTGATAGTCCTTGGGGAAATCTCGGGAGAGAAAACCCTTCCACTTCTGGTAACCTTGTTGGTCCCGACAATGTTACTGACATCAGGATCAGCCTCTTCGTTCTTCAGATCTTGTTTGATGCCATGATAGTACACATCAACACCATAATACCAAGGGATAACTTTGTTCGAGGCGTATGGGACAGGACCAAGAAGGGTGATTATTAACGGAGTGACTCTTGGAGCAAATGTAATCCTAACAGGTCTTCTCGAGGAGACCTTGGAAGGATTGGGGGAAATAGTTATAATAGCAACATCTTCAAACGGGACAATATGAATCATATTTTTCTCGAACAAAATCTCTTTGTTGTCCATCAGACGCTGAACACCTGACTTCAGCAAATGGCAACCAGAAGGCAGAGATGAATACATGTGGCAACCTTCACCACAACCCGGAAATAAACCGGTTGAAAACAATTTCTTCTTAACCGTCATAAGAGGAGTAGAAACTTCATCAACTGAGGTCACAAACAGACAGGTATCAACGGCATTAACTCCAGGATTGTGCTTAGGCATGAGAGCAGTTATGACATTGGGCTTCTCTGGAGCATCGAACTCAATTTCCCTGGCTTCAATCAGATCTTGTACCTTATTTCTCAGAGCCCAAAAATCATTTGTATCGTGGCCAGGACTCTCAGAATGGTAGGCACACCGAGCGTTTGGATTGTACCGAGGAGATGTGGTATTCAGATTCTTGGGAGCCTCTTTCAAGGTTTCCAAGTTGGATCTCGTTAGATGTTGTAAAACCTCTTTCAATGTCATGTTAATCCGAGTAAACTTCCTTTGTGGTCTTTCTACCCTTTGTTGATTGTTGCGTTGTGGAGAAGCCGCAGGCCTATGTATCATTACAACATTTACTGTCGGACGGTGTTCAGCTCTGCTTTGACCTCTTGGGCTATAGATAGCATTGGCTTCCTTCTTACCAGTGAAGGGCTTCTTTACCAAACTCGAAGAGGTGTCTTTCTGTATTTTGCCGCTCCAGATCCCAGCTTCTACCCTTTCTCCTGTTAATATCAGCTCCATGAAACCAGCAGATGAGCTACCAATCAAATGATTAAAGAAGGGACCAGACAGCGTCCCAAGAAACATGTCAACCAACTCCCTGTCAGATAAAGTGGGTTGGACTCTCCCAGCCAAGTCTCTCCACTTCTGCACATAGTCCTTAAAGCCTTTACCTGCACCCATAGACATACTCTGGAGTTGAGTACGAGTGGGGGCAAGGTCGCCGTTGTATTGACACTGCTTGTAAAAAGTAGCAGCCAGATCTTCCCTGTTACGGACATTGGTTCCCTCCAGTTGATAGAACCATTCAAGCTGAGTCCCATACATATTTTCCTAAAAGAAATGGACCCACAAGTTCCTATCAGCGGTGTGAGGCTGGATCTTCCTTACATAGGAACGAAGATGAAGCTTGGGACAAGACACCCCATCATACTTCGCAAAAACGGGAGTTTTAAACTTTTGTGGGATGACTACCCTCGACACCAATCCTAGCTCTTCAAAATCCAGCCCGGGTATTCTCTGGATCTCCATAGCGTTCAACCGATCCTCTAAATGCTTGTATCTATCCTCAATAGGAGGATACTACTCATCATTATAGTCTGTATCATTGTCAGAAACTTCAGGACTGGGGTCATTTTCCCTTGTCTCTCTTTCTTGATTCTCCTCTTCCTTGGATGAAGAGGTCAGATCGACTGGTTTCTTTAATGGCCCCCCGAGCCTTCTGCCTATATTCAGAATACCAGAGACCCTCTTCTTTTTCTTTTTCTCCTTTAGGATGAGGGCTTTCAGATCGTCCTGCCCTTTCTCTAGATTTATGAACATCTGTTGGAATTGGGAATTTTGTGCCTGGAGTTCTTTGATGCTTTATTCAGAAGACATTTTTGCTAAAATAAACAGCAAAGAAGATGAGAAGCCTGTAATGGTAGCTGTATATGCAGTGTTTATAGATGGGATGGTATGTAATGGTTTCAAAGACTTGCGGAAATTTAAATTTGCGAACCAAAATGAAACAAAGATTTTATTAGTAGAAATTCAAAGTTCAATTGCCTTTCAAGCGTTACAATTAAAACAATTCTAAAAAACTAGAAAAATCAAATTTCCCATGGATGCTTCCTCTTTGTGCCAAGATAGATATTAAGGCTTCTTTCCTCATGAAGCTTCCTTGTGAGCTCTAAAACCTTCCTCTCCTGGGCATGGAACTGATCCCAGTAAGTATCCTTCCCTTTCTTCAACTTAATCCAAGACCTCTGTAGTCCTCCAAGATCAGTGGGCATATCAGGATGGAGAACCGTGTAAGGAATACCCCCCTTCAGTAGTGGGTTCCACAATCACTGGTAAAACGGCCATGTAGGGCATCATAAGTTTCTGGGCGCGAGCTTGTACCCATTGGAGATAAGGTTCCATGGGAATTGAAGCCTTTGGCCCCAAAGCCTGGCGCATATCTGTTTACCATGCTCCAAGCTCGTATGAACCTCTGGCGATACCCTTGAACATCATCCTCATAGTTAAATACAATTCCCTCGATAAGTAGCTCATGAGGACCATCCCTTCGGGCGTAACCAAATTATCGCAGAGCTAAACAAGGATTGTAAGTTATGTCTCCTCTAATGCCAAGTAATGGGACATTGGGGTACTCCCCGCAGCAGTCAATAATAGTAGTATCTCCCATAGCTCGGGAATGCCAGAGAATATTCGTGTGAGCAAGTGACATTATCCTTTGCGACCAACCTAAACCTTCTTCATTATTCAGTACAGACTTAGGGAGGTGAGAAATAAACCACCTCTATAGCAATGGCATGCAGCACATAAGAACCCCTCTTCTCTTCATGGTACGAGTATGGAGAGCGTGCAAGATATCTCCGAGAAAGGTAGGCACAGGGTTGCGAGAGAGGAAGATCTTGATAGCATTCACATATATGAATAAGTCTGGATTAGGGAATAGTACTAACCCATAGATTAGAAGGGCCAAGACCTCCTCAAAAGCCTGAAAGTCCATATCATCCCAAAACAACTGGGCCTTGTCTATTAGGAACTTGGTTAGAAAACCCTTGACTCCACTTCTTGTTTCCCAATTGGATACCACATCGGCCCATTTTAGATGCAAGGCTGAGGCAATGACTTCTGGCTTAGGAACTTCCTCCAAACCGGTGAAAGGCAATTGTTCAAGAATGGGTACATCCAATAACTGAGATAACTCTTCCATGGTAGGCGCCAACTGATAGTCTGGGAAGGTGAAGCAGTGGTGCTTGGGATCAAATAACTGAGAGAGTACACTCATCATCTTCTCATCAAAGTTTGAAGTGACCAGGTTGAGAAGTCGACCGTATCTCTTAGTGAATGCAGAAGTTTCAGGAACCCTTGATACTATCTCCTTGAGTTGGGGAGGTATTCTCATAAAGCTGATTCAGATAGTGTTTCTACGAGCAGAAGCCATGATCTGCAAAACAGAACACAGATAAATTCCCTTGGTCCTTGAAATGATTAGTGTAATAATAATGGATGTTATGTTATGATGCATGATGTTATGTTCAAACAGAATAAATCACACACAGGCAAAACACACAATAAACCTTAGGTTCAAAGGCTTGCATGAGGTTAAAGGTAAGTACCCTCTTGAAGTTTAGTTGGTTTCAAACCTGTCTTAGAAAAGTAATCGGGTTCTAAAGATTCTCAATATCACTGATCATCCTTTATCGGGCATTGTTTCAGCTCAAGAAATCTTTTCTTGCGGCCAAAATATCCCAAAAGTCTGATCTCAATGAGTGTAGCATCGAGTATCCACCAATCCTCAGCTTTATACCGAGGTCGGCTATCTCACTACTTTCTAATGGCCAAGTTTGTTCAACTAAGATTCTAAGGTCCGTTAGTGCTTCAAGACACCACGCGGCGGCCCCGTATTCTCCTTGTTTCCACACGAAGGATACCGGTACCAACCAAAGTGTCACACCAACACAGCCGTCGCTTAAACCATATCGGTCTATGTCGTACAGTCTCCACGATCTATTTTTGTTTACCTAAAAAGTGCCCCCAGATCCGGGTGTAGGATCTTTAATAATACCCAAACAAAACCCTTGAATATAAAGTAGGAAAAACAAACAAGAAAGCAATTTTAAAATTACCTAGATCCTAAGGTGTACCCCCACTTATTTTATACTCCCCAGCATAGTCGTCAGTTTTGTGATACGGTGGCAGAACCGACTGTTTTTACTGGTTTGAGTTTTTGTTCGCAAATGTCGTGGTAAGCAAGAGTCGCCACCGACTTTTATCTCATCCAACAAAGGAAAAGTAAAAAGAACAAGAAAAAACCTTTTTCGAGATGTTTATGAGTACGGGGGGTAGATTATAGAAAGGAAAGGTGTTAGCATCCTTTCTATCTGTGGTATTCCATGGGCTCTTAGGTACTTGCTCATTTATCAAATTGATTGTGTGTGCTTGTTTTGAAAAGTTTTACTTCGTGAAAACCCTTGTATCGGTCCTCAAGAGTGTGACGAAGTTGTTTTGAAAATTGTTTTGAAAAGTGCTTGTAAAATTTGTTTGTTTGAGCAAGTACCTAGGAACTAATCTACCTACTCGAAAAAAGTCTATTCATTTTCCTTTAGACAATGCTATCCTATTATTAAGGAATAGGTAGCACCGTCGTTGGAGTTTTAAGGGACGTTCGAAGGGACAAGTATGATCACAAAAGCAATGTTAGGAAATTTTAGTAACCATCCTAAAGCCTTTAAAGATCTTTTTCTGAGGCAACATCTGAGTGGGTCATTTTAGATCTTATGGGACTAGAGGACGACCACTAACATTCCCTATACTTCAAGACCATTTACTGAAGGCAATCGGAGTGGAGTAAACCCTAGGAGTGAACATGTGCTAGTGTGTTTTTTCAGTTATATTTATCTTTGCACATTTAGGGTTATCTACCGTATTAATTGCAATTTGTCTTTCCATACAATCCTATTAACATACATCTAACAGCTTATAGTTTGCGGAAATTAAAATGCGATAAATTAAAGTCCTATCTATTACAAGGCTTTCGCAGATACATAATTATTTTGGCTGTAAATAAAGATGCCGAAATTTAAAACCCTAATTACTATTACAAACTCATAGCAGTTACAATAATAGAAAAAGGAAAATTAATGGCGCGCGCGGAGAATTAAATGCGAGAAATAATTAGAAAACCTAAATATCTAATTGAAAAATATTTAGGTTATTTTTTGGAGAAGAAATTTTAACCCTAATTCTAATTATTTTAAATTATGAAAAAAAGGAATTAAATTACCTTAACTTAATTAAACTAATTAATTACTAAAAATATTTTTATAAAAAAATGATTTTTGATGTTTTTATGATTTTTGATTAAATAAAAAAAACATGACTTTTGGTGTTACTTGAAAAAAAAGAAATAATTAATAAATAATAAAAAGGAATTAAAATAAAAAAATAAAAGAATTGGGCCTGCTTGATGACTAATTAGGGGGGGGGGGGGGGGGTGCTGCGAAATTCTTGTTAGGCCCAAATATGGCCCAGGGTCTGGAGTTTGGTCCAGTGCTTCTCTACTCTGATGGTTCATGGTAGTCCCTTAATGCTGGAGCGTGAGATCTGTATGATGATGGATCTCAGGGATGAAATCTGGGGTGGACGCTAGGCTATGAGGCACGCTGGATCTGCAAGGAATTGTGGAGAAAAATGTAAGTACGAAGTGCGCCTAAGAGAGGGGGTGAATTAGGTACTTTAAAAATTCTGGTTTTTAGTGATGATGGTTCTTATTTTTCTGGTTATAAGTGAGTTTAGGAAAGCTTAAAAATGCAGGAAAAATAAAGAGACACGGGCGATATATCCTGGTTCCCCTCACAGTCCGAGAGTACTCCAGTCCCCTTTCAACATGAAAGAGATTTCCTTATTGTGGCAAACTTAAACAAGAACTACCAAACAAACCAAGAACAATCCTCTTGGACCAAGAACAACCCTCTTAGATTTTCACTAAGTTACCTATGAGAACAATCCTCTCAATGTAACTACACTTGTATCCAACAACTTTGGAAAGACAAGATTTCAACAAAAACACTTAAACTTAATTCCAACAATCCTAGAAATTAAGTAAGTAAATATCAATTTATGAGTTTGAGTGAGTAGAGTAATATTGATCACTTAGAGTGATTTAACAATGTATAATCTTCTTCTTCCAATAATAATATTGTACATAGACTCAAGATATATTTGCTCAAAGTTTTCTGTTTGTTAATGTATGAAAATGTGCAGAAAACTTATGCATGAAAATGAAGAATGCTTGAGTTTGTATTTTGAAATTTCAGGAAATATTTATGGAAGAAGGTGTTAGATCTGATTTTGAAATTGAATATTTATATGTTCATAACACCCTTTTGAAAGATCATGGAGTTCTGAAAATGTATAATGAACAAATGTCAAGTTTGACTGAAAAGATGTAATGAAAAGGCATGATGAACAGGCATGAACAAAGTTGCTATTTTTCAAATTCGTGCAGTATGCAATCGATTGCACCCTTGGTGTAAATCGATTGCACAAGGTTTTAACAGCTATTTTTTCAAAATCTTTAAGAGTGCAATCGATTGCATTATCAATGTAAATCGGTTGCATGCAAAGTCAGTAGCAAAAAGTAAGTGAGTGCAATCAACTTGCAATGTAAATCGATTCCACTGAGAAACAGTAGCAAACGATCAGAAATTTTTAAGTGTGCAATTGATTGCACTAAGATGTAAATCAATTGCATGCAAGAGAAAAATGATATTTTATCTTTGAAAAGCTTGAGTAATGATTCTTAAACATTCTTTTTTCATTTTTGAGCATCTATATCTTAAGATCAAAGTAGATAATATTATTATACCTTTAAAGTTGTTGAGAGCTTTGAATGAAGATATTATCCTTAGATGCTTTGAGCTTTGATCATAAATCTTTGCCTTCTTTGTTAGCCATGGTTTGTCTTCATCAAAACAAAAGCTTATTTATGAAGCTTGATTTTACATTCTCCCCCTTTTTGATGATGACAAACAATCTTGCTTTATGCGATGTACTTTCTGGAAGAGCTTCTCCCCCTAAGATGCAAAACTCCCCCTATGTAGGAGAGGGTTGGAATCCTTTGTAATTCTTCATCTTGATTAAAGGGAGCTCTTTATGCTTGTATTTCCTGTGTCTAAATTTTCAAGGTACTCTCCAATCAAGATGAAGAATTACAAAGGATTCCAACCCTCTCCTACATAGGGGGAGTTTTGCATCTTAGGGGGAGAAGCTCTTCCGGAAAGTACATCGCATAAAGCAAGATTGTTTGTCATCATCAAAAAGGGGGAGAATGTAAAATCAAGCTTCACAAATAAGATTTTGTTTTGATGAAAACAAACCATGGCTAACAAAGAAGGAAAAGATTTATGATCAAAGCTCAAAGCATTTAAGGATAATATCTTCATTCAAAGCTCTCAACAACTTTAAAGGTATAATAATATTATCTACTTTTATCTTAAGATATAGATGCTCAAAAATGAAAAAGAAATGTTTAAGAATCATTACTCAAGCTTTTCAAAGATAAAATTTCATTTTTCTCTTGCATGCAATTGATTTACATCTTAGTGCAATCGATTGCACACTTCAAAATTTTAGATCGTTTGCTACTGTTTCTCAGTCCAATCGATTTACATTGCAAGTGCAATCGATTGCACTCACTTACTTTTTGCTACTGACTTTGCATGCAATCGATTTACATTGATAATGCAATCAATTACACTCTTAAAGATTTTGAAAAAATAGCTGTTAAAACCTTGTGCAATCGATTTACACCAAGGGTGCAATCGATTGCATACTGCACGAATTTGAAAAATAGCAGCTTTGTTCATGCCTGTTCATCATACCTTTTAATTACATCTTTTCACTCAAACTTGGCATTTTTTCATGATACATTTTCAGAACATCATGATGTTTCAAAAGGGTGTTATGAACATATAAATATTCAATTTCAAAATCAGATCTAACACCTTCTTCCATAAATATTTCCTGAAATTTCAAAATACAAACTCAAGCATTCTTCATTTTCATGCATAAGTTTTCTGCACATTTTCATACATTAACAAACAGAAAACTTTGAGCAAATATATCTTGAGTCTCTGTACAATATTATTATTGGAAGAAGAAGATTATACATTGTTAAATCACTCTAAGTGATCAATATTACTCTACTCACTTAAACTCACAAATTGATATTTACTTACTTAATTTCCAAGATTGTTGGAATTAAGTTTAAGTGTTTTTGTTGAAATCTTGTCTTTCCAAAGTTGTTGGATACAAGTGTAGTTACATTGAGAGGATTGTTATCATAGGTAACTTAGTGAAAATCCAAGAGGATTGTTCTTGGTCCAAGAGGATTGTTCTTAGTTTGTTTGGTAGTTCTTGTTTAATTTTGCCACAATAAGGAAATCTCTTTCATGTTGAAAGGGGACTGGAGTACTCTCGGACTGTAAGGGGAACCAGGATATATCGCCAGTGTCTCTTTATTTTTTTGATAAATAGAGTCTTGTCAACTTTGCCTTTTTGGAAACCTTTTTCACATAAGAAGTTGCTTAAACGATCATACCATGTCCTTGGTGCTTGTTTCAATCCATAGAGAGCTTTTCTCAATTTAAATACATGAGATGGATTCTTGAAGTCTTCGAAACCCGAGTGTTGCTTAACGTAGACTTCTTCAGTGATATATCCATTCAAGAATGCGCTTTTGACATCCATTTGGAAAAACTGAAAATTTAATGAACAAGCATAGGCAAGTAAGAGACGAATAGCTTGTAACCTTGCAACTGGAGCGAAAGTTTCTTCAAATTCTATTCATTCTTCTTGATTATAGCCTTGTGCTACCATTCTTGCTTTGTTGCGAATAATTATTCCATTCTCGTCAAGTTTGTTTTTGAACACCCATCTTGTTCCAATAATGTGTTTGTTGCTTGGCCTAGGGACGAGTTCCCAAACTTGATTCCTTTCAAATTGATTCAATTCTTCTTGCATAACTATGATCTATTAGTAATCTCCTAAAGCTTCATCAACTTTGGAAGGTTCAACTTGAGAGACAAACACCATGTTTAGGAAAGCATCCTTGAGATTTAATCTTGTAGACACGCCTTGACTTATATCACCAATTACTTTATCAATAGGATGATCTCTATGAGTTATCAATTCTTTTGGTAGATCATTGAGATTTGATTCTTGTTAAGCTGATTCTTCGAGTTGAATGGGTTGATCCTTGGAATAATTTTCTTGAGGACCTTCTAAAATTTCATCATCATTATCACAAACAATATTATCCTCCTTGGAGGGGTTACTTTCATCAAAAGAAACATGCATAGATTCTTCAGTAGTCAAAGTTCTTTTATTGTAAATTCTATATGCTTTACTAGAGAGTGAGTAACCAAGGAAAATACCTTCATCGGATTTCTCATCAAACTTACCCAAATTATCTTTGTCATTGTTTAGGATAAAGCATTTGTACCTAAATATATGAAAGAAAGCAATGTTTGGTTTTCTCCCTTTGAAGAGTTCATATGGAGTTTTCTTTAAGATTGGTCTAATGTTAACTCTATTGCTAACAAAACATGTCGTGTTCACGGCATCCGCCCAAAAGTATTTTGGAAGATTTAAGTCGCTAAGCATTGTTCTAGCAAGTTCCACAAGAGACCTATTCTTTCTTTCAACCACTCCATTTTGTTGTGGAGTCCTAGGTGCCGAGAAGTTGTGAGATATTCCATGTTCTCCACATAATTCTTCAAATAGAGCATTTTGGAATTCTCCGCCATGGTCACTCCTTATTGAGGCAATTGTTAGAGACTTCTCATTCTGAATTTGTTTAGCATACTTCTTGAATGCCTTGAATGCATCACTTTTCTGCACTAAAAAGAATGTCCAAGTATATCTAGAGAAATCGTCAACAATAATCAAAGCATATACATTACCTCAGAAACTCCTTATTCTCGATGGACCAAATAGATCCATATGTAACAATAGTAGTGGCCTTGTAGTGGACACTACATTATTAGATTTGAAAGTTGATATAGTTTGTTTCCCTTTTTGACAAGCATCGCATAGTCTATCTTTGACGAAATTTATCTTAGGCAATCCAATGACAAGATCCTGCTTGATTAATTTATTCAAGTGTTCCATATGAATATGAGCAATTATTTTGTGCCAAAGCCATGAATCATCGTTGTTCTCCATGAGACATTTAACCTTCAAAGATGGATCGTCAAGGGAAATCATGAATATATTATTGATTCTTTTACCTTTAAGTATAACCTCATGAGTGACTTCTTCTTCTATCAAACATTCATCCTTGGTGAACTTGATTTTGAATCCTTTGTCACAAAGTTGGCTAATACTTAGAAGATTGTGCTTTAGTCCTTCAACATAAAGAACATCTTCAATGGATGTGAAAGGCGGAGCACCAACTTTGCCTTTGCCTAGGATTCTTCCCTTATTATTGTCTCTGTAAGTGACAAAACCCTTGGCCTTTAGGGCTAGATGTGAAAATTGGTTTATATCTCCTGTCATATGCTTTGAACAACCACTATCAAGATACCAAAGATTTCATGTGGTCTTCAAGCATACCTGCAAAACAAATTAGGTTTTTTTAGGTACCCAAGTTGATTTGGGTCCTTCATAATTAGTGCCTTTCTTTACCCATACATAATGCCCACTTGCCACACTGAAATTTCTAACATAGCAAGCATTAGGTGTGTGGCCTTTAATACCATAATAAAAACAAGTAGGTTCAAAGTTACTTCTATATATAGAAGCATAAGATTTCTTCTTTGGAAATGTTTTCTTTTTAGGATAGTGACGAACTATTTTAGGTTTGTTCACTTTCTCTTTGGATGATTGATCATTAGCCTTAACAAAGATAGTTTTGTTAGAACTTGGTTTTGAAAACTTTGAATATCCAAGTCCACTTTTATCATTGGAGTATCTTTGTTGGCTAAGAACACCTTCCAATCCAATTTGGCCTTTTTCATATATTTCAATGACTCTTTTTAATTGGACAATTTGGAAAGAGAGTGAATCACAATTTTTGCATACAAAATTTTGTTTTTGTTCATCACTTGATTTTTGTTTTTCTTCTTTGAAATCTTTTTCCATTGAAACATATTTTTCTTCTAAGGATGAAATTTGTTTATTTTGTGATGAAATCGTTTTATACAGAATTTTGCATTCATTCAATAGTTCATCTATAGCACCTTGTGCATCACTATCAAAAAGATAAAATTCATTACTAACCTCATTGTCTTCATCATCGGAATGGTATGAGGCCATCAATGCTAGATTTTCACTTTCATCACTATCGGAATCGGATGAGGAACTTATTTCATTGTCCTCCCATGAGACATAAGCCTTTTTGTTCTTGAATCCCTTCTTGCTTTTGAAGCCACCTTTCTTGGAGAGTTTTGGACAATCCAGCTTGATATGACCTTGCTTACCATATTCATAACATGTTATTTCTTGTGTTGATGTGGAGCCTTCCTTTTTCTGAAATTGTTTCTTTCCTTTTGAATGAGAAAAAGGTTTGTCATTTCTACTGAAGAACTTACCAAGCCTTTTAACAAGAAGCATGAAGTTTTCATCTTCTTCTGGATTATTTTCCTTTTCAACTTCCTTGGAGTCTATCTTCAAAGCAATATTCTTGGATTTATTCTCTTGATTTTCATGCTTTTCAAGTCTTCCGAGTTCCATTTCGTATTCTTGAAGTTTCCAAAATAATGTCGCGGATGTCATGTTGGAGAGACTTTTCTTTTCTAAAATTGACGTTACCTTTGGTTGCCATTCCCTAGTTAAGGACCTAAGTACTTTCAGATTCAATTCATCATTCGTCAATGTTTTACCAAGAGCACTTAGATGATTGTTCAAGTGCACAAATCTCTTTTGTAAGTCAATAATGGTTTCTCCGGGATGCATTTGAAATAATTTGTATTCTTGACTTAGGGTATTTAGTCTTGATCTTTTTACTTCAACCGTTCCTTCATGAGTTTGTACCAAGGTATCCCATATTTCCTTTGCTGTTTTGCATGCCGAGATACGGAAGAATTCGTCCATGCTAAGTGCACCTTGAAGAAGGTTTATTGCCTTTTTGTCATAGAGAACTTTATTCTTATCATCATCGTCCCATGCAGTTTTAGGATTTGATGAGATGACACCGTTGATTACCGTTATAGGGATAAATGGACCATTTTCGACGGCATCCCATATTTCTTCTCCTTGTGCTTCTAGATGTGCCTTCATGCGTATTTTCTAGAAGTCAAAATATTCACCACAAAATAGAGGAGGCTTGTTTTTACTACCACCATATCTGAAAACGGGATTTTGATTTGCGGAAGCCATTCTGGATCTTTTAGGAGCGGGTTACCTATAACCTGCTCTGATACCAATTGTAAGTACGAAGTGCGCCTAAGAGGGGGGTGAATTAGGTACTTTAAATATTTTGGTTTTTAGTGATGATGGTTCTTATTTTTCTGGTTATAAGTGAGTTTAGGAAAGCTTAAAAATTCAGAAAAATAAAGAGACACGGGCGATATATCCTGGTTCCCCTCACAGTCCGAGAGTACTCCAGTCCCCTTTCAACATGAAAGAGATTTCCTTATTGTGGCAAACTTAAACAAGAACTACCAAACAAACCAAGAACAATCCTCTTGGACCAAGATCAATCCTCTTGGATTTTCACTAATTTACCTATGAGAACAATCCTCTCAATGTAACTACACTTGTATCCAACAACTTTGGAAAGACAAGATTTCAACAAAAACACTTAAACTTAATTCCAACAATCCTGGAAATTAAGTAAGTAAATATCAATTTGTGAGTTTGAGTGAGTAGAGTAATATTGATCACTTAGAGTGATTTAACAATGTATAATCTTCTTCTTCCAATAATAATATTGTACAGAGACTCAAGATATATTTTCTCAAAGTTTTCTGTTTGTTAATGTATGAAAATATGCAGAAAACTTATGCATGAAAATGAAGAATGCTTGAGTTTGTATTTTGAAATTTCAGGAAATATTTATGGAAGAAGGTGTTAGATCTAATTTTGAAATTGAATATTTATATGTTCATAACACCCTTTTGAAACATCATGAAGTTCTGAAAATGTATCATGAACAAATGCCAAGTTTGAGTGAAAAGATGTAATGAAAAGGCATGATGAACAGGCATGAACAAAGCTGCTATTTTTCAAATTCGTGCAGTATGCAATCGATTGCACCCTTGGTGTAAATTGATTGCATAAGGTTTTAACAGCTATTTTTTCAAAATCTTTAAGAGTGCAATCGATTGCATTATCAATGTAAATCACTTGCATGTAAAGTCAGTAGAAAAAAGTAAGTGAGTGCAATCGATTGCACTTGCAATGTAAATCGATTGCACTGAGAAACAGTAGCAAACGATCAGAAATTTTGAAGTGTGCACTCGATTGCACTAAGATGTAAATCGATTGCATGCAAGAGAAAATTGAAATTTTATCTTTGAAAAGCTTGAGTAATGATTCTTAAACACTTTTTTTCATTTTTGAGCATCTATATCTTAAGATCAAAGTAGATAATATTATTATACCTTTAAAGTTGTTGAGAGCTTTGAATGAAGATATTAAACTTAGATGCTTTAAGATTTGATCATAAATCTTTGCCTTCTTTGTTAGCCATGGTTTGTTTTCATCAAAACAAAAGCTTATTTCTGAAGCTTGATTTTACAAAAAATGTAAAAGCAGTGTGCCTAGGATCGAACCCAGGACGTCTGCTTCAAATCCTTCACCCTTAACCATCTGCGCTGCATTACTAAATTGTTAATATAATAAGATAAATAAAATATAAGGCAAGCCACGTAGTTTCCTCCAAAAAACGCGTGAATTTCAAATGTACCAGTGGTTGATTGCCACGCCTTCATCTTCTTCCCAGAAGTCTCGTTTTAGGCACCAGACTTATACCTACGAACATTTTCCATAGCTATAAACCTACAAGCTTCAAAAATTCACAAAACGCATGATAAATTAAAGGTGAGTACATGGATCAATTCGTCTTGATCCCACGAGCATCATGGTATCCTTTTCTTGGCCTAATTTCACTTGTACAGAGAAGCCCTAAAATGGCTTCTTAAACCCTAGCATGGCAATCATCAATATATGCGTCAAAACGTCAATTAAATCATTTAAGCATGTTGCAAATATGTCAATAATCACAAATACATTATTAGAACATGTTTATGATGCAAGAATTGCGGTATTCAATTTTGAAACAAAGAGCAAACCGTGTGAAGGCTATGGGGCGATTCTGGACTTGGGAATGCTTGCAATTAATCGTGTTAGCTTCAGGAGATATCTAGGAATTTAGAAGCTTTGGAATGTTTTGAACCACCCTCTATGTGAGAAAACTGTCTACCACTTTTTTTCCAAAATTTGAGTTTTGTTCTTCAGCTCTCACGACTGCAATTCTTGTCCTTTTGCCTTGGCTGCGTTGCGTATATGTAATAGAGTGTATTAGGTCAACAAAAAGATATTGAATCTTTTTGAATCATGGAAATTGAATGTGATTTGTTTGCTATACGATATCTTTCCAAAACATCCTAATCATGCTATTTTTGCCTCATTTTTCCTTGATTTGATTTGATCTGATTAGGCCAGCTTAATTAGATTTGATTCTAACAAAAATCAGATCAAAAAATCAATCTTTTATATTTTGTCATTTATTTGATTTAATTTGACTTTTAAATGATAAAAATCAAAATAAAATAAATAAATAAATCAAATAATATGTGGAAGATGATTTGGGTCGTGGACCATGTCCCCAACAAGAAATGCACTTTTGAGCACTTTTGACTTTTGTCAATTTTCCAAAAATGGCCAACTTTGACAATGCATATCTCTTCCAATTTTAACTCTAGAGAGGTGTTCTTTGACTTTTTAGAAATCTTAGGATGTCCCCTAAACAACCCTTTTAGTTTCATCTCAATTGGGTCTTCCAATGTTCATGTAAGAAGTTTTGACCCAAAAGGTGTTTTTGTTGACTTTTCAAAAGGACCTATAATGTAGAAATTCATATTTTTTCATGAGTACATATTTTGGTCTTGAGAGCTGAAGATGAGTGGTATGAAATTAGATTCTCTTCAAAGTGAGCCTTGGATGAGAAATTTATGATAAAGTATGAGAAAGTTATGCTTGGTCAAAGTTTGGTTGACTTTTCTTGAGAAAACCTAATTTAGCAACTTTTGAGTTTTGATGAATTAGGAGCATTCCTTGAGGAATCATGATCAACCCTTGATCAAATGATGGATATCACTTAAAAATGTTGATGTTGACCAAAAATATTGAAGTTTGACTGTATATGGGTCACAATTGACTTTTGACCTAGTACAGTTGATTTCCAAGCATCTGAGCAGTTGACTGAGCAAACTTCTTGTGTAAGGCATGCAACTTGACATGGATGATCTTGAGAACATATTAGGACCATGGAAAAGATTTAAGGCCTTTGGAGCTCACCCATCTTGATGAAAATGGAAACCCTAGTTGGAAGTTCCTTGCTTTAGGAGAGAGTTTGTTTGGTCAACTCTTGGGTATCCTTGAGCAAGTTGAGGATCTCCATGAACATATGTTGAGTAAAATGGGAGGGAAAATTTTGGGGTACAACAAGAACCCTTACAAATGGACCGTTGTGCCTCGGGCAAGACACAAGGTTTTAAAAGTCTGAATTGTTTAATTATTACAGGTCCGACAAAATTTAAAGACAATTATTGTTGGATAAAAGTAATTGGGACAGAATCTTTAGCTTCCCAGTTACTGAGTCCTCCATTGACAGTTGGGAAAATCCATTCCTCAAGTTTGTAGTTGTCCTCGTCATCCTCCATTGTGTTGACTCCGTGGTTGCTGGTCTTCAAGGGTGGTCCCCCAGCACGAGCACGGCGTATAGATTTCTGGGCTCCTGAAGTGAAACCCAAACCAAATTTGTCATATTTGTATGGGATATTTGGGAGTTGGCCCCAAATAGTGCACCCACCTTCTTCAATCACTGCCTTGGCATCTTTTAGAGAAGATATCTTTAGCGGGGGTCTTGTAATCTTTGGGACTTGGGAAACAGCCTTGGTTGCAGCCACGGTTTGTGGGATTTCTTTGAAATGCTGAAATGGAGTTTCAATGAATTCACCATCCAATTCCACGTATCTGAAGGAGTTTAAGTGACTGACCATATATTCCTCTTCTCCATGGACAGTAATGATTTTCCCCTCGGTCGGATATTTCAGCATTTGATGTAATGTAGAGGTAACGGCACCAGCATTATGAATCCACGGTCGGCCCAATAAGCAGGAATAGGAAGGGCGAATGTCCATCACGTAAAAAATTAAATCAAAGGTTTGAGTTCCTACTTTTATGGGGATGTCCACCTCCCCGTGCACCATTCTCTTTGAACCATCGAAGGCCCTTACCACTATGTTGCTGGGTTTTAAGGTCTAACCTTCACAGTCGAGTCTATCAAGAGCCTTCTTAGGCAGCACATTCAAAGATGAACTGGTATTAACCAAGACATGGGCCAAAGTTGTGCCCCTGCATTCGACAGAGACATGCAATGCCTCGTTGTGCTTCCTCCCTCTAGGTGTTAAGTCAGCATCAGAAAATCCTAAACCATTATCCGCGGTCAAGCTGGCCACACAGTCTTGGAACTGATCAGCAGAGGTTTCTTGTGGTACATGGGCAATTTTAAGGAATTTCACCAAGGCCTTCGCATGAGCCTCGGAGCATAACAATAAAGCCAGCATGGAAATATTTGACGGAGTCTGCCCTAGTTATTCGACTACATTGTAGTCGCTTTTCTTTATAATTCTTAGAATTTCTTCCAGCTCCTTTTGGGAGGCCTCAGGGATAGATACTGATTACGCCTTCATCCGGACAGGCTCAACCAGAATGCCTTTGCCCCGAGTCTCGGTCAACTTGGTGGCGGGAGTATCAGTAGGTGTAACTTGTAGTATTAGTAGTAGTAGTGTCAACAGGAACAAAAACAGGGATGATCACAGGACCGGTAACAGTCTTCGGAGGAGCAATCTCTGGGGAGAATACTCTGCCACTTTAGGTTATCTTGCTAGTTCCCGCAATGTTACTGATGTCGGGGTCGTCCTTCTCAAGAATTGAGTCCTCAACAACCGGCCAATCCTACTTGACGCCGTGATAGTAGACATTGCCCCCATAATTCCATGGGATAGTTTTATCTGATGAGTACGGGATTGGTCCAGGCATAGTAATTATCAGTAGAGCTACTTTGGGAATTTATGTAATCCTAACGGGTCTTTTGGTGGATACCCTAGAAGTATTAGCGGAAATGGTCACTATTGAAACATCTTTGTAAGAAATGGTTGGAACGGGAGTCTTTTCAAACAAAATCTCTTTGTCATCCATTAGGCGTTGAACACCTGCTTTCAATAAATGGCAGCCAATTGGTAAGGAGGAACAGAGGTGGCAGCTTTCGTCACATCCTGGAAATAAACTAGGCTTTAATAGGTTCTTCTTGATAGTCAAGAGAGGGGTAACGAGTTCATCAACAGCAGTAAAAAACATATCATCTTCTACAACGTTAATACCACGTCCATGCTTGGGCATAGGAGCAGTGATAACATTTGGGATCTCAGGAGCATCGAATTCAATTTCCTTGGCTTCAAGAAGGTCTTGCACCTTGTTTTTCAAAGCCCAACAGTTGTTAGTATCATGGCATGGACTTTCTGAATGGTATGTAAAGTGGGCATTAGGATGGTAATAAGGAGAGGTTGTGTTCGGATTCTTTAGAGCTTCTTTCAAAGTTACCATATTAGATCTCAACAAATATGGAAGTACTTGAGATAGTGTCATATTAATCCGGGTAAATTTTCTTACTGGTCTTTATGTTCTAGGCTGATCGTTTCTTTGTTGAGTAGGTGCAGGCTTAGGGATCATGATAGCCCCCACCATTGGACGGCGTTCAATTCTATCTTGATTCCTTTGAGGATACGCAACACCAACTTCTTTCTTCCCAATAAATGGTTTTCTTACAGCAGCATAGGATGCGTCTTTTTGAATCTTCCCACTCTTAATCCCAGCTTCCACTCTTTCTTCGGTCAAGATTAATTCAGTGAAGCCCGCTGAGGAGCTTCCAATTAAATGATTAAAGAAAGGACCTGACAGGGTACCCAGAAACATGTCTACTAGCTCTCTTTCAGAAAGGGGAGGCTAGACTCTTCCTGCTAAGTCCCTCCATTTCTGAGCGTAGTCTTTGAAACCTTCACTTGAAACCATAGTCATACTCTGAAGTTGAGTACGGGTAGGAGAAAGGTCTGTGTTATATTGATATTGTTTATAGAAAGCGGCGGCAAAGTCTTCCCAATTATGGATATTGTCCCTTTCCAGTTGATAGAACCAATCAAGCTAAGTTCCGAATAGACTGTCTTGAAAGAAGTGTACCCATAAATCTCTGTCAGTAGTGTGAGGCTGTATCTTCCTCACATAGGATTGGAGATGCATCTTGGGACACGAAACTCCGTCGTACTTAGAAAATATTGGTGCCTTGAATTTTTGTGGAATGACAATCCCAGACACCAAACCCAGCTCTTCAAAGTCCATGCCAGGCACTTTCAGAATCTCCATTGCACTGAGGCGTTCTTCCAGATGATTGTATTTGTCGTCGGACGGGGGATACTGCTCTTTAGAGTAATCTTCTTTTTCTTCCTCTTCAGATTCTAGTTGGACAACCGCTTCCTTGCCTTTTACTTCTTGATTATCCTTTTCACCAGATGACGTTGCAAAATCTAGGGTCCGTCTGGCTTGTCCTTGGAACCTTCTTCCCATATTCAGAACTCCGATTATTTTCTTCGCTTTCTTCTTCTTTTCTTCAACCATCAAGGTCATCAGATCCTCTTGTCCTTTGGCTAGAGTCAAGAACATCTGTTGAAACTGAGCATTCTGCGCCTGGAGGTCTTTCCCTGTCTTCTCGAGATCAATCTTACTGAAATAAACATCAAAAATATGAGGAGACTTGTTATGAGAAAACCTGCTTATGTTATGATGAATGGTAAATGCATATGCAATGATTTGAAGGAAATTAGAGATTTTAATTTTCTTTAGACCAAAAATGAACACACGTTATATTAATAAATCAAAGCTTGATTACATTATGCCTCTTTTGGGCTTACAAAGAAATACAAAAAATGTAAGCTAAAAAAGTTGTACGCATCCTCTTTGGTGCGATGTAGACGTTCAGGTTCCGCTCCTCATGAAGTTGCTTAGTGATTTCCAAAACCTTCTTCTCGCTGGCATAGAATTGGGCCTCA
Organism: Vicia faba; assembly: GCA_948472305.1. Classification (NCBI taxonomy): domain Eukaryota; kingdom Viridiplantae; phylum Streptophyta; class Magnoliopsida; order Fabales; family Fabaceae; genus Vicia; species Vicia faba. Next base: position 1,121,696,580 of record OX451740.1, read on the forward strand.
AAGGTGTCTCGTTCCCCCTTAAGCTGTATCCAATCCCTTTGTAAGTCTTCAAGAGAGGTGGGCATGTCAAGATGCAGGATAGTGTATGGAATATCTCCTTCCACAACAGGCTCAATGATAACTGGGAGAACGGAATAAGACTTTGAGCAAGATCTCGTACCCATTTGAGGTAAGGCTCAAGAGGGATGGAATTCTTATGCCCCAATGTCTTGCTATCTACCTTGTTCAACATCCTCCAAGCTTGGATAAATCTCTGGCAGTGACCTTGATCGTCGTTCTCGTAGTCAAATACCAAACCTTGAATGAGCATCTCATGTGGGCCATCTATTCGGGCGTAACCAAATTGTCTTAAGGCTAAGCATGGGTTGTAGGTGATACCTCCTCTAATGCCAAGTAAAGGGACATTGGGGAATTCTCCACAACGGTCAACAATAGTAACATTCTCTATGGATCAGGAACACCAATAAATGTCTGAATGTTTGGGTGTCATCAACCTATATGACCACCTTGAACCTTGCTCGTTCTTCAATACAGATTGGGGAAGATTCGAAATAAACCATCTTGCCAAAAGAGGAGTACAACATATAAGGATACCTCTTTTCCTCATAGTGCGAGTTTGAAAAGAATGTAGGATATCCCCTAGCAAAGTAGACACCGAGTTACGAGATATGAAGATTTTAACGGCGTTCACATCTATGAGTTGGTAGGGATTTGGAAACAAAACCATCCCATAGATGAGGAGAGCCACAATCTCCTCAAAATCTTGCAAATCCAAAGAGTTCCAACAGTTTTGTGCTTTCTCAAACAAGAACTTTTCTAGGAAACCTTTGACAGCACTCCCTGTTTTCCAATTAGTTATGATATCAGATGACTGCAAGTGTAGAGCTTGAGCAATCTCTTCTGACTTTGGATCCCTTTCCGTACCGCTGAAAGGTAGTTGATTGAGAATGGGAATCCTCAAGAGTTGGGAGAATTCTTCCAAAGTTGGCACAAGTTGATAATCGGGAAATATGAAACAATGGTGTAAAGGATCAAAGAACTGAAAGAGAACCTTCATTATGTCCTCATCAGTGTTGGAGGTGATCAAGTTTAGCAGGCGACCATGTCTTTCGGTAAATGGAGAGTTTTCAGGAATCCTTGATGCTAGCACTTTAAGTTGAGGAGGGATCCTTACAAGGTTGACTTGAATGGTTTTCCTGCGAATAGAATCCATGTCCTACAAAGCAGAACAAAGATAAATCCCAAGATCCTTGAAATGGTTAGTGAACATGAGTATGATGTTATGATGTTTATGATGTTATATACAAGTATATATACACAAACAAAGAAAACAAGTCCTTAGGTTTAGGCTTGCATGGAGTCTCATAGGTAAGTACCCTCTTGAAGTTTAGTTGGCTCAAACCTATCCTAGTAATAATAACCGGGTTCTAAGGAGCTCAATATCAATGGTTTGTTTCCTTGGGAATTGTTTCAGTGAAAGCCTCTTTAATGGCGACCAAAATATACCAAAAAACTAAACCTCAATAAGTGTAGTATCGAGTATCTACCAACTTCAGACTGCACCAAAGCTGATCGTCTCACTACGTCCTAAAGGCCAAGTTGGTCAAGTAAAGGTTCTAAAAGTTCATTAGTGCTTCATGACATCACTCAGTGGCCCCGTATTCTCCTTGACTACTCAAGGGCTACCGGTACCCGCAAATATCTCACACTAATGTAGCTATTTCTTAGAACATGTCGGTATACCCCACATTGTTTCCATAACGTATTGCTACTTACCTATAAGGTATCCCAAATCCGGGTAGAGGATTCAAACCCAAACAAAGAACCATAATGTAAAGCATACAAGTCAAAAAATGAAAGCAAGTAAATATGATCTACACCTAAGGTAACCCCACTTTTAAAATTCTACCCAGAAGAGTCGCCAGTTCTGTGATACGGTGGAAGAACTGACTTGGGTGTTTTGCATTTAATCGCAAATGTTGCGGTTAGCAAGAGTCACCACCGACTTTTCTTTTATCCAAAAGGAAAGGTGAAAAAGCACAAGAAAGACCTTTGAGATGTTTTCTTGAGTTCGGGGGGTAGATTATGAAAAGGGAAGGTATTAACACCCTTTTCATCCATGGTTTTCCATGGGCTCTTAGTTACTTGCTAGATCACTTGCTTTTGTTTGAAATTGTGCTTTGTTTGGTTTTGAAAGTATTTTTGAATAGAGGCCATTGTTTAGGCAAACTTTGTATTGATTCTCGTTCGTAAGAATGTATACAAAGTATTTGATCTTTTGAAAAATTTTTCAAGTTTGCAAGATGTTTTAAAAGTGTGGGTGTTTGTTTTTGAAAATAGAAAGGATGTTTTGTTTTGAAATTGAGAAAGTAACTAGGAACTTTCTACCTACTCAAAAGTCTTTCATGTTAATTTCCTTTTTCCTTTGATATTATTATCTTACCATTGATTTGGTAAGTAACCCTATCTTTGGATGTAAACAGGACGAGCGTGGGTCATCGTATAACCATGATTAGCAATGTTGCAAGATATCTTAGCATTTTTATTTGGGGACTAAGATCATTTTTGAAAGGCAACTATGACGGCGTCATCGAGGGACTATGATCTTGTATTTTTCTTGTTTTTTCTAAGATACCTCACATGCGTAATATGGCCATTTTTGTAAGGCAACCAAATGGATTTACCCTAGGGGTGCTTGTGTGCAAGTGTATTGATTTACATGCGTGATTTTTCTTTGATTAGGGTTTGATATTGATTGGTTTTAGTCTTTCCATACAAAACCCTAATTACTAGCATTTGTATATAAAGAGATAAATTGCGGAATTTAAAATTACTACGCTATTACAATACTTAGGGGAGGGGGTATACAAATTACAAATGGGGAATATTGCAAGAAAATTAAAACTAATTAATTATTACAACCATATTGAAATTGAATAAATGTACAAAATAAAGATAAAAATGCAAGAATATAAATGTAAAGAAATATGATTTTTGTTATTTTTTATGAAAAGGGTTTTTTAACCTAATTAACTAAAATAAGATAATTAACTAAAAATAAGAAAATTAAGATTAAGTTAGTAGAATAAATTAATTTAAGGAAAGCAAGTTTTTTAGGGTTTCTATTTATGAGAAGGTTTTTTTTTTAAATTGGTAAAAAAATGTGGATATTAATTAAAAGAAATCTAAGTTCTAAGTTGATTTTAAAAGAAAATAATATAATAAATAAACCTAAGTCTAAATATTTATTAATTAAAAAAAGGGAAATTAATTTGTTAAGAAAATGTTTTTGTTCTTTTAATTTTATTAAAATAAATAAATGAGTGTAAAAATAATAGAATAAATATTTTTTGGATTTTTATTATTATTAATAATAATAATAATAATAATAATAATAATAATAATAATAATAATAATAATAATAATAATAATAATAATAATAATAATAATAATAATAATAATAATAAAAAGAAAACAAGAAAAGAAAATAAATTAGAAAAAAGTTTGGGCCAGGTGTATGGAATTAACAACAGGGGTTAGCAAAAGCAAAAAAAAAACAAGGCCCAATTGTTGGAAGCCCAGGTGCTGCAAAAACAAAAAAATGTCAAAAAAAGTAGGAAAAAAATAGAAAAAAGGTCCCGCTGGGGCTAGAAACCAGGACCTCATAGTGACAGACGCATGCTTTAACCACTAGGGTGGTGATACATCCGTTAACTTGTATGAAATGATAAACACATAACATAAAACCTGCCCTTATTGCACTTCATCTTCAACCTCCAGCCAAAGGATCTGTAACTTGCTCATTTCTCAACCATTTGCAAAAATGTAAACATGAAAATTGCTCCATTTTTTCACATGAATCCAACCATATATATATATATATATATATATATATATATATATATATATATATATATATATATATATCATAAGCTATAAATCAAAGTTGAATGAGAATTTCTAAAGGTACCAAATTCTGACCTAAATATTTCAGAAAGTTCAAACTCAAAATTCTCCTAGCTCAATCAAAATAAATGAAATATATGGACATGTATAGTTTCAGGGCAACGATGTCTACATTTTATCTTCACAAATGCAAGCCTAACAATGCCTAAATATGAAGATAGAAGTTCAAGAAAAATACCTCAAAACTGGAAATCGTGAAATGCAAATGAGCTTGATTCAAGGTGCTGCAATGATCAGGTTAGCTTCCTCAAGTTTCCAGGAAGCTAATGCAATGGTTTGCTTGAGCAATGGATGGCTAGAATGGTCTAGAGAAGTCAAGTTGAAGACCTCTGTTTTTGGTTATGGAGGATGATGAAGATCGAGTTACAGTTCCAAAGCAAGGACAGGGATGGACTATATTTGATGTAAGGAAGCTTTAGGAATGAATTTGAGGGAAAATGCACGACGGAAATGAGAGATACAAGTTTAAGAACAGAATTGTGTATCAATGGAGTTTTTTGTGCAATTTCTGGATAGAGGGAGTTTGGGAGTGTTTCAGTGTGCTTTTGCTCGTGTCCTAGCTCACAAATAGTGACTCTATTTATAAGCAACAAGTTTAGATACTTGTTGTTGATCAAAATTCAAAATCACAAGTTTATGCATAACATGTGATTTTTGAGAAATTCAAGTTTCAAAGCCTTGTGTACTTGCTAAGATGGAGTGGTTATGCTTTAAACATACTTGCTTCTGACTTTGTGGATGGAGTGTGATCAGAGGGAACAAGTTAGAGGCTCAAGAATGGACTTTATGCAAAAAGCTTGCTTTACAAGAATGACAATGTTAACTTTGTGCCATTAATGGAAATGCAACTTGGATAATAGCTCAATTGCTTGGATCAAAGCTCTAACAGCTGTGCAATCATTTAATTATGGAGTGGCAAACAAGTTTGAGGCCTGCCAAGCAAAGATTATGCAGCCTAGTATGGATTTGGTTCATGTGTTCATAAAAAATTACTTGTAATTCAAGTTTGAAAACCCTAACTTCCTCTCTTTGATTCTCCCTGCTCAAGAATGATCTCAAGGAGTTCTTGGACATTTTGGAAATATTTTAATGTTCTCTACAACCCCTCTTTGAGTCACTTTTGAAAATTCCCCTTGTAACTATATGAAAAAGTCCCATGAAGTTAAGTCAAAATCCTGCCTAAACTAGGGCAAAATTTCACTAAGTGTTTAGTTTCAAGACCATGACTTCATGAATTAATAACTTGAGATACAAGCACTTTTAGAAGAAGTTGTGTAAATAAATGTTGTAGATATCATGGAGATCTACAAGTTTCATGTTGAAATTTTCTTCTGAATTGTCTTGCATCATGGTGAAACATTTGCTCAAAGTTATGAAAAAACATGAAGTTTTAAACACTTAGAAAAATTTCTAAGTTAGAAAACATTGACTTTTCAAAATAAAATCTTGACTTTTTGATTTCCATATGAATAAGTTTCATATTTTGACATGTTTTGATGAATTATGATCTTTGACATTTGATTTTGACCAAAAAGTCAAAGTTTGACTTTTTAGTGTATAGTTGACTTTTGATCAGTTGATTGAAAATTCACTATCAATCCAATTGATCTTGAGAAATTTTTTGGGTCATGCCATTAGTTCAAAATGATTCAATTGAACTCTTGAGATCATTCCTCAAACCACTTAACCATTTTCTAGGTCAAAAATCAGAAATTGCCTTTCCTCAATCAAAACCCTAATTTTAACCATTTTGCCCTTTTGATGATTTGATCAAATTTCTTGAGGAATTATGGTCCAAACTTGATCAAATGATACATATGAGTTTATAATGTTGCTATGGATAAAAAATTATGAAGTTTGACTGTAAATTGGCCACAATTGACTTTTTCCCTAATACAGTTGATTTTTTGGTCAACTACTCAATTGACTGAGTAAAAGTGTGATCCAAGGCTTGAAACTTGACATGAGTAATCTTGGGGGTCCAAAATGATCCATGAAAGTCACATGAAGCATTGAAAATTCAATTATCCTTGTGAAATCTCAAACCCTAATTTTGGTCATCAGTGCTTAAGGAGGTGTCTTGAGTTGATCAACCCTAGTGCAGTCTTGAACCAAGAGAGATCTTTGTGAGAAAATATTTGATAAATGAGAGGGAAAATTTTGGGGTACAACAGACATATACCAAGATTAGAAAATCAAGTGGCTAATGACTTAGCACATATCGCATCGGGGTATAAAGTTTCAAAATAAAAATTGTAACAAGTGATCGAAATTAGAGGAAGGGTAGTATCAACCAAGTTGTCTCCAACAGATTTAGAAACAACAAAGTTGGGGTACGCTGACCAAGAAAACTTCGAGATTTCATTCATAGACAATCTAACAAAGCAAGGTTGGAGAAAGCCTATAGTAGATTATTTGCAAAGTCTAACAGCTTCAACAAAACAAAAGACAAAGTATAGGGTGTTGAGTTATATTCTAATGGGAAATGATTTATTCAAGAAGACGCCTGAAGGAGTACTACTAAAATGCCTAAGTGAAACAAAGGCATATATAGCCCTTTCGACTATACATGTTGGAGCATGTGGAGCACATCAAGTAGGCCATAAAATGAAATGGTTGTTGTTTCGACAAGGATCATATTGGCCTACTATGTTGAAAGATTGTGTTGAGTTTGCAAAAGGTTGCCAAGAATGTCAGGTACATACAGGCATCCAACATGTACCTGCAAGCGAACTTTACTCAATTGTGAAACCTTGGCCTTTTAGGGGATGGGCTTTGGATCTTATTAGAGAGATTCGACCAGCATCATCTAAAAGCCAAAAATAGATATTGGTAGGCATTGACTACTTCACTAAATGGATCGAAGCAATTCCTTTAGTCAATGTAGACCAAGAAGATGTCATTGAATTTATTCAAAAGAAAATTATATATAGGTTTGGAATCCCTGAGACAATAACAATTGATCAAGGATCAGTATTTACTGGTCGAAAAATGCAAGAATTTGCTACAGAAATGGGATTCAAGCTGTTAACATCTACACCTTATTATGCACAAGCCAATGGCCAAGTCGAAGCGGAAAATAAAGTAGTGATTGGCTTAATAAAAAAGCATGTAGGAAAAAAGCCAAAGAATTAGCATAAGACATTGGATAAAATCTTATGGGCATGTCGAACTTCTCCTAAAGAAGCTACCAATACAACACCATTTTAATTAACCTATGGTCATGACGCAGTGTTGCCAATAGAAATCTGTCTGCAGTCAACAAGAATTTAGAGACATCAAGATATTCCTTCTTAATCTTATTGGAATAAGATGTTAGATGAACTGGTTGATTTAGATGAAGAGAGACTGAGAGCTTTCGACCTCTTAAGGATATAGAAGAAAAGAGTGAAAAATATTAACGGTTGATTTTATCTTACCATACACCCCCTAATTACTAACAATTATATTAAAGCGATAAATTGCGGAAATTTAAATCCTACACTATTACATCACTTGGGGGATGGGGGTACAATTTACAAATGGGGATGAAATAAGCTTAATTATTACAACCATATTCAATAGCAATGAATAAAATATATAGAAAATACAAAAATTGTGTAAAAGAAAGGAAAAAAATATTTTTTAACCATTATGTGTCGACACATGCATCTTTGCATTGACACATAACCCTCCTTGCTCATGTAAGACCAAAATTAACTCAGTATGAGTCGATACATAATGGTATGTGTCGACTCATTTCTTGTTTGTGTCGACACATTCGTGTTTTGTGTCGAATCATGCACCTTTTATCATTCTGTTTTAGGTCTGGATAGCAGTATGTATCAACTCATAATGTCTTGTGTTGACTCATATCATGTTCTATCAGTAAATAAGTCGACACATGTGACTATGCATCGACTCATGGTGCAGTTTTTTTGCTTTGAACATTGCCCTATTGTGTGTACAGGTCAATTCTCAACACGGTATTGACAAGAATGAAAATCAAGGAAATGGTTAGCTTCAAAAGGCAATGGTTACTACATTTATCTTCAACAATTAATCACTAATGATGTTTTAAATGAAAGGTTCAAAGTCAAGAAGACTTAACTTGAGACTGTAATTTGTTGTCTGAACCTCTTTCAAGATTGTGTGATGGCTTTAGTGAACCCCCAGGAAGATGATTCAATCCTCCCTCTGTATTGGAAGCTGTTGAACCAACTCTAACCCAATCAAGTTATACAACAGTGTCTTTTGTTTGTGTTTGAAAGGTAATGATAATGGCACTACAGAAACTATTCTTGTGTTTGAACAATCTCTATGTGATACGAAGTATTTGGATGGTTGGTTTATGGGAGAGTTTGAAATGTGGAATAATGGATTGAGGTTTTGTTTTTGTGAATGAAAATAGAACTGAAGATGAGCATAAGTTACAAGAAAAGTTTTGTTATATTTTTGTTCAAAAACTCTCTATTGTCTCTCTAAAAGCCCTCCCTTCGTGTGTTGTGAAAACAGTTTATTTGTAGATGAAGTTGGCTGAAGTTTGGGAGGGAAACAAATGAATTTTTGAACTTTTTGGGTATGTTGTTTCATAGTCTTTTTAGTTGCAGCTCTTATATGCTAATTTGGTGCAAACATGGGACTGATATGATGCATATTTTCAGGGCAGCATTACAGGTTTTAGAGCAGACTGTGACAGCATAGCAGGGATGATTTTATGGATTTAGTCAAAGGTAAAAGTTCAAACAATACAAGGCTATAGGATTTGTAACTTTAACTTTAAAAAAATGCAGCTTTGCTGTTTACTTGAACATTTGAATTGTCTTAAATTGTGGTGAAGGAAAATGTCATGAGGTAATGAGATTAACATGTATAGAAAATACTTAGAAAAATTTCCAAGTCTTGCAAAGTATGATTTTTGACCTTCTTGATTTTTTGGTGATAAAATTTCATATTTTGAATGTCTTGGTGAAATGTGATTTTTGAAACTCAAATTCGACCAAAAAGTCAAAGTTTGACTTTTCAGTGTACAGTTAACTTTTTGATCAGCTGACCAAATTTCATCTGTCAATCGAGGGATGAATTTAAATATGCCATTAGGTCAAAATGATGTACTTGAATTCTTGAGATCATGTTTCAAACCAATAATTCATGTATTAGGTCAAAAGTCCAAGATTTGTCATTCTTAGTCAAAACCCTAATTTGGAGTCTTAGTGCTTTAGAGATGATTTAATCTGATCGATTCCTTGAGAATCCTTGAGCATTGGAGATCCTTTATGAGGAATGTCTTGAAAAAGAGAGGGAAAATTTGGGGTACAAAAGCTGCCCATGTTCAATCTTCTTAAACCTGAAAAGTTAGATTGGCGGGTCCACCATTCGGGACTTGAAGGTGAAAGATGATTGAACACTAGAGTGCCAAAAAATTTGCACTCAATGATGTGTTTATTGTGTCGAGAATGGGCTTAAAGATTCCATTTGAAGAGGTGATGGAGATATTGTTGGATATGGGCTTACAGATGCCATTCGGAGTGACTGTGGTGGTTTGTTGTCTGGTGACTTCACCGGGGAAATAATTCTAACCAGAAGAGGCTTGTTGGTTGCCTATTATTAATTGGAAGATGTGTATCTATCCATAAGAGGACTTTATATTTCCTATCATTAATTGGTGGGAGTGAATTCTAACCAGAAGAGGTCTTTGTCTTGTTGATTGACTTTTGCTGCAAGGAAAAGGGTTAGTTGCATGCAGACGTATGCATGGCGTAATGATGTTCTAAAAATAAATGAGATTATGCTGTATGAATTTGTCGTGTATGTAATATGATGTATGAATGTGAAATGATATTGATGTTTATCTTTGTCTTAGAAAATAAATCCTTGACAAATGTTGGGGAGCTTTGGGAAGTTAAATCTCTGACTGCTGTTGAAGAGTATGTGTATCTTCAAACTATGTTTAGGGTGTTTCCGCCGTGGATTCCTGTTTTGTTGTTTGAGGAAAACTTCGCTGGGGAACATTTGAATTTGCTTGAGGGAAACTCTATGGAGAGTGTTGATTTCTGCTTGAGGAAAATAGTTCAAGAGTTTTAGTCGTCTGTTGTCCTACTGGGGAGTTATCTCTTGATTGGAGAGAAAGGATGTTAGTTGTTATCTGGTCGGATCCAGGCCTCACAACAACTTGTTGGGGTAACAAAGTTAACTGTTATTTGGTCGTATTCCAGGCTTCGCAGTAACCTACTAGAGAAGATGCAATTAATTGTTATATGGTCGGGTTCCAGGCTTCGTAGAAAATTACTTGGAAGAATGGAGTTTAACTATTATCTAGTCGGATTCCAGACTTCGTAGCAACTTATGAAGTTAAATTGTTATCTGGTCGGATTCCAGGCTTCGCATAAACTTTCTGAGATAGATGAAGTTGAGTGTCATTTGGTCAGATTCCAGGCTTTGCAACCACTTACTGAAGTTAAGTGTTATCTGGTCAGATTCCAGGCTTCGCAGCAACTTAGATGAAATTAAACTATTATCTGGTCAGATTCTAGGCTTCGTAGTAACTCAAACTGTTATTTGGTCAGACTCTAGGCTTCGCAGTAACTCGAAATGTTATTTGGTCAGACTCCAGGCTTCGCAGTAACTTAGATGAAATAAAACTGTTATCTAGTCGGGTCCAGTCTTCACAGTAATTTTCTCGATAGGATAAATTTGAAATGTTACCTGGTCAGGTCCAGGCTTCATAGTAACTTGTTATTATCTGGTTGGATTCCAGGCTTCGCAATGATTAAAGAATTTAAACTGTTATCTGGTCGGATTCCAGGCTTTGCAGCAACTTAGACGAAATTAACTGTTATATGGTCGGTTTCCAGGATTTGCAGCAACTTGCTTGAAAGGATGAAGTTAAACTGTTATCTGGTCGGATTTCAGGCTTCACAGTAACTTGCTTGAGGTAGTAACGACTCTGTTGGAGATTGCAATGATTCTACCAGGGGTTAAGGGGTTTCGTCCATTGACTTGTAATAGTCTAAGAGGAAAACTCAAGCTGGGGAATTTGTAGTTTGTTGGGGAAATAAACCTTATTGAAGAGAATTTTTGACGACCTGCTGGGGAGGTGTTTTCTTTTAGGAAGAATTCTGCAAGGTTTCTTTTTTCAGTTAAGACCAACTCAGCTAGGGAGAGGGTTTTCAAGAGATTGCTACTCTGGCTGGGGATTACATGAATCCAGCTTTGTGGGGAGAATTTTATTGAAGTATCCCTGTGGGGATATTCCAAATACTTAAGGATATGTGTTGTACCCCAAAATTTTCCCTCTCATTTCTCAAGTAATCTCTCACAAGATCTCCTTTGGTTCAAGATTGAACAAAGGTTGATTAGCTAAAGACACCTCCTCGAGCACTGATGACTGAAAATTAGGGTTTGAGTTTGCACAAGGATAAATGGACTTTTAATGCCCCACATGACTTTTATGGATCATCTTGGACCCTCAAGATTGCTCATGTCAAGTTTCAAGTCTTGAATCACATTTTTGCCCAGACAATTGATCAGTTGACCTAAAATCAGTTGTATTGGGGAAAAAGTAAATTGTGGTCAATTTATAGTAAAAATTCATAATTGTTTATCCATATCAACATCATGAACTCATATATGTCATTTGTTCAAGTTTGGACCACAATTCCTCAAGAAATTTGATCATATCATCAAAAGGGCAAAATGGTCAAAATTAGGGTTTTGACTGAGAAGGCGCAATTTCTAATTTTTGACCTAGAAAATGATTGTTTGGTTTAAGTTATGATCTCAAGGTTTCAAATACTTCATTTTGATCTAATGGCATGGCTCAAAACATCTCTCAGGATCAATTGATTGATAGTTGATTTTCAATCAACTGATGAAAAGTCAACTGTACACTGAAAAGTCAAACTTTGACTTTTTGGTCAAAATCAAGTCCCAAAGATCACAATTCATAAAGACATGTCAAAATATGAAACTTATTTATCAATAAATCAAAAAGTCAATATTTCATTTTGAAAAGTCAAAATTTCTAAACTTAGAAATTTTTCTAAGTGTTGGAATATTCATACTTTTTCATAACTTTGAACAAAATTTTCACCATGATGCAAGATGATTCAAAGGAAACTTCCAACATGAAATTTGTAGATATCAATAATATCTAAAACATTATATAACACAACTTCTTCTAGAAATGCATGGATTTCACGATATGATTTTAAGAATACATGTTCATGAAACTTGGAAACTTAGTGAAATTTTGCCCTAGTTTAGGCAGGATTTTGACCTAACTTCATGGCAATTTTTCACATAGTTCCAAGATGAATTTTCAAAAATGTCCAACATAGAGGTTGTATAGGATGTTACAAGCTTTCCAAAATATCCAATAACTCATTGATACCATGTTTGAGCAAGGAGAATTGAAGGCAAGAAGTTGGGGTTTCATTCTTGAATTACAAGTCATTTCTTGATGAACACATAATTGATTTCAATGTTAGGCTGCATAATCTTTCTTTGCAGGACTTCTAACCTGTGTATCTATCCATCATTAATGGATTAAAAAAACTTTTGAGCTATAATCCAAGTGGTTTAATCTTTACCCAATTCACATTGCCATTTTAGGAAGAAAGTGAATAATGCAATTCTTGAAAAGCAAGCTTTATGCACAAAGTCAATTCTTGAGCCTCTAACTTGTTCCCTCTGATCACACTCCATCTACAAAGTCAGAAGAAATTATGTTTAAAGCATAACCATTCTATCTTGGCAAGTACACAAGGCATTGAAACTTGGATTTCTCAAAAAATCACATATTATGCTTAAACTTCTGATTTTGAATTCTGATCAACAACAAGCTTCCAAACTTGTTGCTTATAAATAGAGTCACTATTTGTGAGCTAGAACATGAGCTTGAAAACCCTGAAATATTCCCAAACTCCCTCAAATCAAAAATTCCCCCAAAAACTCCATTGTTGCACAGTTTCTGACCTTGAACTCCAAACTCATATTTCCCCCGTGCGTTCTTTGGCCTTTTAGTTCCTAAAGCTTCCTTACATCAAATACAACTCATCCCTATCCCTATTACACGACTGTAACTCCATTTCCATCATCCTCCATAACCAAAAACAGAGCATTCAACATTGACTTCTCCAAGCCATTTCAGCCACGTTCAACTCAAGTTAAGCATTGCGTTAGTTTCCTAGAGACTCAAGGAATCTAACCTGATTGATGCAGCACCTTGAATCAAGCTCAAACTCATTTCGATTTCCAGTTTTGAGGTATATTTCTTGAACTTCTATCTTCTCATTTAGGTATTATTAGGCTTGCATTTGTGAAGATAAAATGTAGACATCATTTCCCTAAAACTATACATGTCCATAGATTTCATTTATATTGCTTGAGTTGTGAGAATTTTGAGTTTGAACTTGCTGGAATATTTAGGTTAGAATTTGGTACTCTTAGAAATTCATGCTCATCTTTGAGAATTAGCTCAAGTTATTTACATATTCAGAATCGTGAGGAAATTTCTAACAAGTTTGATGTTGGAAGTTTTGTGAATGGATGAGAAATGAATGAGTTACAGGTTCTCTTGCTGGAGGTTGAAGATAAAGTTCATTCAGGACTTGATTTATGTTACATATTTATTATTTTGTTTATATCAACGGATGTATAGTCACCCCAGTGGTAAAGCACGCGTCTGTTAATCTTTCAGACCTGGGTTCGAGCCCCAGTGGTACCCTTTTGTTCATTTTTCACATTTTTCACTTCTTTTTTGTTTGCAGCCAGCGTTGGGCCTCTAACATTAGGTCTGGTTATTTTCTGCTTCTTCTAACCCATGTTTCACTTTTACACCCCAGGCTCATTTGTCTTTATTATTTCATTTTCTTTTTTTAATTCATTATATTTTTATTTTCTTTAATATTTTTATTATTATTGTTATTATTATTATTATTAATTTTATTAATAAAAAATCCAAAAATATTTTGTTTATTATTTTTACACTTAGTTTATTTTCTCTATAAATACAAAAAGACTAAAAAAACATTTTTCTTAACAAATTAATTTATTTCTTTTATAATAAATTTTTAGACTTAGGTTTAATTATTATATCATTTTATTTTCTTAATTAAAATTAATTTAGAACTTAGGTTTCTTTTTAATTAATTTTCATATTATTTTTATTAAGATAAAACCTTTTCATAAAAAAACCTAAAAATACTTTTTTTATTTAATTTCTTTCTTAATTAATTTAGGTTTAAGTTGTATTTTTTTTTAATTAATCATCTCTCTTAATTAGGTTAAAACTCCTTTCATGAAAACCAAACAAAATCATTTCTTTTTCCATTTGCATTTGTACATTATTTATTCAATTCTTGTACATTTATTCAATATGGTTGTAATAGATAATTAGGTTTAATTTTATTGCAAATCCCCATTTTTAAATTTGTATACCCCATCCCCTAATGATGTAATAGCTTAGTATTTTTACTTTCCGCAATTTATCGCTTTATATAAATGCTAGTAAATTAGGGTTTGTATGAAAAGATAAAATCAACAAGTTAGCAAACCTTGATTCAAGATAAACAAGCATGTAAATACACACATTTGCACACTTGCATCCTTAGGGTAATTCCACTTTATTTCCTTACAAAAATGGCCATGTTATGCATGTGGGATATCTTAGCAAAAAGCAATCAAAAATACAAGATCATAGTCCCTCGTTGACGCTATCAATGTTGCCTTTCAAAAATGATCTTAGTCCCTCAAAGAAAAATGCTAAGATATCTCACAACATTGCTATCATTGCTATACGATGACCCACGCCCGTCCCTTTACATCCAAAGGTAAGGCTTCTTACCAATCAATGGTAAGATAGAAATATTAAAGGAAATGAAGAAATGAACCAAGACTTTTGAGTAGGTAGATTGTTCCTAGTTGCTTGCTCAATTTCAAATCAAACCCCTTGCTTATTTTCAAAACAAACACCAACACTTTCAAAAACAATTTCAAAACATTTTCCAAACATGAAATATTTTCAAAAGCTCGACACTTTGTATACGTTCTTACGAACGAGAACTATTACAAAGTTTTCCTAAACGATGGCGCCTTTTCAAAATACTTTCAAAAACCATACAAAGCACATTTTCAAACAAAAGCAAGTGATCTAGCAAGAAACTAAGAGCCCATAGATAACTATGGATGAAAAGGGTGCTAACACCTTCCCTTTTCATAATCTACCCCCCGAACTCAAGAAACAATCTCAAAGGTGTTTCCTGTTCTTTTCAGCCTTTCCTTTTGGATAAAAGAAAAGCTGGTGGTGACTCTTGCTAATCGCAACATTTGCGATAAAACGCAAAACACCCAAGTCAGTTCTCTCACCATATCACAAGATGCTTATTGTTGTATTATGCATACACTTGTTAACAGTTTAATCATGTTCATATGCATATGTTCATTCAGTTTTAGTCATTGGACATTTTGCACTCAAACAGAAACAACAAAAGGTTACACTTCAAAACATATTTGTATTGATGTTTCCCTATGTACATGCATTTTGATACAAGGAGACAGAGATCCTAATAAGAGGAAATCGTCGAAAGAATTAAAGGAATACAAAGTGAAAATAATAAATAATAGCCATGTGGAAGTGATCTCGTTGGGCTCCAACTCCGCTATTGCCCATATGTCTTCCAACATCATCCCTTGCTGTTGAAAGAAGTCGATTGAATTGATCTTGGACCATTAAACTTGGACCTTTTTAATAAAGCTGGTTGTAAAGGTTCTGCGGGACATAGTTGTATGCTTTAATCCCTAACTTTTGCTTGGACGACCCTTTCGGGTTTTCAGTCCACCAGGATACCCATTTTTTCCCAAGCCGCCATTTCGGGTTTTCGACTTGCCTGGTGTACAATCTTTTGTATATATCCCTAAATTTTTCTCAAACCTTTTTGGTTCACCGGGATGCCCTTGTTTTTTCCTAGGCATGTCAACCTAGCGGGTCATTCTTTATGTGTAATATTTTTTTACTATGTCTGTGTTCACAGGATGCGGGAAGTCTTCGTCGTCCATAGTAGTTAGCATCATGGCACCCCCAGAGAAAACTTTCATGATAACAAATGTCCCTTCGTATGTGGGAGTCCATTTTCCCCTGGGATCACTTTGTGGAAGAATGGTGCAATTTATTACCAACTTTCCAGTCTGATACATACGAGGCTTGATCTTTTTGTTGAAAGCTTTGATCATACGCTTTTGATACATTTGACCATGACAAACAGCAGTCAGCCTCTTCTCATTAATTAAGTTCAACTGATCCAACCTAGTCTAAATCCATTCATCTTCTCCTAGATCTGCTTCTTCCATAATCCTTAGGGAAGGAATCTGAACCTCAACGGGCAGGACAACTTCCATGCCATAGACCAAAGAGAAAGGAGTTGCCCCGGTTGACGTTTAAGCTGATGTAAGGTAGCCATGAAGAGCAAACGGTAGAATCTTATGCCAGTCTTTGTAGGTTACTACCATATTTTACACAATCTTCTTCATGTTTTTATTAGCAGCTTCCACTGTGCCATTCATCTTAGGTCTGTACGGAGAAGAATTGTGATGTTTGATCTTGAACTGCATACAGAGTTCCTTAATCATAACATTATTGAGATTGGGTTTGTTGTCGTGATGATCCTTTCGAGGATACCGTAATGGCAGATGAGGTTATGCTTGATAAATCTGGATACAACATTCTTCATTACTGAGGCAAATGAGGCAGCTTCTACCCATGAAGTTCAAGGGAATTGGAGGCACATGGACCTTGTCAACATAGATCTGACACTTATGGCAAGTCCTCGAGTGATGGTGACAGTCAGTTTTCATTGTCGAACAATAGTGACCAGCCCTTAGAATCTTCTTGGCCATAGTGTATCCACTAGAGTGAGTCCTAAAGATACCATCATGCATGTCTTCTATGATCCTTTCTGCCTCCTTCTTGTCCATACACTGGAGTAGGGTAGAATCATGGTTACGCTTGTATAGGATTCCATTGCTTAGGAAGAATTTGGCTGAAAATCTAAGCAAAAATTTCATATCATTGATGGAAGCTCCTTCAGGGTACTCTTGTGCTTCAAGATATCTCCTTACTTCATGGTACCAGGGCTTCACTTTGTCAGTGTCGAGCTCATAACAGTGTGAAGCTTCATGGAATCTTTCGATTGTAATTCTGGGAGCTTCGTTGTCCCAATTGATCTTGAACATAGATGACATTGTTGCTAGGGCATCTGCCAATTGATTTTATTCTCTTGGGAAGTGTTCAAAAGTAACCTCCTCAAAGTATCGAATCCGATTTAGCACAAGCTCTTTGTAAGGAATAATATTAGGGTGTTTGGTATCCCATTCTCCTTTAACTTGACTGATTACTAGAGCAGAATCTCTATATACATCCAAGAACTTAATCCTTAAGTCAATGGTAGCCCTTAGACCCAATATGCACGCCTCATACTCAGCCATGTTGTTTGTACAGTCAAAGCACTGTCTTGCAGTGAAAGGTGTATGGAAACCCTTAGGAGAAATAATCATGGCACCAATTCCATTTTCCAAGGCATTGGAAGCTCCATCAAAAAACCATAGTTCATCGAGATCCTTGTTCAGGTCCGTCATACGGTCCAGACTTTTCACAATCAGTTACTAGCATGATATTCTCATCTGTGAATTCAAAATTCATAGATTGGTAGTCATCAACAGCTTGATGGGCCAAATGATCTGCCAGCACACTTCCCTTGATCGCCTTTTGTGTAATGTATTGGATGTCATATTCAGTCAAAATCATTTCCCATCTAGCTATTCATCCGGAGAGAGCTGGCTTCTTGAAAATATACTTGATAGGGTCCATCTTAGAAATCAATAAAGTGGTGTGAGTCAACATATACTTTCTTAGCCGGCGAGCAGCCCATGCCAAAGCACTAAAAGTTTTCTTGAGCAGTGAATATCTGGCTTTGGAGTCAGTAAACTTTTTGGTCGAGTAGTATATTGCATGCTCTTTTCATCCAGACTCGTCATGTTGGCCCAACACACACCCCATTGAATTCTCTAATACAGTCAGGTACATAATCAGAGGTCTTACTTCAATTGGAGGCATCAGAATAGGAGGTTCTTGTAAATATTCCTTGATCTTGTCAAAGGTTGCATGGCAGTCGTCGTTCCATCTGACTACTTGATCTTTCTTCAAGAGTTTGAAGATTGGCTCACAATTAGCAGTTAGGTGAGATATGAATCGAGCAATGTAGTTAAGTCGACCCAAGAAACCTCTGACTTCCTTCTTGGAATAGGGAGCTGGCATTTCTTGCATGGCTATAACCTTCGCAAGATTAACATTAATGCCTTTTCTACTGACAACAAACCCTAAGAGTTTTCCAGATCTTACCCCGAAGGTGCATTTGTTAGGATTCAACCTTAGCTTGTATTTCTTCAACCTCTCAAACAACTTATGAAGATGATCAAGGTGTTGTTCCTCATTTTATGACCTTGCAATCATATCATCAATGTAGACTTATATCTCATGATGGATCATGTCATGGAATAGGGCTACCATAGCTCGTTGATAGGTTTCCCTTGCATTCTTCAAACCTAAAGGCATGACCTTGTAACAAAAAGTACCCCACTGTGTGTCAAAGGTGGTCTTCTCCATGTCCTCGGGAGCCATTTTAATTTGATTATAATCGGGGA
The DNA here is from genome assembly GCA_948472305.1 of Vicia faba. Taxonomy (NCBI): domain Eukaryota; kingdom Viridiplantae; phylum Streptophyta; class Magnoliopsida; order Fabales; family Fabaceae; genus Vicia; species Vicia faba. The sequence continues at coordinate 1,121,715,222 of OX451740.1, forward strand.
ATCCATCAATGAAAGAGAAGACTTTATGTTGAGTTGTGTTTTCAATCAAGACGTCAATATGCGGTAGTGGAAAATTGTCTTTGGGGCTTTCCCTATTCAAATCCATGTAGTCTACGCACATACGGACTTTTCCATATTTCTTCGGCACGGGGACCCTGTTCGTAACCCATTGAGGATATGATGTCACAGCCAAGAAACCTGCATTGAATTCATTAATTACCTCAGATTTTATCTTTTCATACATGTCTGGCCGCATACGACACACTTTTCGCTTGACTGGAGGGCAATCTTTATTTGTTGATAGACGATGAACCACAATGTCAGCATCCAGCCCCGGCATATCTTCATATGACCAAGAAAAAACCTCAACGTAGTCGTGTAACATCTGTACCAATCTGTCTTTGACACTGTCTTCCAAGTTGGTGTCGATCTTGACCTCTTTCTTGTCTTCCTTAGTACCTAGGTTGATCACTTCAACTGGCTCCTCATGAGGTTGAATGGCTTTTTCCTCTTGCATCAGAAGTCTGGCTAGTTCCCCCTGGTATTTCACAATATTCTTCGCCTTCTTCTTGGTTTATTGGATGTTCAAAGTCATAAATGGCAATAGCAGAGTCGTTGGCAATGAGATCCAGAGTGGATGAGGATCTGCAAGTGTGTGTGCATGTAAGATACATGGCTATTTTGAAAATGAAAATAAGAAAAGAAAGACAATGAGCGCAAAATTTGAATGCAAAAGGTCCAACGTTTTTCATTGAATGATCATATGGCATATGAAAATGAACAAACCCTTAACAAATAGACCATGATACTCGGGTAAGGCACATGGTTTAAAGTCATTGTTTGGAATTAAAGTTACAGAGGAAAGTTCTTGAATTGACAAAATAGTAAATAGTAATTACTCCTCGTTGAAGGAGATGGGAATGAAATCCTTTACATGCCATTTATTGAGCCCTTCCTCGGCAGTCGGGTAGACCCAGTCATCAAAGTCACAATCATCCTCAGAGTCTTCAATAACATTCACTTCATGATTACCAATGCGGAGATATGGTTTTCCTATGTGAGCACGTCTGACCTTTTGATCTTTAGCAGTGAAACCCAACCTAAACTTGTCTACTTTGAAAGGAATGTCAAGGATTTTTCCCCACTTTGCACTGCTTCCATCTTCAATCACAGTGCGAGCGTCTTTGAGGGAAACCATTCTTGGCACAGCTTCATCAGTTTTTGGAATGTCCGAAGAGATTTTGGTAGTAGAAACCATGGGAGGGACCACTTTGAAATCTTGGCAAGGAGTCTCTATAAACTCACCATCCATCTCCACATATTTGAATGAATTGAGGTGACTAACCATGAATTCTTCTTCTCCACAAACAGTAACAATCTTACCCTTGACTGGGTATTTCAACTTTTGGTGAAGAGTGGATGTCACTGCCCCTGCCCCATGTATCCAAGGGCGCCCAAGTAAACAAGAGTAAGCGGGATGAATGTCCATCACGTAGAAAGTAGAATTGAAAACGTGTGAACCAACTTTAATGGGGATATCCACTTCTCCAAGTACCATCCTCTTGGATCTATCAAAATCCCTCACAACTATGTTACTTGGCTTTAATACCAGACTTTCGCAATCTAACCGGTCTAAGTCACCTTTGGGTAAAACATTTAGAGAGGAACCAATATCAACCAGGACATGGGCTAGAGTAGTTCCTTTGCATTCAATAGAGACATGAAAAGCCTTGTTATGATTCCTTCCAACTAGTGTCAATTCAGCATTAGAGAATCCTAATCCATTGTCGGCAATCAGACTTGCCATACAGTTTTGAAATTGATCGGTTGTGGTTTCTTCGGCAACATGCGCTTTCTTCAAAAATTTGATTAAAGCTTGGGCATGAGCATCAGAACAAAGCAGCAAAGACAGCATAGAGATTTTGGAGGGGTTTTCCCTAGTTGTTCTACTATCTTGAAATCACGATTTTTTATCATCTTTAAGATTTCTTCCATCTCTTGGGTGGAAAGTTCCTTAGTGGTAACATCTTTGGTTGACGACTATGTCCTGGCCGACTTAACTACTTTCTCTTTACCCTTAGTGTCAGCACTGGGCTCATCAATGGTAATGCGGACAAGTTTCATTTTAGTAGTTAGCAGTGAAATGTTAGGAGAGAAGATTCTCCCTGTTCTTGTTACTTTGCTAGAACCAGCAATATTTGTAACATCATCAACCTTGTCTTCATTGATCCAGGAATCTTGCTTAATTCCATGATAGTAAACTTCGTCACCGTGATTCCAAGGGACTGCTTGGTCGGAGGAGTAAGGAATCGGCCCAGGAGCAGTAATTATCAAGGGAGCAAATGTTAATTCGTTGGAAATCCTAATATGACCCTTTGAAGAGACCCTAAGAGGCTTGCTAGAAATTGTTATGATGAAAACATCTTAAGTTTTATCGATCAAACTTTTAATGGTTGGAGTTCTTTCGAACATGATTTCGTGACTATTGATCAGGAGTTGAACACCTTCTTTCAACCATTTGCATTCATTAACTTGTTCGGAGCAGCAAATACAGTCTTTCAAACAGCCAGGGAAAACCCCAGCGCTCAGCAGATTCTCTTTAACAACGGTCAAGGGAGTGGTCAAATCTTCAATGGAGGAAACAAAAGCAGTGTCTCCAATTGCATTGACACCTTTGCCATGATTTGGCATTGGTGCAGTTATAACATTTGGAGTTATAGGTGGATCAAACTCAATAGTCATATTATCGATAAGATATTGAATTTTGTTTTTTAGAGCCCAACATTGATCAGTATCACTCCCCAAGCTATTGGAATGATATGCGCATTTGGCATTAGGATTTTATTTCAGTGATGAAACATTGGGATTTAATGGTGGATCATGCAATGTTACCAAGTTGGCCTTCAACAGGTGGTGTAAGGCTTGGGACAGTGACATGTTAATCCTCGTGAATTATCTTCTTGGGATCTCAGGTCGTTGATGATTGGCTTGTTGTGGTTGTCTTTGAGTAGATGGAAGGTTGGAGATTAAAACAACATTAACAGATGAAGAATGGTCCTTCTTGATATGGGCCCTTGACCCATATACAACATTGGCCTCTTTCTTTCTAGTGAAGGACTTCTTTACAGTGTTTGATGTAGAAGCAGATGACATGGGAATTTTTCCACTCTTGATACCACTCTCGACCCTTTCACCAATCATAATTAACTCAGTGAAATTGGACGATGAGCTCCCAATTAACATGTTGAAAAATGGGCCAGCTAATGTTCCCATGAACATGTCCACCAGCTCCCTATCAGTCAGTGGTGGTTGAACTCTACCAGCAAGGTCCCTCCATTTTTGCGCATACTCTTTAAACCCTTCATTAGTACCCATTGTCATTCCTTGAAGTTGAACTCTAGTCGGTGCTAAATCAGCGTTGTATTGATATTGACGGTAGAAAGCGGTGGCCAGATATTTCCAAGTATGAATGTTAAAACCCTCCAACTGGTAAATTCAATCCAACTGAGTCCCAGACAAACTCCCTTGAAAGAAATGTACCCACAACTTCTTTTCAGTGGTATATGGTTGAATCTTGCGGGCGTGGGACCTCAAGTGAAGTTTTGGGCATGAAACTCCATCATACTTAGCAAAGATTGGAATTTTGAACTTGTGGGGGATGACTACCCCAGGAAGTAAGCCAAAATCACCAAAATCCAAGCTAGGTACAACTTGATTTTCCACAACTTTCAACCTCTCTTCCAGTTGCTTGTACTTATCCTTTGTCGGTGGATATTGTTCATCAAAGTAATATTCGTCCTCAGAAGCTTGATCGTTTGCACCCTCAGCATGGGTGCTCCTTTCTTCTTCATTCTAATTTTCATCCTCCTCGGATGACTCTTCCACCACTTGTACTTGACGGATGGGACCTTTAAACCTTTTCCCCATGTTGATCAGTGCTTTCTTCTTGGTCTTCTTTTTGGCCACCAGAAGTGACATCAGCTCTTGTTGTCCTTTGGCCATGGTGAGCAAAGTTTCTTGAAATTGAGAATTTTGTTTCTGTAAGTCTTTCACGGTCTACTCTATATCCATATTACTAAAATAAACAGTAGAAATATGAGGAACCCTGTGTCTAAAAACCTGCTTATGTTATGATGCATGAAATGCGTATGCAAATGATTTCGAGGACTTTTAAGATTTAAATTTATTTAAACCAAGAGGGAACAAACATTAATTGCATTAATAAGTTCAAACAATTACAAAAATGACTCTTGGGCTTACAATGGAAGAAACAAAGAAAATACAAAATAAACTCCTAAAACAAAAAGACTCAAGCTTCTCAGGAGCGCATCCTCTTCGGTGCAATATAGGCATTCAAACTCAGCTCTTCACGAAGTTGTCTCGTGAGCTCCAAAACCCTCTTATCGCTTGCGTGGAACTAGGTTTCAAAGTTTTCCTGCTCCCCTTTGAGTTGAATCCATGATTTTTGCAACTCCTAAAGAATAATCGGCATGTCAGGATGAAGAATAGTGTAAGGAATATCCCCCTCGGCAATAGGCAACATGATGATAGGTAGAATGGCCTCATAAGGCATCTTGAGGTTTTGAGCGCGAGTTTGCACCCACTTGAGATAAGGCTCCAAAGGAATGGAGTTCTTATGCCCCAATGTCTTGCTATCAACTTTGTTAACCATGCCCAAAGCTTGTACAAATATTTAACGGTAACCTTAGACATTGTTCTCATAGTCAAATGCAATTCCTTGGACAAGTGCATCATGAGAACCATCCCTCCCAGCATACCCAAACTGTCATAGAGCCAATCAAGGGTTATAAGTGATACCTCCCCTAATTCCAAGGAGAGGGACATTAGGGAATTCCCCACAGCGATCAATAATGGTAACATCCTCCAAAGATCGAGAACACCAACGAATATTCGAATGCATGAGTGACATCAACATATTAGACCATATCATGCCTTGCTCATTCTTCAAAATAAATTGAGGTAGGTGCGAAATAAACCACCTAGCCAACAAAGGAGTGTAACACATAAGAATTCCCCTTCTCTTCATGGTACGAGTGTGAAGGGAATGCAGGATATCTCCGAGTAAGGTAGGCATCGGGTTACGAGATAGAAAATAGGTGATCGTATTCACATCTATGAGTTGGTCCGGGTTAGGAAAAAGTACCATCCCATAGATTAGAAGAGCCAACACTTCTTCAAAAGCTTGCAAATCTATAGCCTCCCAAAATTGTTGAGCCTTCTCAAACAGAAACTTGGCTAGAAACCTTTTAACACCACTCCTTGTTTCCTAATTTACCATAATGTCGGACCATTGCAAATGTAAAGCTCGAGTAATCTCCTCAGGTCTCGGGTCTTTCTCAATACTAGTGAAGGGTATTTGATCAATAATTGACAATCCCAAGAGTTGAGATAACTCCTTCATGATGGGAACTAATTAGTAATCAGAAAATGTAAAGCAATGGTATAAAGGGTCAAATAATTGAAAGAGCACTTTCATTATGTCTTCATCATGGCTTGAGGTAACCAGATTGAGAAGTCGACCATATCTTTTGGTAAATGGAGAATACTCAGGAACCCTTGATGCTAACTCTTTGAGTTGAGGAGGCACTCTTACTAGGTTGACTTGGATGGTATTCCTGCGAGTGGAAGTCATGTCCTACAAAACAGCACAAAGATAAATCCCAAAAATCCTTGAAATGGTTAGTGCAAATATAATGGTATGATGTCATGATGTTATGTACAAGTAAACATATACACACAAATCAAACAAGTCCTTATGTTTAGGCTTGCATGAGGTTCATAGGAAAGTACCCTCTTGAAGTTTAGTTGGTTCAACTTGTCCTAGAAAGTAACCGGGTTCTACGGAATCTCAATATCACTGATCTTTCTTCATCAGGCATTGCTTTAGCATAATCAATCTTTTTTTACAAAACCTAAAAAATATTTTTTATAAACCCTAAAACTAATTAGTTTTTTTAGGTTTTTATCACTAACTGTTTTTAATTAATTTAATTAATCAATCTTTTTTTAATTAAAATTAATTAGACTTTTTTAGGTTAATCATCAAAAACCTTTTTTTCCATAAAAAATCCTCCAAATTTTTTTTCTTTTTTCATCTTTCTTATTCTTATTTTATTTTCGCAATTGTAAATAGCATAGTTTATTTTTGCTGCTTTTTCATTATTATGTAATTGTTTACGGGTTGTAATAGCTTAGGGTTCTTCTTTTCTGCTTTACTATTATGTATTTGCCCCAAAGCATTGTAATAATTTAGGGTTTACATTCCTGCCTTTATTTTCCGCACTTTACCGCTTTTTATTATTTTATGTTTACTGCTTAATAATTAGGGTTTGCATGGAAAGATAAAAACCCGACGATAGAAAACCCTAATCTCAAAGCTAAAATAACTGAAAATAACACACCTCGCACACTCACACCTCTAGGGTGACCTCCCTTGTTGCCTTTGGAAAACAGTCATGTCCCTCGAAAGTGGAGACGCTTTAGCAAAGTCCCTCGATACAAAGATCATAGTCCCTTGATGACCCTTCTACGTTTCCTTCCGATAAATGATCTAGTCCCTTACAAAAATTGCTAAATCATCCTTACCAGTTGCCTTCGATGACTGTACGATGATCCTCGCTTGTCCCTTCACATCCAATGATAGGGATTCCTACTAACTAATGGTATGGAAAGCACTATCTAAAGGAGGAAGAAAATTACAAGAATGACCTTGAGTAGGGTAGATACTTTTAATCGCTTTGCTCACGAACTTTTCAAACACAAAAATTTCTCACAAACACTTTCAAAATATTTTCTAAAACAAACGCTTTGTATACACTCTTAACGATACAAGAGTCATTACAAAGTACGCCTTACATTGGCATTTTTTAAAAATATTTTCAAACACACACGCACAAAGCAATTTTCAAAAAGTGAGTTAAGCGATTAAGAGCCCGTAGATAACTACGGATGAAAAGGGTGCTAACACCTTTTTCTTTTCATAATCTACCCCCCGAACTCAAAATCTATCAAGGCCTTTCATGTTCTTTTCACCCTTTCCTTATTGGATAAAAGAAAAGTCGGTGGCGACTCTTGTTATCCACAACATTTGTGAAAAAATGCAAAACCAAATCAGTTCTCCCACTGTATTACAGAATTGACGACTCTGCTGGGGATACTACTAAAAGAAGGGTTACCTTAGAGTTAGATCACTTCTTGTTTTCATTGTCTGCTTTATTTTTAGGGTTGCTTGGGTTTAATTTCTTGAAAAGATCCTTGTGATACGGTGGGAGAACTGACTTGAGGTTTTGCGTTTGTGTGCGCAAATGTTCGGTTTAGCAAGAGTCGCCACCGACTTTTTATTTTATCCTAAGGAAAGGTCAAAAAGCACAGGAAAGACCTTTGAGATGTTTTTGTGGGTTCGGGGGGTAGATTATGAAAAGGGAAGGTGCTAGCACCCTTTTCATCCATGGTTATCCATGGGCTCTTAGTTACTTGTTTTAGATCACTTGCATTTGCTTTTCAATTGTTTGAAATGGTGCTTTGTGTGTGGTTTTGAAAATGTTTTGAAAAAGATGCCTTGTCTAGGCAACCTTTGTAACAATTCTTATTTGAATGTTTTACAAAGGTGTTTGTCTTTTTGAAAAGATGTTTCAATGTTTTTGAAAGTTTGTTTTGAAATTGTGTGGTGAAGTATGTTTTGAAAAGTAGCAAGGATATTTTGCAAGATTTTTGATCAAGTAACTAAGAGTTGTCTACCCTATTTTACTCAAAGATCTTTCTCATGTTTTTTAACCCTTTTAACAATGTTGTTTCACCATTGTGTTTGATGAACAACCTTACGTTAGGATGTTTGAACGGGACAGGCGCGGGTCATTGTGTGCAATCATTGAAGGCAACTTGTGAGACGCTCTAGAAATTTTGTAAGGGACGAGATCGTTTTATCGAAGGCAACATCGAGGGTCATCGAGGGACTACGATCTTTGTTTATCGAAGGGACATTTGCTAGAGTGTCTCATACTTGAGGGACATGATTGCATTTTCCGAGGCAACAAGCGAGGTTACCCTAAGGGTGCGTGTGTGCAAAATGTGTTTGATTTGCATGCATTTAGTCTTTGATTATGGGTTGTCTACTTGTTGTTTTCATCTTTCCATACATCCTAATTACTAGCATTTATGCGAGAGTAATAAAAATGCAGAAAATAAATCCTATGCTATTAAAACCATATTGAAGAGCAAGAAATGTAAAGACAAAACAAAAATAAAAGGAATAAAAATGATCCTTTCGATCTGGGCAGAGACACCCTTCGATTTGCATTCTGTTGGCCTCCTTCGATTGGGGTTGACAACAGCAAAGTCACGTCTTTCGATTGGGCCTTGGCAGGGGCGAGGTCCTGTCCTTCGATTGGGAAAAGGCAGCAGTAAGTTGTATCCTTCGACTGGGGCCTGGAATTCAGTAAGGTCGTGTCTTTCCATTTCACCCTTCTCCTGCTTCTTTCGATTGAGACTTGGCAGTCAGTGTGGAGATCCTACTGGCTACTTCTTTCGCTTGAGGCCTGAGGTCAACGTGAAGTACACTCCTTGCCTCAGGCTCCTTGCTACTTCCTTCGACTGCAGGAGTGCTAGGCCCTTAGGTTGAGATTCGAAAGGCTTGAATACTTAGCCAATCGAAGGATACAGAGAACCTGTTTTAAACTTTTAAAACACAACACTCAAGTGTAACTTTCAAAGCTACAGGCCATGGGTTAGCACAAGATTAATGGGTCTCAAAAGTCCAAAGTCTAAATAGTCAGGGTCAAAACTTTCAACGTATAGGCATTTAGGATCGAAGATTGAAACATGGTCAAACTCCCTAGATGAAATATCTACATTTTTTTATTGGTATGCATACATAATATAAAAATGAAATAGTTCTAAGTTTAGAGTGAACTTACCTCTTGAAGCGCTTAAATCAAAGGAAACTGCAAGTGACTTCCTTGGTGATGAATGGAAGTTCGTTGGGGTCTTTTTGAGGCTAGTTCAGCTACTACCTTGCTTGAACAGTCACTGAATCAAAGGAGAGAGTTTAATAGTGGTGAGTGAATTGAAAGTTAGTTCTGTTACTACTTGGTTTGGGCAGTCCCGCTGAGACCTTTTTATAAAAGAAAAATCTTAGAGTTTTGAAAGTTTTCTTTTTTAGAACGTTGGAGAGTTTGAGCACTTCAGGATTTTTTATGATTTTTCTCTCTTAGCAAAAATCTGGCCGTTGGAGCAAAAATCTGGATGTTGGAGCAAAAATCTGGACCCTTTTCTTTGTCAATGGTTTCTCTATTTATAGAGAAAAGGTCTGGGAGTTAAAACAAGGATGTGGCTTGGCTGAAACGTGAATTTTGAGTCATGTCAGATTTTCCAAGGTCCCAAGGTGAAGTACTGAAAAAGGGACTGACTTCCCTGACTTATGGTGCAGTACAAGCAGGCTTTTAGTAAAGCATGGGCTTTGGCACAAGATTTGTACTTAACAAGTTCACTTTCACGCAAAAAAAATTCTGGACAAAGGCTTAATCACCTGGACAATAGCTTAATCCAGAATATAAGCAATTAATTATGGAGTGAGATACAAACATTAAGTCTTGTAAAGTAAGATCACGTAGCAGGGTCCACATATTTGATCAGTTGTCCTTTCAAGATCCTATTTCCCACTTGTGTTGAAGAGTTCTGGAAATGTATCAAAGAAGACTGCGTCGAAGGGTTCAGAGTTGGGTTTGAGAGATGGTGATTCGAAGGGAACCAAAACTCCAATCGAAGCCTCTGTGTGAAGGTGGCTCATGTCTAACCGAAAGCTTGCACGCCAGGGGGTACATGTGGTCAAACGAAAGACAAGATGTTCATATTCGAAAGAGACAAATAGGGAGCAAAAGGTGCAAATCGAAGGATGTTAAAAGAGAGCCTTTTGCCTTGGAAATTACAAGAGGCTCTTTTCCTTGTGAATCCAAACCAAACTGTGTCAGAGGCCCATGTCCAGTCAAAGGATGCAAGTCAAGCTTGTGTCGAAAGAGGCCAAAAGGCCAATCGAAGGATGCAAGTCAAGCTTGTGTCGAAAGAGGCCAAAAGGCCAATCGAAGGATGCAAGTCAAGCTTCTGTCGAAAGAGGCCAAAAGGCCAATCTAAGGATGCAAGTCAAGCTTGTGTCGAAAGAGGTCAAAAGGCCAATCGAAGGATGCAAGTCAAGATTGTGTCGAAAGAGGCCAAAAGGCCAATCGAAAGATGCAAGTCAAGCTTGTGTCGAAAGAGGCCAAAAGGCCAATCGAAAGAGCTGAAACGAAGAGCACTTGTATTTCTCCAAATTTTGTCAAAATAATATTTTTATCTGTTTTCTTCCTTTTTGACAGTTTCCTCTTAATTTTGGTACTGGAAAATCCCAATACACTTGTTCAAGCTTGAACTTTGAAAATCCTTGTAAGAAAGGCCTTGAGAATTGAGAGGGAAAATTTTGGGGTACAACAGTTGCCCCTGTTCAATTTTCTTAAACTTGAGGATATAGATTGGCTTTCGAGCCTTTCATGATCCGAAAGTGGAAGATAATTGAACACTAGAGTGCCCAAAAATTTGCACTCGCATGGTGTAGTATCAGCATTGTGATGTCGGGAATGGGCTTACAGATGCCATTTGGAGATTGTTGGTAGGAGGATGGGCTTATAGATGCCATCTGGAGATGTGACAGAATCTTGTCGGAGATGGGCTTAAAGATGCCATCTGGAGATGTGACAGAATCTTGTCGGAGATGGGCTTAAAGATGCCATCCAAGAATGTTTATTGTAAGTGCAATGTTGTAGGTCAGAAGAATGAGCATCAAAATGGTATCCATGCCAGGAATGCATTTGAACTGTATCTGGAGACTGAGTCTATATGAGCCAAAGAATTGTGTCCGTGCCTGGAGCGTATCTGAAATGTATTTGAATGAGTGACAGAATGACATCCGAATCTGGATCGTATATGGACTGTATTTTGAATGAGTGACAGAATGACATCCGAATTTGGATCGTATTTGGACTGTATTTTGAAATGAGTGACAGAATGACATCTGAATCTGGATCATATCTGGACTGTATTTTGAATGAGTGACAGAATGACATCCGAATTTGGATCGTATCTGGACTGTATTTTGAATGAGTGACAGAATGACATCCGAATTTGGATCGTATCTGGACTGTATTTTGAAATGAGTGACAGAATGACATCTGAATCTGGATTGTATCTGGACTGTATTTTGAATGAGTGACAGAATGACATCCAAATCTGGATCGTATCTGGACTGTATTTTGAATGAGTGACAGAATGACATCCGAATCTGGATCGTATCTGGACTGTATTTTGAATGAGTGACAGAATGACATCTGAATCTGGATCGTATCTGGAATGTATTTTGAATGAGTGACAGAATAACATCTGAATCTGGATCGTATCTGGACTGTATTTTGAATGAGTGACAGAATGACATCCAAATCTGGATTGTATCTGGACTGTATTTTGAATAAGTGACAGAATGACATCCGAATCTGGATCGTATATGGACTGTATTTTGAATGAGTGACAGAATGACATCCAAATCTGGATCATATCTGGATTGTATTTTGAAATGAGTGACAGAATGACATCCGAATCTGGATCGTATCTGGACTGTATTTTGAATGAGTGACAAAATGACATCCGAATCTGGATCGTATCTGGATTGTATTTTGAATGAGTGACAGAATGACATCCGAATCTGGATCGTATATGGACTGTATTTTAAATGAGTGACAGAATGACATCCGAATCTGGATCGTATATGGACTGTATTTTGAATGAGTGACAGAATGACATCCAAATCTGGATCGTATCTGGACTGTATTTTGAATGAGTGACAGAATGACATCCGAATCTGGATCGTATCTGGATTGTATTTTGAATGAGTGACAGAATGACATCCGAATCTGGATCGTATCTGGACTGTATTTTGAATGAGTGACAGAATGACATCCGAATCTGGATCGTATCTGGACTGTATTTTGAATGAGTGACAGAATGACATCTGAATCTGGATCGTATCTGGACTATATTTAGAAGGAATCTGGAATAAGTATCAGAATGTCAGCCATATCTGGATTGCATCTGAACTGTCTCTATAAGGAATCTGGAATAAGTATCAGAATGGCAGCCATATCTGGATCGCATCTGAACTGTATTTTGAAATGAATCTGGAATAAGTATCAGAATGTCAGCCATATCTGGATCGCATCTGAATTGTCTTCTAGAAGGAATCTGGAATAAGTATCAGAATGTCAGCCATATCTGGATCGCATCTGAACTGTCTCTAGAAGGAATCTGGAATAAGTATCAGAATGTCAGCTACATCTGGATCGCATCTGAACTGTCTCTAGAAGGAATTTGGGAAGATGATGATCTTTGCCTGTTGATTGATCTTTCCTAAAAAGGTAAAGAGTTAGTTGTATGCAATGTCATGATGTATGCATTGTGTAATGATGTTCTCAAAATAAAATGAGATTTGTGTCATATGTATTTTGTATGCATATGTTATGAATGTTGTTGAAGTGTAATTTTGTCTTGGACTTTGCTCAAAATGTTTCCACCGGGGATCCCTGCTTTGTTGTTTGAGGAGAACTCCGCTGGGGGATATTGAAAACTCTATGGGGAGTATGTTTATTTCTGCTTGGGAAAAGAGTTTAGGAGTCTTAGTCGTCCGTTGCTCTACTGGGGAGTCGAAGTTGAACTGATATCTGGTCGGGTCCAGGTTTCGCAGTAACTTGCTGGGGATTGTAGAGTAGTCTACTGGGGAAGAGGAGTTGTGGTCCTTTGATTTGTAGTAGTCGGAGAGGCAAACTCAAGCTGGGGAATCCTGGTGTTGTTGGGGAAATAAACCCTGTCGTCAGTCCGCTAGAGAGGTGACCTCTTTGTTGGGGGAAGTCCTCGAGGATTCTTGAGGTTGATTCAGCTGGGGAAAGGTTTTCAGAGATTAAACCCTTGCTGGGAGTCATCCTATGAGAAGTAATTTGGGGATACTTGTCATTTCCCCTAGTAGCGAATGTTTGTGGCATTGCCAAAAAGTTTGATTGTACGCAACCCTTTGTTGGGATTGACGTTCAATGCCCCAAGTGACGGAGATGGAGACTTGCCCCTGGTTACTCTGTACTTCTTCATAGATTTCTTGAAATCTTGACTGGACTTCCCCAGGTGTGTTGGATAGTGACATGTCATGCCCCCTTGTTGATAGGAGATTTGTCAATGGAAGTGTCATCCTTTTTGAATTGATTTTGTTCACTGAGAGAGCTTTTGTTCACTGGATATTCATTGTGTGAATTTCTCCGCTGTTAAACAAATAGCCATATGCAAACAATGATATTCAAGTAATGCAAAGTTTATGTTTGTCTTGAAGTTTTGAAAAATGCGTTTTTTAGCAGAAAACTTTTTATAAGACAAATTCAACACAAGGTTTAGGGCTAAGCCTTACAGGAGTCAAGATACCTTTTGTAACAGTATGCTTTCGAACTAACCCATGCTTCAATTAGGACTTTTGGAGGGTTGTAACGTGTCTTGGTTCACGGTTTAAGAAACAAAGGATAAAGGCTCAAAGTATATTTGTACCCACCCGTTCTTCGTGATGTTCTTCATTCCTAAACTCAGTTAATTGTGCGTCGAACTCTATTCGAATTTGGAACGACGTTTTGGTGATGGTTTACACAAGTTGAATTTGTTGGAAGGCATTCATTTTTGCAACATTTTTCATGTTGTTGAGGATTTATAGCGACCTCGTTCTTTTGATTTGTTATCCCTAACTTTTGCCTGACTGTTCCTGTTTTCGAGATTACAGTCAGTGGGATGCCCCAGCTTTCTTAAGCCTCCTTTATAGGTTTTGGCTCAGTGGGCTTTTCTCTTTTGAGAGATTGACTGCCTATGAGATAAGGAACCACCACTGTCTTTTGATTCCAGAGGAATGCTTTTGATGTCGTTCGTTGTATTATGAACTGAGAGTTTTGCGATTAAAGTGCATTTGAATTAACTGAGAGACTACCCTGCCCCAGGTTTAAATTAAAGGTTTCAATTTGTGTTTAAAACAGAAAACTCCTACTTCTTTGGCTCGAAGGGGTTGACTATGGATTATCTTCCTTATAACTCCAGTGTTTAGGATTTGAAAGAAACGCCTGTACATCGTCAGCAAGGTCTGTTCAAAAGCATATTGTATGAGATTATGGCATTGTTTCGTCATCCTCCCTCTAAAGGCTTGTAACTTTTAGCAAGAGTTGAATATCATAAAGACAATATAAGAATAGTGAAAATATGTGGATGAATTCAAGACAAACATATGCAATGCATTAATGAAACAAAGTTTGACATTAATAGATAATTGTTTGAATAACAAAGAGATTACAATTTGAAAATTCAAATGAACAAAATCTTTTAATGATTCGTCATAGGAGCCGTGATTATGTTTGGAGTCTCCGGAGGGTCAAACTCAATCTCTTTGACATCAATCATGTCTTGGACCTTGTTCTTCAGAGCCCAACAGTTGTTTGTGTCATGTCCCGGACTGTTAGAGTGGTATGCACACCTTTCATTGGGATGATAGGTAAGAGCGGAAGTATTTGGGTTCCGGAGAGGAGCCTTTAATGTAATCAGCTCTGCCTTCAACATGTGTTGTAGCGCTTGAGTCAGTGACATATTGATCTTAGTGAATTGTCTTTTAGGAGAGACTTCCTTACGCTGATGCCCCTGTCTTTGTTGAGCAGGCGTAGGATTAGAGATCAAGATTTCTCCTACGTGTTGGTCATGACGACTCTTTTGACCATACACAGCATTGGACTCTTTCTTCCCATTGTAGGGCTTTTCTGAGCATCAGAAGGTGTAGCTTCTTGAATCTTCCCACTTTTGATGCCAGCTTCGACCCTTTCGCCGGTCAGTATTAGCTCGGTGAACCCGGCTGAAGAGCTTCTGATCAAGTGTTTGAAGAAAGGCCCTGTCAATGTTCCCATGAAGATGTCAATCAGCTCCCTGTCAGTTAAAGAGGGTTGCACCCTACCAGTCAGATCTCTCCACTTTTGAGCGTATCCTTTGAAACTCTCGTTGGAACCCATGGTCATGTTCTGCAATTGCACATGAGTTGGTGCAAGATCAGCATTGTACTGATACTGCTTATAGAAAGCAGCAGCTAAATCCTCCCAGGTGTGGATGCGAGAACTCTCCAATTGATAAAACCACTCGAGTTGAGTCCCTACCAGGCTTTCTTGGAAGAAATGCATCCAAAGCTTTGGATCAGTTGTGTATGGTTGAATCTTGTGGACATAAGACTTTAAGTGCATCTTAGGGCAAGAGACTCCATCGTACAGGGCAAAAGTAGGGACTTTGAACTTTGGAGGGATGACTAATCCAGAAACTAAACCCATGTCTCCTAAATCCAAGCCAGGTATCTGTTGAATCTCCATAGCACTGAGGCGATCCTCCAATTGTTTATACTTGTCATCCGCGAGAGGATATTGTTCTTCGGAGTAGTCCGCTTCAACTTCATCAATCTCCAAATTGTGGTCTTCTTCAAGACTATCCCCTATGTTGGATGGAGTTGAAAGATCTAGGGTTTTAGGTCTTCTTCTCAAGTTCAGGATGCCCGCTGCCTTCTTGGACTTCTTCTTCTTGTCTTTAAGAAGGAGAGCTTTCAGATCTTCTTTCCCTTTACCCATAGCCAGAAGCATTTGTTGGAATTGAGTGTTTTGAGCTTGGAGATCTTTCACCGTTTGTTCCATATCCATCTTACTAAAATAAACAGTAGAAAGATAAGGAGACCTGTATGGGAGAAACCTATCATGATATGATGCATGATATGTGGATGCATGTTTTCAAGGATCTCGTGGGGTAAACACAAGAAAATGTTAGAGGTCGAACTTCGATCAACATCTTTGATTGGATAACTTTGTATAGGTGGATGTCTTTCCACGAGAATCAAGTTCACCATGTCAAGTGGGTCATAGCCCCTGATTCAAGTTGTTACACTTGATCTTTGACGGTGTTGGTTTAGAGTAGAACCCTCTTTCCCCTTGGTAGACATCTGGTTCAACTTGACCCTGTATCAAAAGACCCTCGAGATCCTTGAAATGGTTATTGAAAATGCTATGGTATGATGTTATGATGCTATGTACATGTATGCAGAAGTAAGCAAGTATATATACAGACAATCATATTCACACAAAGCAGACAAGTCCTTAGGTTTAGGCTTGCATGGGGTTTCATAGGTAAGTACCCTCTTGAAGTTAGTTGGCTCAACCTGTCCTAAAATAGAAACCGGATTCTAAGGAGCTCAATATAACTGGATTATTTTCTATGTTCATTGTTTTGGTTTAGCCACTTACTGGCGACCAAAATATTCTAAGAAAACAATCCTCAATGAGTGTAGTATCGAGTATCTACCAACTTCGGACTACACCAAAGTCGGTCACCTCACTACCCCTAAAAAGGCCAAGATGGTCAAGTAAGGTTCTAAGAGTTCGTTAGTGCTTCATGACATTACTCAGCGGCCCCGTATTCTCCTTGACTACTCAAGGGCTAACGGTACCCACAAACATGTCACACTAACATAGCTATTGCTTCAACCATGTTGGTATACCCCGCACAGTTCCCTCACAGTTTATTGCTATTTACCTAAAAAGGTGCCCCCAAATCCGGGTGTAGGATTTACAACAAACCCAAACAAGAAACCCAAAAAGTAAAGCAATCAAAGCAAACAATATAAGCATGTAAAGGTGATCTAAAACCCTAAGGTAACCCCACTTTTAGAAAACATCCCCAACAGAGTCGCCAGTTCTGTGATACGGTGGGAGAACTGACTTGAGGTTTTGCGTTTGTGTGCGCAAATGTTCGGTTTAGCAAGAGTCGCCACCGACTTTTTATTTTATCCTAAGGAAAGGTCAAAAAGCACCGGAAAGACCTTTGAGATGTTTTCGTGGGTTCGGGGGGTAGATTATGAAAAGGGAAGGTGCTAGCACCCTTTTCATCCATGGTTATCCATGGGCTCTTAGTTACTTATTTTAGATCACTTGCCTTTGCTTTTCAATTGTTTGAAATGGTGCTTTGTGTGTGGTTTTGAAAATGTTTTGAAAAAGATTCCTTGTCTAGGCAACCTTTGTAACAATTCTTATTTGAATGTTTTACAAAGGTGTTTGTCTTTTTGAAAAGATGTTTCAATGTTTTTGAAAGTTTGTTTTGAAATTGTGTTGTGAAGTGTGTTTTGAAAAGTAGCAAGGATGTTTTGCAAGATTTTTGATCAAGTAACTAAGAGTTGTCTACCCTATTTTACTCAAAGATCTTTCTCATGTTTTTTAACCCTTTTAACAATGTTGTTTCACCATTGTGTTTGATGAACAACCTTGCGTTAGGATGTTTGAACGGGACAGGCGCGGGTCATCGTGTGCAATGATTGAAGGAAACTTGTGAGATGCTCTAGCAATTTTGTAAGGGACGAGATCATTTTATCGAAGGCAACATCGAGGGTCATCGAGGGACTACGGTCTTTGTTTATCGAGGGGACATTTTCTAGAGTGTCTCATACACGAGGGACATGATTGAATTTTCCGAGGCAACAAGAGAGGTTACCCTAAGGGTGCGTGTGTGCAAAATGTGTTTGATTTGCATGCATTTAGTCTTTGATTATGGGTTGTCTACTTGTTGTTTTCATCTTTCCATACATCCTAATTACTAGCATTTGTGCGAGAGTAATAAAAATGCAGAAAATAAATCCTACGCTATTACAATCATATTGAAGAGCAAGAAATGTAAAGATAAAACAAAAATAAAAGGAATAAAAATGATCCTTTCGATCTGGGCAGAGACACCCTTCGATTTGCATTTTTTTGGCCTCCTTCGATTGGGGTTGACAACAGCAAAGTCACGTCTTTCGATTGGGCCTTGGCAGGGGCGAGGTCCTGTCCTTCGATTGGGCAAAGGCAACAGCAAGTTGTATCCTTCGACTGGGGCCTGGAAATCAGTAAGGTCGTGTCTTTCGATTTCACCCTTCTCCTGCTTCTTTCGATTGAGACTTGGCAGTCAGTGTGGAGATCCTACTGGCAACTTCTTTCGCTTGAGGCCTGAGGTCAACGTGAAGTACACTCCTTGCCTCAGGCTCCTTGCTGCTTCCTTCGACTGCATGAGTGCTAGGCCCTTAGGTTGAGATTCGAAAGGCTTGAATACTTAGCCAATCGAAGGATACAGAGAACCTGTTTTAAACTTTTAAAACACAACACTCAAGTGTAACTTTCAAAGCTACAGGCCATGGGTTAGCACAAGATTAATGGGTCTCAAAAGTCCAAAGTCTAAATAGTCAGGGTCAAAACTTTCAACGTATAGGAATTCAGGATCTAAGATTGAAACATGGTTAAACTCCCTAGATGAAATATCTACATTTTTTTTATTGGTATGCACACATAATATAAAAATGAAATAGTTCTAAGTTTAGAGTGAACTTACCTCTTGAAGCGCTTAAATCAAAGGAAACTGCAAGTGACTTCCTTGGTGATGAATGGAAGTTCGTTGGGGTCTTCCTGAGGCTAGTTCAGCTACTACCTTGCTTGAACGGTCACTGAATCAAAGGAGAGAGTTTAGTAGTGGTGAGTGAATTGAAAGTTAGTTCTGTTACTGCTTGGTTTGGGCAGTCACACTGAGACCTTTTTATAAAAGAAAAATCTTAGAGTTTTGAAAGTTTTCTTTTTTAGAACGTTGGAGAGTTTGAGAACTTCAGGATTTTTTATGATTTTTCTCTCTTAGCAAAAATCTGGCCGTTGGAGCAAAAATTTGGACCCTTTTCTTTATCAATGGTTTCTCTATTTATAGAGAAAAGGTCTGGGAGTTAAAACAAGGATGTGGCTTGGCTGAAACGTGAATTTTGAATCATGTTAGATTTTCCAAGGTCCCAAGGTGAAGTACTGAAAATAGGACTGACTTCCCTGACTTATGGTGCAGTACAAGCAGGCTTTTAGTAAAGCATGGGCTTTGGCACAGGATTTGTACTTAACAAGTTCACTTTCACGCAAAAAACTTCTGGACAAAGGCTTAATCACCTGGACAATAGCTTAATCCAGAATATAAGCAATTAATTATGGAGTGAGATACAAGCATTAAGTCGAGTAAAGTAAGATCACGTAGCAGGGTCCACATATTTGATCAGTTGTCCTTTCAAGACCCTATTTCCCACTTGTGTCGAAGAGTTCTGGAAATGTATCAAAGAAGACTGCGTCGAAGGGTTCAGAGTTGGGTTTGAGAGATGGTGATTCGAAGGGAACCAAAACTCCAATCGAAGCCTCTGTGTGAAGGTGGCTCATGTCTAACCGAAAGCTTGCACGCCAGGGGGTACATGTGGTCAAACGAAAGACAAGATGTTCATATTCGAAAGAGACAAATAGGGAGCAAAAGGTGCAAATCGAAGGATGTTAAAAGAGAGCCTTTTGCCTTGGAAATTACAAGAGGCTCTTTTCCTTGTGAATCCAAACCAAACTGTGTCAGAGGCCCATGCCCAGTCAAAGGATGCAAGTCAAGCTTGTGTCGAAAGAGGCCAAAAGGCCAGTCAAAGGATGCAAGTCAAGCTTGTGTCGAAAGAGGCCAAAAGGCCAATCGAAGGATGCAAGTCAAGCTTGTGTCGAAAGAGGCCAAAAGGCAAATCGAAGGATGCAAGTCAAGCTTGTGTCAAAAGAGGCCAAAAGGCCAATCGAAAGATGCAAGTCAAGCTTGTGTCAAAAGAGGCCAAAAGGCCAATCGAAAGAGTTGAAACGAAGAGCACTTGTATTTCTCCAAATTTTGTCAAAATCATATTTTTATCTGTTTTCTTCCTTTTTGACAGTTTCCTCTTAATTTTGGTACTGGAAAATCCCAATGCACTTGTTCAAGCTTGAACTTTGAAAATCCTTGTAAGAAAGGCCTTGAGAATTGAGAGGGCAAATTTTGGGGTACAACAATCCTATTCCCGGATTTGGGGATACCTTAATTAAGTAGAAATAGATCATGGAAATTGTATGGCATATACCGATATGGTTAAAGTGATAGCTACGTTAGTGTGACACTTTGGTTTGTACTGGTTTTCCTTGAGTCAGTTGAGGATAACACTGGGCTCCCGCATGGTGTCAAAAGCACTAACTATCCTTTAGAAACTTAATTGACCCAACTTGGCCATTAGAAGGTAGTGAGATAGTTGGCTTTGGTAGAGTCCATAGTTGGTTGATACTCGATGCTACACTCATTGAGATTTGACTCTCAGGATATTTTGGCGGCAAGTCATTTACTCTGCTGAAACAAAGCCTGCAAGAAAGATCGGTAATATGAGACTCGTAGAACCTGGTTACTCCTTAGGAAAAGTTAAGCCAACTGAACTTCAAAAGGGTACTTAGATATAGACCTCATGCAAGACTTAAACCTAAGGCTCTTGTGTGCTTTATTTGTGTTTTTTATCTGTTCAAACATGACATCATGACATCATAACATCATGACATCATACCATATCATTTTCATTGACCATTTCAAGGATCTTAAAGGCCTGTGATGCAGGTTTATTAGGAACCAGACTGCTAACAAGGGACAGGAGGATTTATTTTCCTCTAACCAGATGTTGTCAAATACAAAAGTAAATTCCTTTGAGTCAAAGGCTAGGACCCACTTGATATGGTGATCTTAATTCTCATAGAAGGACGTTCAAAGACGCATAGTTCTTCAGTCAAAGATGTAGCCAGATTTAACTTCTAAAATTTCATTTATATTTATCCCGCGAGATCCTTGAAAATATTGCATCTACATATCATGCATATCATATCATAACAGGTATTTTCCCAAGACAGGTCTTCTCATCTTCTTGCTATTTATTTCAGTAAAATATGGCTCTTGAACAAACTATAAAAGAACTCCAAGCTCAGAATGTCAGCTTTAACAAATGTTCCTGGACTTAGCCAAAGGGCAGGAAGACTTGAAGGCACTGTTAGAACATAGTTTGATTCTACAACCCTCAATTAGAGTTTTGATGATAACAAAATACAAGATTAACTGAATTATGAGATTTATATGAGACATATGTGCTACTCAAAATTATGTTGTGTATTCGCAGGAAACTCTGATGGAATCAGCATCAGAATATCAATATCAGTATCAGCATCAGATGTCAGCACCAGAAGATCAAAACATGTGTTACGCTGAAGCCTGATGAACAGAATCTGCGCTTAACATACTCTGACTCTGATCAAGATCTTAACCATGTCATCAGCACTCAGAAGCGCCAGAATAAGCTAAAGCCAAGAACACTCTGATCTTCATTAAGAAGAATATTCTGAAGTGTTAACGTTACTGCATTCAAGGAAGATTAATTGCCAACGGCTTTATTCCAAGATAAAGATCTTCTCAAAATGGAAAGAACGTAATGAGCATTGAAATGGAATTATGGACTGCAACGTATCTATTCCAAGAAGTATTTAAACAAATCAGTGAGAAAGGAAATGGCTAATGCTCTACAATACTCTACATGCATATACACGCCTAAAGTCAATAATCACCTTCGTCCTCACTAAATCAGTTTGCTAAAGCTCTCAACCGCTTACTCTATAGCATTAGCAATCTAGTTTTATCTAAGCTGCATATTGTGTATTATCACAATTGTGATATATAGTTTTTCTAGAAACATCAAACACACTTAATTGTTCATTTATCTGTAAGAGAATTTCCTTGAGAAATCGGTCTGTGGTTTAGACTCAAGAAGGCTTTAGCAGTTGTTAAAGCAGTTTTGTATTAAGTTGAATATAGTGGATTAAGACCTCGTTGGAGAGAGGCGAAATCACCTTGACGGGTGGACTGGAGTAGTTTGAGATTAAACGAACCAGGATAAAAATAACGTGTTGTCTGCATTTGATTTCAAGTTTTAACAATTAAACCCCCCTTCTTGTGTTTTTCACATCTTCAATTGGCATCAGAGCGCTGGTTCTGAGCTTATAACACTTAACCGTGTCAGTACAAGATCCAGCGTTGAAAAACACTATGGCAGGAACGCATCAAAACATCAGCAATGACAATAATGAAGAAAGAGACAGATTCAGTGGAAAACCTCCAGTCTTTGATGGAGAGAACTTTGATTACTAGAAAGACAGAATTGAAAGCTTATTTCTAGCCCATGATGCTGATCTATGGGACATGGTGACAGATGGATACACGCACCCAGTGAATGCAAGTGGTCAGAAGATTGACAGGAAAGCAATGTCTGATCAACAAAAGCGTGATTTCAGAAATCATCACAAAGCAAGAACTATTCTTCTCAGCGCCATCTCTTACTCTGAATATGAAAAGATATCAAACATAGACACTGCAAAGAACATATTTGACTCTCTGAGAATGAAGCATGAAGGCAATCTTCAAGTCAAAGAAACTAAAACTTTTGCGCTCATTCAGAAGTATGAGGCATTCAAGATGGAAGAAAGTGAATCTATTGAAACAATGTTCTCAAGATTTCAGATTCTGGTTGATGGTCTCAAAGTTCTGGACAAAGGGTATTCTACTGCTGATCATGTTAAGAAGATCATCAAAAGCTTTCCAAAACAGTGGAGGCAAGTGGTCACAGCGTTGAAGCTAGCTAAGGATCTCAATACAATCTCTCTGGAGGAACTTGTCAGCTCCCTCAGAAGTCACGAGATAGAGCTAGAAGTTGATGAACCTCAAAAGCAAGGTAAGCCTTTAGCTTTAAAATCTAACAGAAAATCTGACTCCAAGGTTTTGCAGGCTATTGAAGAAACTTCTGATGGGTCCTCATTAGAAGAAGATGAACTATCTCTCCTCTCCATAAGGGTGAACCAACTGTGGAAGCAGAGGCAAAGAAAGTTCAGGAATCCCAGAAGATCTGAGAATCATAACGAATCTTCCTCCAGATACAGAAGGTCAGATTCCTCCTCTGGACACAGAAGATCTGAAGGCTCTTCAGGAAGCAGAAAGCCAAACAACAAAGACATCATCTTCTATGAATGTAAAGAGCAGGGAAACTACAAGAGTGATTTCCCAAAGCTTCAGAGGGAAAAGCCCAAAAAGAAGTTTGGCAAGGAAAAGAAGAAAAGTCTCATGGCTACCTGGGATGACTCTGACACATCTGAAGCTGACTCAGAGTCAGATGATGAGAGAGCAAACATAGCTCTCATGGGAAATATATCAGAAGACGGTGAAGCTTCTAAATCGGACTCTGAATCAGACACAGAAGAGGTATTTCCTGACTTTTCTATTAATTTTACTAAGGCTGAACTAGCTGAAAGCCTCAACGAGATTCTGGAACGATATCAGCAAATCAGAGTCAAATTCAGAAACCTGAAAAGGGATCTTGCTTCTGACTCTGATAAAACTGAGAGTCTCAAATTGGAAAATTCTGAGTTGAAAAATAAAGTTTCAAAATTAGAAAATATGTTACAAAACTCTCAGAAGGAAACAATTCTTGTAACTCCCAGTAGTGCTGATGAGATCATCAAGGAGTATGATCACAGCTTCCAGAAGTTTCTAGCTAAAAGCATAGATAGAAGCAAGATGGCTTCAATGATCTGTGGAGTTAGCAGAAATGGAAGAAAGGGAATAGGATACCAAGGTAAGGTACCTACACCAAAGAATTACATGGATTTAGTTATTAAACGAACTCCTCTTAATTCACAATTTGTATATGGGCACACACACGACATTAAATATACCAGTAGTAAGTATTCTGTCAAACCAAAATTAAACCAGAGTTTTGGTAAAACTAACAAATTAGGACCCAAGAAAATATGGGTACCTAAGGATAAAATAATACATGTTGCAGATATCTTTAGCAGCAAAGCAGAAACACCAGTCATGGTACCTGGACTCTGGCTGCTCGCGACACATGACGGGAAGAAGGCATATGTTCCAAAGCCTGGAACTTAAGCCTGGAGGCCACGTAGGCTTTGGAGGCAATCATAGGGGAAAGATCATTGGCTCTGGAACAGTAGGTAACGGAAATCTTCCCTCTATAAGTAATGTTTTATTAGTAGATGGATTAATGCATAACCTGTTATCCATAAGTCAATTAAGTGATAACGGTTATGATATAATCTTTAATCAAAATTCATGTAAAGTTGTTAGTCTGAAAGATGGGACTATCCTATTCAATGGAAAGAGGAGAAACAACATTTACAAAATCAAACTTTCTGAACTGAAAAGTCAGAATGTAAAGTGCCTTCTGTCTGTTAACAACGACCAATGGTTCTGGCACAGAAGATTGGGGCATGTTAGTATGAGAAGAATATCTCAGATTAACAAACTCAATCTGGTCAGGGGACTTCCTAACCTGAAGTTCAATTCAGATGCTCTGTGTGAAGCATGTCAGAAAGGCAAGTTTGCAAAACCAGCTTTTAAATCTAAAAACGTTGTTTCCACCTCTAAGCCATTAGAACTTCTGCATATTGACTTATTTGGACCAGTTAAAAATGCTTCAGTCAGTGGAAAGAAGTATGGGTTAGTAATCGTAGATGACTATAGCAGATGGACATGGGTAAAGTTCTTAAGACACAAGGACGAGTTACACTCTGTGTTTGTTACCTTCTGTAACCAAGTTCAGAATGAAAAGGATCTTAGAATCGTCAAAGTCAGAAGTGATCATGGTGGAGAGTTTGAAAACAAAGATTTTGAATCATTTTTTAATGACAAAGGCATTCTACATGATTTCTCCTGTCCTAGAACTCCCCAGCAAAATGGATTTGTAGAATGAAAGAACAGAACATTGCAAGAAATGGCCAGAACCATGATCAACGAGACTAACGTTGCTAAGATCTTATGGGCAGAGGCAATAACCACATCGTGCTACATTCAGAATAGAATTTCTATAAGACTTATTCTAGAAAAGACTCCATATGAATTGTGGAAGAATAAAAAGCCCAACATTTCTTATTTTCATCCATTTGGATGTACTTGTTTTATTTTAAATACTAAGAATTATTTGAACAAGTTTGACTCTAAAGCATAGAAGTGTATTATGTTAGGATACTCTGAACGCTCAAGAGGGTACAGAGTATACAATACAGAAACACGGATTGTGGAAGAATCAATCAGTGTTCGTTTTGATGACAAGATTGACTCTCAAAAGTCAAAGCAGAATGAATTACTTGCAGGTATGGAAGTTGAATTCACAGGTACTGAAGACAAGTCACCAGAAGCTCTTAACAGAGACACTCCCTCAACATCAGAAAGAGGCACTGCAAGCAATCCAACATCTTCTGTTGATCCACCTCAGAAAAGACCATCCAGAAGCAGCATGGACCACCCTGAAGAAACTATCTTAGGAATAAAGGAAGATCCAATTAGAACAAGAGCCAGCTTCAGAAACTCTGAAGAATCGCTCATGGGACTTGTTTCTCTGATTGAACCATCCTCAATTGATGAAGCACTTCTGGACAATGACTGGATTCTAGCAATGCAAGAGAAGCTGAATCAATTCACAAGGAATGAAGTATGGGATTTAGTTCCTAAGCCAAAAGGATTCAACGTCATTGGAACAAAATGGGTGTTCAGAAACAAACTAAATGAACAAGGTGAAGTCATCAGAAACAAGGCACGATTGGTAGCACAAGGTTATAGTCAGCAAGAGGGGATAGACTATACATAAACCTTTGCTCCAGTCGCCAGGTTAGAATCTATCATACTTTTAATTTCTTTTGCTGTTAATAAAGGCATCACTCTGTATCAGATGGATGTTAAGAGTGCATTCTTAAATGGCTATATAGAAGAAGAGGTATATGTGCACCAACCCCCTGGTTTTGAAAGCTCAAAAAATCCAGAATATGTTTTCAAACTAAAGAATTCACTGTATGGTCTGAAACAAGCTCCCAGAGCTTGGTATGAAAGACTAAGTAACTTCCTGTTAGAAAAGGAATTCACCAGAGGGAAGGTGGACACAACCTTATTCTGTAAAACAGTTAAGAATGACATTCTAGTCTGTCAGATTTATGTTGATGATATAATATTTGGATCTACTAAACCTTCACTGGGAAGAAAGTTTGCTAAGTGTATGCAGGCAGAATTTGAGATGAGCCTAATGGGGGAACTGAAATTCTTTCTGGGCATCCAGATCAATCAAACCCCAAAAGGAACTTACATTCATCAGAGCAAATATGTCAGAGAACTTCTGAAGAAATTTGATCTCTCAGAATGTAAGCCATCAAAGATTCCAATTCATCCCACGTGCATTCTGGAAAGAGAAGAGGTAAGAAAAAAGGTAGAACAGAAGGTCTACAGAGGTATGATTGGTTCTCTTCTTTATCTGACGGCCTCAAGGCCTGATATTTTATTCAGTGTATGCATTTGTGCAAGATTCCAATCAGATCCTAGAGAATCTCACTTAACAGTTGTTAAGCGAATTTTCAAGTATCTGAAAGGTACTATTAATCTGGGTTTGTTTTATAGAAAATCTAGTGATTACAGCTTAGTAGGTTACTGTGATGCTGACTTTGCTGGAGACAGAGTTGAACGTAAAAGTACTTCTGGAAGCTGCCAGTTTCTGGGAGAAAATCTGATCTCGTGGTCCAGCAAAAGACAATCCACCATTGCTCTATCAACAGCAGAATCTGAATATATAGCAGCAACTGGATGCAGCACACAAATGCTTTGGATGAAAAGTCAACTTGAGGACTTCCAGATATATGAGAGTAACATTCCTATCCTCTGTGATAACACCTCTGCTATTTGCTTAAGTAGAAATCCAATTTTGCATTCTAGGGCTAAGCATATAGAAATAAAACATCATTTTATTAGGGACTATATTCAGAAAGGAATCTTAAACTTAAAATTTATTGATACAGACCACCAATGGGCTGATATCTTTAGAAAACCACTTTCTGAAGATAGGTTCAACTTCATTCTGAATCATCTTAGCATGAAGCTCTGTCCAGAATAAAATTGTTTTAATTTTATATATTAACCTTCAGAATTATTCTTATTTCCATGTGAACTTCTGATCAATCCTCTTTCAGAATTTTAGAAATGCAGATTGCATCAGAATCTATCCATGAAGATCTGAGCGCTTCAGTTCAAGGATAGATGTGCTGTTCACTCAAGCAAACAAGTGTCATCCAGTCATCAGTTGTTTCCTGAGGCTGAACACGCGTTCACGCTTCTAAAAAGGCAAAGCGCTGATTGGATGCATTGAGACACATGTCACTGGTAACCGTTTAAGTATCTTTCTGAAATCCCCTAAAATCTGCTATCATTAAATGCTATTAATCATGATTTATTTCTCTCTCTTAAGCGTTTATGTTTTTAAAAACTTTTTAGAAATCTATTTAAACACTCTTCACACCACTCACACACGTTTACCTTCACTTTCGTCTTCACTAAGCATTTCTGTTTTCTGTGAAAACTTTTCAAGCTTTTTCAAAAATCCTCGTGTGAACATGGCTTCTAGCAGCAATCTTTCATCAGGTTCCCAGAAAGATGCATCAGCTGAGCAATATGAGGTTCCTCTCAGAACACTACTCACTCCAGTCAAGAACCTTGAAGTTCTGTCAGAGATTATTGTGGATTTCAACAGTCTCAAGGAAAATGGCTTTGATTTATCAGAAGAGGTTCAAGCTCAAGGGTGGGAGAAATACTTTGACAGGCCGGTGGGTCCAACTCTTCCTATTTTGGTTAAGGAATTTTGGATTCACGCTTCTTCCTCAAATCACCAAGTCACTTCTTACATAATGGGGAAGAAAATTGTGATTACTGAAGATTTGATTGCTCGTCTGATTGGCTACAATGGAGGTGGTATATGCTGTATTGACATGGCAGAAAGATGTCAAGATGTTTCCCTAATTGCTAGGGAAATTTTCACGCTGGGGCTTCCCTCCAGCAAGATAAGGGACTTGAAGGACAAGCACAGAAT
Organism: Vicia faba; assembly: GCA_948472305.1. NCBI lineage: Eukaryota > Viridiplantae > Streptophyta > Magnoliopsida > Fabales > Fabaceae > Vicia > Vicia faba. Next base: position 1,121,743,108 of record OX451740.1, read on the forward strand.
TTGGGCAAAGATTATTCTGGGCTGTTTCAACCACAGGAAGCCTACAAGCTCTCTTGATTACATAAACATAGATCAGCAGTTTCTGATCTATTTTATCGCTCAGAAGGTAAAGATCAATCTAGCTCATCTTTTGTTCAATCATCTCAGAACTAGCGTCAAGGAGACAAGGGAAGAGGAACATACTAAAAGGGATTGGATACCCTTGGGAAGATTAATATCAGATATTCTGACTGAGAATAGGCTGATTGAATATTTGACAGAGGCACAAGAGATCAGCACCCTGGAACCTTCTGTTGGCAAGCAGCTGAATGCCAAGAATCTAAAGAAGATGAAGCTGATAGAGAACATTAAGAAGGAGCCCAGCATCACTCCTTTTGCTGAAATCTCCAGCAGAAGAGTCCCTCTGGATGACTTCCCTATGTTCTCAGAGATTGAATCCAAGCCTCAAATCATCTTGAGATATTTGGATGTGTGCAAAGCTGATGGAACAAAACCTAATATGAATATCCAAGATCTTCAGCAGAAGGCACCAGAGGTCGTTCTGAAGAAGACTAAGAAGAGAAAATCTGCTCCAGAAGGACCATCACAACAGACTCCAAAGAAGAGAGGTAATCTTGTTTCTGTTACTGTTTTAAACTCATCTGTTGTTTCCTCATCTATTCCTACTCCCATTCCAACTCCAGTTGATATCCTAACACCCCAAACCTTTGAAGATTTTGACATTGATTTTGACCCTTCTGAGTCATTAACCCTCAGAAGATCCCGCTCCAAACCACAAAATCCAAACACAACAACCATACCAAAACCAGAACTTGCACAAGTTCTGTCTGATATAGACCAACATACTTCCGCTCCCCAAACAGAAAATCCAAATCCACAACCAGAAATTCCCATTTCTCCACAACCTGACATTCCACTCTCACCAATTCCTGAAACCCCACTCTCACCAATACCAGAAACTCCACTCTCCCCAATACCAGAACCAGAAATCCCACAACCATCCTCTCCTCAACCAGATATTAATCTACCATCTCCTCAACATGCACAAACGCCACAACCTGAGACTCAAAACTCTGAGGCTCAAACCTATGAGTCCCCTGAACCACAACCCTTAGCCATTCAGTTGCCTTATGGTACAACTGTTAATATGTCTCAGCTACCATCCTCACCAGAAACAACTCCACCTAATACCCCATCTAGTCCAATCGTTATTTCTGATTCTCCTACTCCCTCACCTAAGAAAAATTCAGAAAACCACAGCAAGACAGTCACTGATCTAACAGTCTTTGAACGCCTTGCTACAATAAACCAGAAAACTGTTATCCCCAAACCAAAACAACCAGATGTTAGTTCCAGCATTTTGAATTCTGAAAAGATATGCATAAGTGGATAACTTCTTTGAAACAAGCAAATCTGGAAGTAGTTGATCCTGCTGTCTCAGACTTCCTCTAGACACAATTCAGAAGATGGGTTTGTGCTGAAACCTTCAAGCTGCAAGACCAGAGATATGGGCAGGCTCAACAGAACTTCAGCAATCTGGTGAAGGAAATGGAAGGCCCAGTTCTGAGCAAGCTGCTGAAGGAAGAAGCTCTCCCTCTGGACATTGAGCCTTGGTCTGAAAAGCGTCCAGCATCTACAGTTCAAGCTGCAGAAGAACAGGTTATTCAAGCTGAAGACTTGGGTCAAGCAGAAGAAGCTATAGAAAGCTCTGAGAAGCAGTCTGTATCTGAAGATCCTCAAGCTTCCTCTCTTGACAGGCAGGCTCTGGAGGATTTGAAGAGATCAGATATGCTGATGAATGAAAGGATGGACAAGCAGGATATCAAGATTGATTCTATAGCAAACATGGTATCTAAGCAACAGGAAACCAGCGAGCAAATCAAGAGCATGTTGGAATCTCTGTTCACACGACTTCCTCCTTCTTCTTAGATTTTTTTTCTTATGTTTTCCCTGTTTTCTTTACATGTTTGTCTATAATATTTCTACTTGTTCTAAACTATCATTGCTTCTGTTTTAATACAAACGTGTTTTGATCTGATCATTTTAAACTCTGATTACTTATGCTTTTTGATAACTGACAAAAAGGGGGAGAAAGAATGATATTTTTCAATAAAGGTTTACTGAGACAAAAGTCTCAAACATTCTAAACATCATTATATACTTGATGTTCTGAAAAGCTTACAGGTACAAGAATCTGATGAACTCTGATGAAGTAACACGCTGACGCTCAAAGAAAGTTCAAGTAAAGTTCTGATGCTCAAGGTCTCAAGGAATCAAAGGGAAATAATCAACTCAGGGGGAGTTTTTCTCTTCATTACTCTGATACTTTTTATTCCTTACTCTATTAGCTCTGATACTTTTACTCATTATCTGACTATCTCTGATACCATTTCCTCTTTATCCTTAAACTCTGATACTTTCATCATTTTATTTTAATTGAAAAAATCTAGTTTTTGTCATCATCAAAAAGGGGGAGATTGTTAGAACATAGTTTGATTCTACAATCCTCAGTTAGAGTTTTGATGATAACAAAATACAAGATTAACTGAATTATGAGATTTATATGAGACATATGTGTTACTCAATATTATGTTGTGTATTCGCAGGAAACTATGATGGAATCAGCATCAGAAAATCAATATCAGTATCAGCATCAGATGTCAGCACCAAAAGATCAAAACATGTGTTACGCTGAAGCTTGATGAACAGAATTTACGCTTAACATACTCTGACTCTGATCAAGATCTTAACCATGTCACCAGCACTCAGAAGCTCCAGAATAAGCTAAAGCCAGGAACACTCTGATCTTCATTAAGCAGAACATTCTGAAGTGTTAACGTTACTGCATTCAAGGCAGATTAATTACCAACGGCTTTATTCTAAGACAAAGATCTTCTCAAAATGGAAAGAACGTAATGAGCATTGAAATGGAATTATGGACTGCAACGTATCTATTCCAAGAAGTATTTAAACAAATCAGTGAGAAAGGAAATGGTTAATGCTCTACAATACTCTACACGCATATACACGCCTAAAGTCAATAATCACCTTCGTCCTCACTAAATCAGTTTGCTAAAGGTCTCAACCGCTTACTCTATAGCATTAGCAATCTAGTTTTATCTAAGCTGCATATTGTGTATTATCACAGTTGTGATATATAGTTTTTCTAGAAACATCAAACACACTTAATTGTTCATTTATCTGTAAGAGAATTTCCTTGAGAAACCGGTCTTTAGTTTAGACTCAAGAATGCTTTAGCAGTTGTTAAAGCAGTTTTGTATTCAGTTGAATATAGTGGATTAAGACCTCGTTGGAGAGAGGAGAAATCACCTTGACGGGTGGACTGGAGTAGTTTGAGAACAAACGGACCAGGATAAAAATAACGTGTTATCTGCATTTGATTTCAAGTTTTAACAATTCAACCCCCCTTCTTGTGTTTTTCACATCTTTAGGCACTCATCATCAAATACAGAAAGAAGAAGACCAGAAGACCAGTCGTTATCTTCAACATGGGAAGAAGGTTCAAAGGTCCTCCCAAGCAAACTTCAAATTGTGATATTCTCTCTGATGAAAGAGATAATCAGGGTGAAGAAGATAAGAGTGTGAAGGCTAAAAGAGGAAGTAACCTTGGTTCTGGCTAGTATTCTGATGAAGAAGACTATTCTGCTGAACAGTATCCTCCTGCTGATGATAAGTACAAACAGCTGGAAGATCGCTTGAATGCCATGGAAATCCAGAGAGTGCCTGGGATGGATTTTGAAGAGCTGGGTATAATTTCGAGGGTTGTTATCCCTCACAAATTCAAGATCCCTGCTTTTTCTAAATATGACGATGTTTCCTATCCTAAACCGCATTTAAGGTCTTATGTTCGGAAGATCCAACCTCATACTACTGACAGGAAGTTATGGGTACACTTCTTTCAATAGAGCTTGTCGGGGACACAATTAGAATGGTTCTATCAACTGGAAGGAACCAACATCCATACTCGGGAAGACTTGGATGTTGCCTTTTATAAACAATAATAATACAACATTGATCTTGCACCAACCCGTGTGCAATTATGAAGTATGACTATGGGCTCTCACAAAGGCTTTAAGGAATATGCCAAGAAGTGGAGAGATCTGGATGGAAGAGTGCAGCCTCCTTTGTTTGATAGGGAGCTGGTTGATATGTTAATGGGAACTTTAACAGGGCCTTTCTTTAATCATATTATCGAAAGATCTTCATCTAGATTCACTGAACTGATATTAACTGGGGAACATGTTGAAGGTGGAATTAGAAGTGGAAAGATTCAAGTGGTTGTATCTTCAAGTACTATAAAGAAGACGTTCAACGTAAAGAAGGAAACTAATGATGTGTGTGTCCAAAAGGGTCGTTCTAGAAGTGATCGCAACCAATTGTTACCTTGTAAAATCTTAAGGTATTCAAGTACATGTGGTAAATGAAGACATTCTCCTAAGCCAGGAGTCATCCTCCAAAATAAGGGTTTTTTGGGAAACGGGAGCCAATGTGTGAAAAGCTGGTTTGATTAAGTTAGAGTTAATGCTTGAAAGGAGTCACATTGAAACTGTCGAAGTTAAAGTACATCGACTAGGAAGAAATAAAAGAACATATGTCAGGAGGTTAAAATTGGTTTAGTCGACTAAAGGGTAAAAGAAAAGGACTCAGTCAAAAATGGTTTTAGTAGACAAAAAAGGGTTTCTTGGACTTAGAGGAAGTGTGATTATTCTTTTACAAAAAGAAAGTGTAGAAGTCAGGCAGAAGCAGTTTTTATTCAAGAGGCTTAGAGGAATCTTGGGCAGTTACCAGCAACCCACGACGTGTTCAAGCGCCAAATAGGTGGAACTTCAAAATCATGAGTAGTTACCAGCAATCCACGATGTGTTTGAGCACCAAATAAGTGGCAACATCTAGTGAAGCAGTTACCTCAAGATGTTAATATTAGTCGTAGATTTTATCTAGGTAGTTACTTTGTAAACACTATAAATAGGTAGATTTTGTATAGTTTGTATGTGTTCACTTGTACTCTCAAATCACTTGTCAAACTCTCTCATTCTGAGCGTCAGAAAATTAAGAGTGAAGAGTGCTTGATGTACATGAATCACCATTTTTATTTCAATGCAAATCTTTTATCTTTCAATTATATCTTTTGAGTACGTTATCTGTTTTCTCTTTACTGTCGAGCAAGATCTATACGTTATCTTCTATTTCACATAAACAATTTGACACTATCTGTTGGTCACGAGTCACCAAACAGTTAGTTTAGTGAGTCTCGCTTTTGTATGAATATCTTCTGTCGGTCAAGAGTCACCATTCAGTCGATTAAATCATAGTGTGGAAAACCATTACACCCGTTTCTCCAGTCAAAATAAAACAGTTTCCCTTGACTAATATTTCGATGGAATAGGTGTGATAGAAAAAACTCTTAGCATGCATCTTGAGATCAACTGGTCGATCTTGCAAGTTACCCTCAGTTTAGGACTCTGGGAGGACCAGCGGTTGTTTACCATTTTCCATAGTAAACACCAATTTGTGGGGGAAGTGCTAATTTCTAATCATATGCATCTGCAACAACAATAATAGGGCAATCATCGTAGGTCAGGCGCAACTAGGAGACAGTACCAAGATCAGCATGCCATTGTGTGATACGGTGGCAGAACCGAGTGTTTGATGCTGGTTTGCATTTTGCGTTTTGTGTTCACAAAATGTCGCGGTAAGCAAGAGTCGCCACCGACTTTTATTTCATCCAATTGGAAAGGAAAAAAGTAAATAAAAAAATCCTTTTTCGAGATATTCTGAGTACGGGGGGTAGATTATAGAAAGGGAAGGTGTTAGTACCCCTTTTATCCATGGTTTTCCATGGGCTCTTAGGTACTTGCTCTTTTTTAAATTGCTTGTGTTTATGTGCTTTGTTTTGAAAAGTTTTACTTCGTGATAACCCTTGTATAAGTCCTCAAAGGTGTGATGAAGTTGTTTTCAAAAATTTGTTTGAAAAGTGTAAGTGTGAAAAGTTTTGATTTGAGCAAGTACCTACTAGCATCTACTTACTCGGAAAAATATCGTTTTTATTCTTATTTCCTTTAGACAGCGCTATCCTACTATTGAGAAATAGGTAGCACCGTCGTTGGAATTTGTAAGGGTCAATTCGAAAGGGACGTACGATCACTAAAGCAATATTAGGACGCCTTAGTAATAACCCTAGAGTCTTAAGATCATATTCGAGGCAACATTCGAATGGGACATTTTTATCTTTTTAGACTGGAGGGAAACCGCTAAGATACCTTATGCTTAATGATCGTTTACCGAAGGCAACCGAAGTGAGAGTATACCCTAAGAGTGATATGTGCGAGTGATTTGTTGCAGTTATTTATCTTTGCACATTAGGGTTTTCTAACTGTTTTAATTTGTCATGCATTCTTGCCATACAATCCTATTAGCATACATCTAGACAGTTAAATATTTGCAGGAATTAGAAATGCGAGAAAATAAATCTACGCTATTACAAGGCTTGGGGGAGGGGGATTAATTACATAGCCAAAAACCCAGGGATTTAAACAGTAAATAAAACCCTAAATTAACTATTACAAACCATGAACAGTTACAAAAATATTGGCAAAATAATAATAAGCGCACGGCGGGTTAAATGCGAGACGATTAGGGTTTTGACCCTTTGACTAATCCTACTTGCCATTGATTAAAACATGATGTCTTTGTCATGTTTTGTTATTTGAGAAAATAATGAAATCGTAGAATTAAAAAGAAAAAAACCTAAGTTCTAATTAATTTTAAATAAAGAAAAAATAAATTAATTCATTCTAAAACCCTATTTTCGTATTTTTTTTTATTTATTTGAGAAAGAAAGAAAAATTAAATCAAAAGTTAACCTAATTTTCTAATTGAATTTTAATTGTGAAAGAAATTAAAGTTGTCCTAAATTAATTAAACTAATTAATTAAAAAAACCTTTATTAAGAAAATCAATCTTTTTTTTGTGATTTTTGGTTGGTTAATTTAATAAAATAATTTTTGTATTGATGAAAAAAAACAAAATAATTAAAGAGGAGAAATTAAAGAAAAATAATAGAAATAACCAAATGGACCTGCTGTCAGCAGATCTGGCTGGAGACGGATTCAGAAGATGATGACCCTCAGAAGGTGAGGTGCGTTGGATTTGGTTCTGGCTGGTGGATCCAGAAGATGATGACCCTCAGAAGGTGAGGTGTGTTGGATTTGGTTCTGGCCGATGGATCCAGAAGATGATGACCCTCAAAAGATGGGGTGCACTGGATCTGGTTCTGGCTGATGGATCCAGAAGATGATGACCCTCAGAAGGGGTATGTGCTGGATCTGGTGAAAAAAATGGAGAAAATTCCAAAAGCTCATGCCTGGGATCGAACCCAGGAGATGAGCTTCTGACTCCCTTCCTCTGACCAATTGCGTTGGATGTTAACTTGTTAATATAATAAATAAAAAATATATTAGAAAACAAGTTAGTGGCCAGAATAACGCGCCAGAATTTAAACCAGCCAGTCAGGTTGTGACACATTGTTGTCTTCTTCCTTGGAACTGTCATTTTAGGATTTGAACCTTTACCTACAGACGCAGGTCTGTTGCTAAAACCTGTGTCATTAAAATATCAAGCACACGCAATATAAATTCAATTGGGGACCTTGAATCAACTGGGTTTGAAGCTCTGATCATTATGGTACCCATTATCAAGCCTAATTTTGCTTGAAACCCAAAACCCCAAATTGGAGCACGAAACCCTAACAATGGCAAAAGCTTGTTCCTGCACAGTAACTTAAATCAAACTATCCAGAAACGTTGCAAACATAATAATGATCACAAATATGTAACTTAAACATGCTAAATATGCAAGAATTACAGTAATCGAATTTGGATAATTTTGCAAACCGTGAGAATGATAGGGCGTGATTCTAGACGTGTAGGGGCGTGCAAGCGATTGGAGAAGCTTTCTGAGATGCCCAAGAATATATTGTTGGCCTTGAATTTCTCTCAAAGGTCCTCTATCCTAAAATCATAACCTCACTTTTTGTCAAGACTTTTGAGTTTTGTTCTAATAGTTTCACGCCTATGACCTCTCTTTTTTGCTTGGTTCTTGTTCATTATATATCCCTCAATGAATTAGGGTTGCAAAATAGATTGAATCTTGAAGCTTTGATGAGATTTGATTTGATTTTCAATTTGTATGATATCTTTCTATTTTCATGCCAATCATGCCTTTCTTGTACCAATTTCCATTGATTCAAATTGATCATCCAAGCTCAGCATATTTTGATTGCCCATCAAATCATTTCTTTGATAATTTTCATCATTTATTTGATTTAATTCACTTTTTAATTAATGAGAAATCAAAATAAATTTAAAAATGAAGAAAATAATGTGTGGATAAGTATTTGAGTCATGGACCACATTATAATTGAAGTGCAAGCATAAAACGTTAGGCCCATTTAGCAAAAAATGCAAATTTGAACATATTTGACTTTTGGCAATTTTGCAAAAAGGGTCAACTTGGCCAATGCATACCTCTCTTAATTTTGACCCTATAGAGGTGTTCTTAGACTTTTTATAAAGCTTAGGATGTCCTATAAGCAACCCTTTTGGTCTCATATCAATTGAATCTTCCATGTTCATGTATGAAGCTTTGACCCAAAAGGTGTTTTTGTTGACTTTTCAAATGGACCTATAATGTCAAAATTCATATCTTTTTGTGAGTGCATATTCTGAACTTGGGAGTTGAGGATGAATTGTAGGGAATTTCATCCTATTCAAAGTGAGCTTTGGATGGGTCATTTCTGATAAAGTATGAGAAAGTTATGCTTGGTCAAAGTTGAGTTTACTTTTCCTACAAAACCCTAATTTAGCAACTTTTGGGTTTTGATGAATTGTGAGCAATCCTTGAATAATCATGATCAACCCTTGATAAAATTATGAATAATACTTAAAAATGAGGATTTTGACCAAAAATCTTGAAGTTTGGTTGTATGTGGTCCACATTTGACTTTTGACCTAGCATAGTTGATTTTCAGGCATTTGAGCAGTTGACTGAGCAAACTTCTTCTGCAAGGCTTGAAACTTGAAATGGATGATCTTGGGAACATATTAGGACAATGGTGATCATTTGAGTCCTTTATGGTTCACACATCTTGATGAAGATGGAAACCCTGATTTGGGGTATACTGCCTTGGGAGAGAGTTTGTCTGGTCAACTCTTGGGCAACCTTGAGAAAATTGAAGATCTCAATGGACATGTATTGAGTAAAATGAGAGGGAAAATTTTGGGGTACAACAGCTGCCCCTGTTCAATCTTCTTAAACCTGAGGATGTAGATTGGCTAGCCTGCCTTTCGTGATCTGAAGGTGGAAGATGATTGAACACTAGAGTGCCCAGAAATTTGCACTCGCATGAAGTGGCACTTGATTTGTGATATCGGGAATGGGCTTACAGATGCCATTTGGGGGTTGATCATAGAAGATTGTCGGAGATGGGCTTAAAGATTCCATTTGGTAAATGCTGGAGAATTGTCGGAGATGGGCTTAAAGATGTCATCCGAAGGAGTGTCGATTGCATAAGAGATTCCTTTGCGAGAACCTGTGTACCTGTTGTTGAGGAATACTTTGTTGGGGAATGATGGTCTCTTTCTTGAGAGAAATAGAGTTTTAAGAGCTTTAGTTGTCTGTTACTCTACTGGGGAATAATTCCGGTTTGGGAAGCGGAAGTGAACTATGTATCTGGTCGAAGTATATGTTGCACCGTGATTTATTGGGGAAATGCAAAACCAATCATGTTTGATCGGGTCCTGGTCTTACAATGTTGTGGACCGCTGCTTGGGGATAAGAGAGGGGGAACCTGGATAGTAAGGTTATGAAAAGGAACCTAGATAGTAGGGTTGTTTAGATATGAAAGCCTAGATAGTAGGGTTGTGAGAAGGAACCTGGATAGTAGGGTTACTTCGATATGAAAGCCTGGATAGTAGGGCTATGAGAAGAAACCTGGATAATAGGGTTACATCGATATGAAAGCCTGGATAGTAGGGCTGTAAGAAGGAACCTGGATAGTAGGGTTACTTCGATATGAAAGCCTGGATAGAAGGGCTGCTGAGAAGGAACCTGGATAGTAGGGTTACTTTGATATGAAAGCCTGGATAGGCGGGCTGTGAGAAGGAACCTGGATAGTGGGGTTACTTCGATATGAAAGCCTGGATAGTGGGGTTGTGAGAAGGAACCTGGATAGTATGGTTACTTTGATATGAAAGCCTGGATAGTAGGGCTGTGAGAAGGAACCTGGATAGTAGGGTTACTTCGATATGAAAGCCTGGATGGTAGGTGTTGTACCCCAAAATTTTCCCTCTCATTTATCAAGATTTTCCTCACAAGACTTCTTAGACTCAAGACAAGATTAGGGGTTGCTCAGCTCAAGGCACCTCCCCTTACACTGATAGCCTGAAATTAGGGTTTGAGTTTGCACAAGGATTTTTGGACCTTCAATGCTTCATGTGACTTTCTTACATCATGTTGGACCTCTAATATTGCTCATACCAAGTTTCAAAACTTGAACCACATTTTTTACCAGTCAATTGGATAGTTAACCTAAAAATCAGCTGTATTGGGGAAAAAGTCAACCATGGCCAATTTACAGTCAAACTTCATAATTTTTGATCCACAACAACATTTTAGACTCCTATATATCATTTGATCAAGTTTGGATCACAACTCCTCAAGAAATTTGATCAAATCATCAAAAGGGCAAAATGGTCAAAATTAGGGTTTTGACTGAGAAAGGGCAATTTCTGATTTTTGACCTAGCCAATGGCCAATTGGGTTCAAGCAGGATTTCAAGGACTCAATGGAATCATCTTGACCAAATCACATGGTTCAAAAGATCTCAAATGCATATGATTGACAGCTGAATTTTGCAGTCAACTGATCAAAAGTCAAATGTGCACTAAAAAGTCAAACTTTGACTTTTTGGTCAAAATCAAGTGCCAAGGGTCATAATTCTTCAAGATATGGAAAAATGTGAAACTTGTTGACCAAGAAACCTAAAATTGAAAATTAGGGTTTTAATTTGAAATTTTTCATAACTTAGAATTTTTCTAAGTATGGAAAATTTCTTATTTTTTCCCAACTTTTCCCAACTTTTTCACCATGATGCAATTCGGTTCAAAGAAAACTTCCAACATGAAAGTTTTAGTCCTCCATGAAATCTACAACTTTTCTTCACAAATGTTTCCGAAATGATGCTTGGATCTCAAGTTATGATTTTGTGAATAGGGGTCCATAAACTTTTTAACTTAGTGAAATTTTGCCCTATTTTAGGATGGTTTTTGACCTAACATCATGGCAACTTTTCACCTAGTTCCAAGAGGTATCTAAAGTTGCATTTCAAATGTGGATTGTAGAGAATGTTACAAGCTTTCCAAAATGTCAAAGAACTCTCCAAGATCATTTGTGATAAAGTACATCTTTGAGAAGCCTGCTATATCTAGAAGAATAGCTAGATGGCAGATGATCCTAACGGAATACGATATACAGTACACAACCTAAAAAGATATAAAGGGGAGTGTTCTAGCTGATCATCTGGCTCATTAAGCTGTAGAAGATTACCAATCCATGAAGTTCGACTTCCCTGATGAAGACATCATGACATTGGACAACATTGAGGATTTCAGACCATATGATGGACCTGAACAAGGATCCCGATGGACCCTGTACTTTGATGGAGCCTCTAATGCGCTTGGTAACGATATTGGTGTTGTGCTTATATCTCCAAAAGGATGCCATACTCCTTTCACCGCCAGACTTTGCTTCAACTGTACGAACAACATGGCAGAGTATGAAGCTTGTATCTTTGGACTCAAGGCTGCCATAGACTTGGGAATCAAAATTTTGATTGTGTTTGGGGACTCAACTTTGGTCATCAGTCAGATCAAAGGAGAGTGGTATACTAAGAATCCAAACCTCATCCCTTACAAAGAACATGTCTTGACATTGTTACCGCATTTCGAGAAGATTATCTTCGAGCACTTCCCGCGAGAAGAAAATCAGCTAGTAGATGCTCTAGCTACAATGTCATCCATGTTTAAACTTAACTGGGATAATGAGGCTCCCCAAATCACAATTGAACGAATGGACAAACCTACACATTGTCACGAGATTAATACCTAGGAAGTAGTGGACCAGCCGTGGTTTCATGAAGTCAAAAGGTATCTTGAGACTCAGGAATACCCTGAAGGAGCTACAGTCAATGACAAAAAGTTATTAAGGAGATTCTCAGCTAAGTTCTTCCTAAGTAATGGCATCATGTACAAGCACAATCATGATTTTATTCTGCTCCGTTGTATGGACAAGTTTGAAGCTGGAAGGATTATGGCTGAATTGCATGAAGGTACGTTTGGCACTCACTCTAGCGGGCATATGATGGCTAAGAAGATTCTAAGGGCAGGCTATTACTGGTCTACCATGGAAGCTGATTGTTATCAACACTCTTGGACGCGCCATAAATGTCAAATCTATGCAGACAAGGTACACGTGCCTTCAGTTCCTCTAAATTTCTTAATAGCTCCTTGGCCATTCGTTATGTGGGGAATTGACATGATTGGAGATATCAAACCTACAGCCTCCAATGGACACCGCTTCATCCTGGTGGCCATTGACTACTTCATAAAATAGGTCGAAGCAGCTTCATTCGCATCCGTTGCAAAGAATGTTGTTGCCCGCTTCATCAAACAGAATCTCGTTTGCCGGTACGGTATCCCCGAAAGGATCATCACTGATAACGGTACAAACCTTAACAATACTATTATCACCACCTTGTGCAAGGAGTTCAAGATTCAACATCACAATTCATCTCCCTATCGGCCAAAGATGAACGGTGTTGTCGAAGCTGCGAACAAAAATATCAAAAAGATCATACAAAAGATGACAGTCACCTACAAGGACTGGCATGAAATGCTACCGTTTTCTCTTCACGGGTACCGTACCACGGTGTGCACATCAACTGAGGCAACACCCTATTCTTTAGTTTATGGCATGGAAGTTGTCTTGCCTATCGAGGTTAAGATTCCCTCTTTGAGAATCATGAAGGATGCTGGTTTGAGTGAAAACATTGGATCCAGACCCAACTTGATCAGTTAAACTTAATTGACGAGAAAAGACTTACTGCTGTTTTCCATGGTCAGACATATCAAAAACAGATGATCAAGGCTTTCAACAAGAAAGTCAGGCGCTAGGTATATCAAGTCGGAGATTTAGTGATCAAGCGCATTATCTTGACACAAAGTGATCCCAGGGGCAAGTGGACTCCTACCTATGAAGGACCATTTGTGATCAAGAACATCTTTTCTGGTGGGGCAGTGATTTTAACCACCATGGACGGTGATGACCTACCGCACCCTGCGAACGCAGACATAGTCAAAAGATACTACGCATAAAAAAACCTGTTAGGATGACACACCTAGGCAAAACAAGGGTATCCCGGTGAATCGAAAACCCGAAAGGGAGGTTCAGGCAAAAATTAGGGATAAAAATATAAAAAAATTGTACACCCGGCAAGTTGATAACCCGAAAGGGCGACCTGGGCAAAAAAGGGTTTCCCAGTGGATCGAAAACCCGAAAGGGTGGTCCAGGAAAAAGTTAGGGAATTAAAGCGTATGACTATGTCTCGTCGGATCACTTTGAGGATAATCTCTTCACTGACAAACCTGGAGCTTCTGATCAATCCAATCATCTTCGGACGAAGCAACGAATGGACAAGATACTCGGAGTTACGAAGGCTATAGCAGAATGGGAACCCCATGGAATTTTTTACACATAGCTATCTTTCTTTGTATAAATTTTTCTCATTTTTATGACACCATCCTCTTACTAGGAAGACTGTCTCCTTTCTACAAAATACTTATTCAAAGTAAATACAAACATATCTCTTTAAAGTGCAGAAAACCATTTGTCCTTTTTCTTTTACACTTGTGTTTTATTTGCAAAAACGTCCAACGATTCATTGATGAACATATGCATTTGAACATAATTACTGTTTACAAATAAACAAAGTGGAAAAGAACAATTAATGGCAGACTGAAAGGATAGGAAAACGTCTTTAGGCTATTCCATGAGAAATCCCTATAGTACATCATCTAGATCCCCAGCGGAACTAAATTTTCAAATCCTTGATCCCAATCAGAGTTGAAACTTCAAACTCCCAATCCCCAGCGGAGCAAAAATTTTGAATTACAGATCCCCAACGAAGATGAAACCTTCTTCCCCAGTCGAGTCAAGATTTCCAACTACCAATCCTCAGCGGAAACCATTCAGTTTTCTCAAAATTCCCCAGCAAGTTGTCTTGAAGTTTGAGAATCAACCAGATAACATTTAACTTTTGTCTCTCCCCAACCTAGGTGGATTCCCCAGTAGAGTGGCATACAACCCAAACTCCTGGACCTACTCCTCAGTAGTAAGCCTTCTTCCCCGCAGAGTTTTACTATTCCCCAGTAAGGTCGCCGGAATGAAGATTCTTATTCTTAATTCCCCAGTGAAGTCACTGAGGATTTATTATCCCCAACAGTCGCCAAGCGTTTCTCATCCTCAGCAACCAAAGATTTTGAATCTCCAACAGCAGTCAAGGATTTATTTTCCCCAGTAGTAGTTAAGGATTTATTTTCTTCAACAAAGCAGCTAATCAGCTTACATGCACATACATTACATATATCATAAACATTGACAAAACACATTTATTGCATCATACATTTCATGCAACATAACTTTGTGTTTTAGCTAACATTTTACCCTTTTCAAGATAAGATTAATAGCTACTTTTGACAATGTTCAAAGATTTCAGATACAGTACAGATATGCACCAGACAAGGATGCCATTATAATACTCATTCAGATCTCAACAACTTTCAAATAACAGTTCAGATACACTCCAGATACGGAATCCATTATGATACTTATTCAGATTTCAAGTCAAGATTCAAGTCCAGATACACTCCAGACACGGAAGTCATTCTGCTACTTATTCAGATTCAAGTCCAGATACACTCCAGACACGGAAGTCATTCTGCTACTTATTCAGATTCAAGTCCAGATACACTCTAGACACAGAAGTCATTCTGCTACTTATTCAGATTCCAGTCCAGATACGCTCGCCACGGTTGCCATTCTGTCACTTATTCTAATTTTCCCCAACTTAGATACGCTCCAGACACAGATGCCATTATGTCGCTTATTCAGATTTCAAATTCAGATACAATACAGGTACACTCCAGACACGGAAGTCATTCTGTTATTCATTCAAATTCGAGTTTATCCACAGCTCAGATACGCTCCATACACGGCTTCTATTCCTTTGCTCATACAGATCCAGTCTCCAGATACAGTTCAGATACGTTCTAGACGCGGACACCATTCTGATACTCATTATTTTACTTACAACTTACATTTCAACAAGAATTCTTGGATGGCATCTACAAGCCCATCTCCAAAAATATTTTATCACCTCTCCAAATGGCATCTTTAAGCCCATTCCCTCAACAACACTTTGACGAGTGCAAATTTACGGGCACTCTAGTGTCCAATCATCTTTTACCTTCGAGTCACGAACGGCAAAGCTCTCCAATCTAACTCTTCAGGTTCAAGAAGATTTAACAGGGGCAGCTGTTGTACCCCAAAATTTTCCCTCTCATTTATCAAGATTTTCCTCACAAGACTTCTTGGACTCAAGACAAGATTAGGGTTTGTCAGCTCAAGGCTCCTCCCCTTGCACTGATAGCCTGAAATTAGGGTTTGAGTTTGCACAAGGATTTTTGGACCTTCAATGCTTCATGTGACTTTCATAAATCATGTTGGACCTATAAGATTGCTCATACCAAGTTTCAAGCCTTGAACCACATTTTTGACCAGTCAATTGGACAGTTGACCTAAAAATCAACTATATTGGGGAAAAAGTCAACCATGGTCAATTTACAGTCAAACTTCATAATGTTTTATCCACAACAACCTTTTAGACTCATATATACCATTTTATCAAGTTTGGATCACAACTCCTCAAGAAATTTGATCAAATCATCAAAAGGGCAAAATGGTCAAAATTAGGGTTTTGATTGAGAAAGGGCAATTTTTGATTTTTGACCTAGCCAATGGCCAATTGGGTTCAAGCATGATTTCAAGGACTCAACGGCATCATCTTGACCTAATCACATGGTTCAAAATATCTCAAATGCATAGGATTGACAGATGAATTTTGCAGTCAACTGATCAAAAGTCAACTATGCACTGAAAAGTCAAACTTTTACTTTTTGGTCAAAATCAAGTGCCAAGGGTCATAATTCATCAAGATATGGCAAAATGTGAAACTTGTTGATCAAGAAACTTAAAATTGCAAATTAGGGTTTTAATTTGAAATTTTTCATAACTTAGAATTTTTCTAAGTATGGAAAATTTCTTATATTTTCCCAACTTTTCCCAACTTTTTCACCATGATGCAATTGGATTCAAAGAAAACTCCCAACATGAAAGTTGTAGTCCTCCATGAAATCTACAAATTTTTTGCACAAAGTTTTCTCAATTTATTCTTGGATCTCAAGTTATGATTTTGTGAATAGGGGTCCATAAACTTTTTAACTTAGTGAAATTTTGCCCTATTTTAGGCAGGTTTTTGACCTAACTTCATATCAACTTTTCACCTAGTTCCAAGAGGTATCTCAAGTTTCATTTCAAAGATGTATTGTAGAGCATGTTACAAGCTTTCCAAAATGTCCAATAACTCTCCAAGATCATTTGTGGTTAGGGAGAATCGAAGAAGAGAAAATGGAAATTTGTCACTTTTGTTCAAGCCATGTTTACAATGCTCCAACTTGCAAATCAGATCCTAGCATGCTTGTACCTTGCATTACAGGTTCTAATCCTTTCTACACTCCATAATTTAATGCTAACTCGGTGGTTAAAGCCTTTTTTTCACCTTTGGAGCATTGCACAAGAGATTAATCCATAAATGGCATAAAGGGCACTATGACATTTTGATAAAGCAAGCCTTTTACAACTTTGCAGTTCTTGAGCCATGGACCTGATCTTTTGTTGCAAGCAATATCCACAAATATCACGCAATGTTTACCAACTCTCATTAGCCCTAGAACTAGCAAGTACATCACTTTGGCATAGTCACTTCAACTTTTCTTCAAAAGCAAGAAAAGTTGCAAAAGTCGGGATAACTTGTCCATTTGATAAAGGGAAGACTTTGCTTCATTCTAAACAACTTCACAAACTTGTTACAAGCCTAAGACACGAATCCATAGCATCTCAAACACTCCCAAACACAGGAAACACATTTTTCTTCCTAAACAGGGCAGCCTCTGCAAAATCAAAGCCATTTCAATATTGGCTCGTGTGTTTCTTGATTCAACACTTGAAACACCTTACATACATCCTACCTAAACTATCCAAACCATTACACTGCAACTATGTGCCCTGTTTTAGCCATCACCATTTTCATTTTTGAAGGTTGCAGGTTGACTTCTATAAGGAGTTTCAAGCATCCTCAAGGCAAGCTGAGCATTGGAATAGCTTGAGGGAACTTCAAGGAAGCTCACACGATCTTCAGGCCTCACTCAAAGCCCCTACATTGCCATATCCAAACTCAGCTAAACAAGGTATTTTTCAAATCTTTATCTCCTTATTTAAGCATCCTTGAGTCACGATTTGTGAAGCAAAAATGTAGTCCTTAACTTGCTGAAGTTGTACATATGCATAGTTGTCATTTATATTAATTGAGTAGTGAGAATTTGAAGCTTGAAGTTCATGAAAAAATTAGGTCAGAAATTAGGGCTACAGAAATTCTCCATGATCTTTGAGAGTTAGATTATGTTTTTTATATCATTGCCAAGCTATATTTTTCATGTTGCAAGTTTTTGTTTTTGTGCAAAGGATAGAGAGTTACAGGTTGAAGCAAAAACACGCGCGTATGGAGGCTGGAGGACAGGGATGAAGTTCCCTGGGCCTGGCGCGCCTTGGGCCTGCTTGTTTTGTTTTTCACACCCCCTATATTCGTATCTACACCCCTTTTTGCTTATTTTGTTTATTTTTTATATTTTCTCATATTTTTTATGTTTATTGATTTTTAATATTTTTTCTGAACATCAAAAAATCATGAAAAATATTTTCTTTATTTTTTGCATTTTATTTTATTTTTTACCTTATTTTTTGCATAAAATTTTGATTTATTAGAATAAATAGAATCTATTTTCTTTAAATAAATAGTAAACACATTTAAAAATATCATACATTTTTATTTTTGTTATTCATACACATAAAAATTACTTTCACATATATTTTAATTTTTAATATTTGTAAATAATTTTATTTATTTTTTCTTGTATATAAATGAATAAAATGAATAATATAGAACATATTTTCTTTTAAATCAAAAATTAGGGTTTCCCCTTTCAAAAAATAACAATTTTTCTTCTTCTTATTTTTAGGACTTAAATGATATTATTCTCTCATACAAAAATCAAATACAAAACATTTTTTGCATATTTACATTTTTATTGCATTTTTAATATTTGTATATTTATTTAATTTGCAAATATTCAATTGGGTTGTAATAATTTTTAGGGTTTTATTTTGAGTAATATCCCCCATTTAAAACTTGTATCCCCCTTCCCATAATATTGTTGTAATAGCCTAGCTTTACTTTACGCAATTTATCGCATTATATACGTTTTTAGTAAAAATTAGGGTTTGTATGATAAGACAAAAATCAAACAAATAGCATGACCTAATACAAGACAAACAAATGCATAAAAAATGACACACATTGCACACAAGCACTTCTTAGGGTTTCACCCACTTGGTTGCCTTACAAAATGGCCATGGTATACATGCAAAGTATCTTGGCAAAACAAAACAAAACAAAAGATCATAGTCCCTCGATGACGCTAGACTTGGTTGCCTAAAAAACAAATGATCTTGGTCCCTCAAACAAGCTAAGATACTTGGCAACATTGCTATCATGGTCATGCGATGACCCACGCCCGTCCCATTTAACATCCAAAGATAAGGTTGTTTACCAAAGCAATGGTAAATCAATAATATCAAAGGAATAAAAATGTACAAGAAACACTTTTGAGTAGGTAGATAGCTTTTAGTTACTTGATCAATTTGAAAACAATCCTTGCTATTTTCAAGCAAACACACACATTTCAAAACATTTTCCAAACAACTTTCATAACATTGAAACATTTTTCAAAATACAAACATCTTTGTATACATTCTTACGAACGAGAATCATTACAAAGATTGCCTAAACAAAGGCCTCTTTTCAAAATACTTTCAAAACCACACAAAGCACCATTTCAAACAATTTCAAAGCAAAAGCAAGTGATCTAAACAAGTAACTAAGAGCCCATGGAAAACCATGGATGAAAAGGGTGCTAGCACCTTCCCTTTTCATAATCTACCCCCCAAACTCACGAAAACATCTCAAAGGTCTTTCATGTGCTTTTTTACATTTCCTTTTGGATAAAATAAAAGTCGGTGGCGACTCTTGCTAAACCGTGACATTTGTGATGAAACGCAAAACCTCAAGTCAGTTCTCCCACCGTATCACAGTAGGGCTTTGAGAAGGAACCTGGATGGTAAGGTTACTTCGACATGAAAGCCTGGATGGTAGGGCTGTGAGAAGGAACCTGAATGGTAGGGTTACTTCGATATGAAAGCATAGATAGTAGGGCTATGAGAAGGAACCTGGATAGTAGGGTTACTTCGATATGAAAGCCTAGATAGTGGGGCTGTAAGAAGGAGCCTGGATAGTAGGGTTGCTTCGAGATGACAGCCTGGATGGTAGGGTTGTGAGAAGGAACCTGGATGGTAGGGTTACTTCGATATGAAAGCCTGGATGGTAGGGTTGTGAGAAGGAACATGGATGGTAGGGTTACTTAGATATGAAAGCCTGGATGGTAGGGCTGTGAGAAGGAAGCTGGATAGTAGGGTTACTTCGTCATGAAAGCCTGGATGGTAGGGCTCTGAGAAGGAACCTGGATGGTAGGGTTACTTCAATATGAAAGCCTGGATGGTAGGGCTGTGAGAAGGAACCTGGATGGTAGGTTTACTTCAATATGAAAGCCTGGATGGTAGGGTTGTGAGAGGGAACCTGGATAGTAGGGTTACTTCGACATGAAAGCCTGTATGGTAGGATTGTGAGAAGGAACCTGGATGGTGGGGTTACTTCGAAATGAAAGCCTGGATAGTGGGGTTGTAAGAAGGAACGTGGATAGGGTTGTATATGTTGCACCGATGATTACTCTGTTTAGCTTCGAGTGTTGATCATGGACCTACTAGAAATTATTTATAATAAATGTCTTTCCTGAAAGAAATACAGGGTTAGTTATGTGCGATGCATGAGATGCATTTTGATGAGGTTCTCAAAATAATTGAGATTATGTTATTCGTAATGTATGCACATGTCATGATGTATGAACATGAAATACTGATGTAATAAACTGATTGTGGGAAAATAAATCCCTGACTGCTGTTTGGAGAGTATGAGGAATAGTATTCTTGACTGCTGTAAAAACCATAGTTCCTCTACTTCTGTTGGGGATGGTGAACAAAGATGACTATGTTGGGGATTTTCCCCTTGTTTACGGATATTCTTCCAAGGAGAGATCCTATTTGAGGACAACTCTACGGGAGAATAATTCTGTTGGAGAGGAGATACTTTGTTGACAGATTACTGATTTGGAGAAATAAACTCAGCTGGGGACGAATTTTTGTTGCTGGTGATAATGAATTTTGTTGAAGATTGAATTTCTGCTTGTGAGAGAAATAAACTCTGCTTGGGGAAAAATTTACCGACTCACTCGTTATTGTGAACCTCAGCTGGGGAAAGTTATGTCCTGTTCGGGAAAGCTAACATCATTGTCTTTGGATACTTTTTACTCTGTGGGGAGTGTATGTACCACTACTCATTGTTCTCCAGCTGCCTCTATCCCGATACCTGATGGGCAGAGTAACTGCAGGGTTTGGGCACTTCTTGTTTTCCCCTGTTCCTGGAATTATGAGTAATTGACTTTTGTTTCTTGTGTAAATGTTTATGAGCAGCGATCATTTTCAAATGCATATATCAAAAATGAATCATTGGACGTTCTTGCAAAATAAAACAGAAAAAGAAAAAGAAATTTAAATTTCTTGTGAAAATGAATTGTATTGACTTTGAAGTTGGCCTGTAAGAGGCGTTTTGTACAAAGAGGCTAGCGTCCTAGTAAGAGAACGCCGCCGAAAGACAGAAATTATACAATTTGTGTAAAAGAATGAAAAACAGTTATGTGAAATAATCCCATTGGGTTCCAACTCTGCTATTGTCCTTATATCTTCAAGCGTCTCATCACTTTGCTGCTTGGTCGAAGGTGGATCAGATTGATTGGCGTCGTCCGAGCTTGATAGTCGATACCGAAGTCTGCTTGAAAGATGATCCAATGGGACATAGTGATACGCTTCAATCCTTAATTTTTGCCTGGACCACCCTTTCGGGTTTTTTGTCCACCGGGATACCCTTTTTTGCCCAATTCACCTTTTCAGGTTTTCGACTTGCTAGGTGTACAATTTTTTTCATTTTCATCCCTTAATTTTGCCCGAACCCTTTTGGTTCGTCGGGAAGCCCTTATTTTTTCCTAGGCCAGTCAACCTAGCGGTTCTTTGATTATGCGTAGTATCTTTTCACTATGTCTGCATTAATAGGGTGAGGAAGGTCGTCACCATCCATAGTGGTTAGAATTATAGCTCCAACCGAGAAAATGTTCTTAACCGCAAATGGACCTTCGTATGTGGGGGCCAATTTTCCCCTGGGATCACCTTGCGGTAGTATGATGCATTTGATCACTAGATCCTCGAATTGATATTCTTGACGTCTGACTTTCTTGTTAAAAACCTTGATCATTCGCTTTTGATACGTCTGACCATGACAGATAGCAGTAAGTTTCTTTTCATCGATTAGATTCAGCTGATCAAGTCGGGTTTGGATCTAGTCGTCTTCATTCAAACCCGCATCCTTCTTAATCCTGGGAGAGGGTATCTGGACTTCGATGGGTAGGAGTGCCTCCATGCCATATACCATAGAGTAGGGTGTTTCCCCTGTCGACGTCTGTGCTGAGGTACGGTACCCATGAAGGGCGAATGGTAACATCTCGTTCCAGTCTTTGTATGTCATTGTCATCTTCCGTACAATCTTTTTGATGTTTTTGTTAGCTGCTTCAATAGCCCCATTCATCTTCGGCCGGTAAGGAGAAGAGTTATGATGCTGAATCTTGAACTGTTGGCAGAGCTCGAAGATCATCGTGTTATTGAGATTTATACCATTGTCAGTAATAATTCTCTCTGGGACACCATATCGACGAATCAGATTGTGTCGGATAAACCGCGCCACGACGTTCTTGGTTACTGTAGCAAAGGAAGTTGCCTCAACCCACTTCGTGAAGTAATCAATGGCTACCAGAATGAAACAATGCTTGTTAAACACAGTAGGTCTGATCTCGTAGATCATGTCAATGCCCCACATTGCAAAGGGCCAAGGAGCCGTCAAAACATTCAGGGGAACCGGAGGTACATGCACCTTATCAGCATAGACTTGGCACTTATGACATGTTTGAGAGTGCTGATAACAGTCGGCTTCTATAGTGGACCAGTAATATCCTGCCCGTAGGATTTTCTTCACCATGGTATGTCCACTGGAATGAGTTCTGAAGGTACTGTCATGTAACTCTGCCATAATCCTTTCTGCCTCGCTCTTGTCTACACACCGCAGTAAGGTTGAATCATGGTTACACTTATAGAGAATTCCATTACTGATAAAGAACTTTGCAGCGAACCTTCTCAAACACTTATTATCATTAACTGATGCCCCCTCGAGGTATTCTTAAGCCTTAAGATTACTCTTTACCTCGTGAAACCAGGGTTTATCTGTTACCTCTTCAGTCTTAATGTCATAGCAATGTGCGGGTTCATCCAACCTCTCAATGGTAATCTGGGGAGCTTCATTGTCCCACCTGACTTTGAACATAGAAGACATGGTAGCTAGTGCATCCGCCAATTGGTTCTCTTCTCGTGGGAAATGTTCAAAGGTTATTTCCTCAAAGTGTGGGAGCAACGTCAGTACATACTCTTTGTAAGGAATGAGATTCGGGTGCTTCGTATCCCACTCGCCTTTGATCTGACTTATCACCAGAGTGGAATCTCCGAATAAACTCAAGAACCTTATCCTCAGGTCAATAGCAGCTCGAAGACCCATGATACACGCTTCATACTCCGCCATATTGTTGGTGAAGTTAAAACATAACTGGGCGGTGAACGGAGTATGACATCCCTTAGGAGATATAATTATAGTGCCAATGCCATTACCCAAAGCGTTCGAGGCTCCATCAAAATACATTGACCATCGGGATCCCTCCTCGGGTCCTTCATCTGGTCCAGGTTCTTCACAGTCGGTTACCAACATGATATTCTCATCCGGGAACTCGAAATTCATGGATTGGTAGTCATCCACGGCCTGATGCACCAAATGATCCGCCAATACACTCCCCTTGATTTCTTTTTGGGCTGTGTATTAGATGTCGTACTCGGTTAAGATCATCTGCCATCTTACTATCCTTCCGGAGAGAGCGGGCTTCTCGAAAATATACTTGATCGGATCCATCTTTGATATCAACAAGGTGGTGTGAGTCACCATATATTGTCTCAGTCGGTGAGCATCCCATGCCAAAGTGCAACAAGTTTTCTCGAGCAATGTGTATCGGGTCTCACAGTCGGTAAACTTTTTTCTAAGGTAATAAATGGCGTGCTCTTTTCGACCAGGCTCGTCATGCTGCCCCAGCACACACCCCATTGAATTGTCTAGCACCGTCAAGTATAATATCAAAGGTCTTCTTTCAACTGGAGGCATCAAAATTGGTGGTTCTTGAAGGTATTCTTTGATTCTTTTGAAAGAGGTCTGGCATTCATCATTCCACTTTACTACTAGATCTTTCTTCAGCAGTTTGAAGATTGGCTCACAAGTAGCAGTCAGATGTGAAATGAACCTGGCGATTTAATTCAGACGTCCCAAGAAACCTCTAACTTCCTTCTCTGTGCAGGGAGCCGGCATCTTTTGTATGGCTTTTACCTTTGCAGGGTCCACCTGAATACCTTTGTCACTAACAATAAAACCCAGAAGCTTACCAGACCTTACCCCGAAGGTACACTTGTTCATATTCAACCTCAACTTATACGTCTTCAACCTGTCAAACAGTTTCTGGAGATGATCAAGGTGCTCTTCCTCAGTCTGGGACTTGGCTATCATGTCATCAACATAAACCTCGATCTCGTGGTGAATCATATCGTGGAACAAAATGACCATGGCACGCTGATAAGTTGCCCCAGCATTCTTCAACCCAAAAGGTATCACTTTGTAGCAGAAGGTGCCCCACTGTGTGATGAAGGTTGTCTTCTCCATGTCCTCAGGAGCCATCTTGATCTGGTTGTAGCTAGAAAAACCGTCCATGAAGGAGAAGATCTTGTGTTGCACGGTATTGTCGACTAGAACATCAATGTGAGGGAGTGGGAAGTCATCCTTGGGGCTTGCCCTGTTTAGATATCTGTAGTCCACAAACATTCGTACCTTACTGTCCTTCTTAGGTACCGGAATGATGTTGGCAACCCACTACGGATAAGAAGTGACAGCTAAGAATCCTGTGTCGAATTGTTTCATGACCTCTACCTTGATTTTCTCTGACATTTCAGGACACATACGGCGGACCTTCTGCTTTACCAGAGGGCGGTCTTCTTTAGTCGGCAGGGGATGTACCACAATATCAGTGTCCAAACCAGGCATGTCTTCATAGGACCAGGCAAAGATCTCAACATGGTCGTGTAGCATCTGTATTAACCGTTGTTTGACACTAGGATCCAAATTTGCACCTATTTTAACCTTTTTCCTGTCTTCCTCTGTACCCAAATTTACTGACTCAATTGGCTCTTCATGAGGTTGTATGGCCCTTTCTTCCTGATGTAGTAGTCTAGCAAGTTCTCCAATCACCTCACAATCATCCTCACCTTCGTCCTCGGCTTGGTTGATCGGATATTTGAAGTCATAACTGGCAGTAGCAGAGTTGTTATCAATGGGATCCATAGTGGATATGGATTGCGGAATAAAAGAAACAGGGATGAAGTCCTTCGTCGTCCAGTTATTCAGTCCACTGTTGGTTGTTGGGTAAATCCAACTGACGATGTTTGAATCCTCTTCACTGTCTTCAACTGCATTAGTTCCCTGATTGCTGATGTGTAGCGGAAGTCTTCCAGGCTGAGCACGCCTAACAGCCCTTTGAGCCTCTGTAGTTAAGCCCAAACCAAATTTATCAGTTTTGTGAGTAAAATAAGAGAGTTGGCCCAAATTGGAACACCCACCTTCTTCGACTACAACTCCGGCATCCTTGAGAAAAGCCATCTTCAAGGGAGGTTTTTTGGTAGTAACTTCAGTTGATGCTAAGACCTGAGGGACCTCTTCGAAATTCTGACAAGGAGTTTCTATGAATTCCCTGTCCATCTCTATGTAGCGGAAGGAATTGAGGTGACTCACCATATATTCCTCTTCACCTCGCACTGTGACAATCTTTCCCTTCACTGGGTACTTCAGCATTTGATGGAGCGTGGAAGTAACTGCCCCAGCCTCGTGGATCCAGGGACGACCTAGAAAGCAAGAATACGACAGTCTAATATCCATCACGTAGTAGGTGGACCCAAAAGTCTGAGAATCCACTTTGACAGGGATGTCCACCTCCCCGTGCACCATTCTCTTTGATCCGTCAAAAGTCCTTACCACAATGTTACTAGGCTTTAGAGTCAAACCCTCACAATCCAAACGGTCCAACGCCTTCTTTGGAAGAACATTCAGTGAAGACCCGGTATCTACCAGCACATGAGCCATAGTGGTGCCCCTGCACTCAATAGAGACATGAAGATCATCATTATGCTTCCTTCCTTTCGGTGTCAGATCCGCATCTGAAAAACCCAGCCCATTGTCAGCAGTCAGGCTGGCCACACAATCTTTGAACTGATCTGCTGAAGTTTCATGCGGCACATACGCAGTCTTAAGAAATGAAATCAAAGCCTTCGCATGGGCTTTCGAACATAACAGCAGAGACAACATGGATATCTTTGGTGGGGTCTGCGCCAGCTGCTCGACCACATTGTAGTCGCTCTTCTTGAAAATTTTCATTATTTCCTCTATTTCTTGTTTAGAGGCATCCACAATGATTTTCTTAGGTGCCTCTATTCGAGCAGGCTCACCTATAATCTCTTTGCCCCTAGCCTCAGATGGCTAAGCAGTAGGGGTGATAACCGGAGTAAGAATAGGAATAGTAGCAGGTGTAATAAATGGAATAGGAACAGGAGAAATGTCAGGAGTGCTGGTTGGAGCAACAGTTGGAATAACAGTAGGCTTGATGATCTTCGGAGCAATCTCAGGAGAGAAAACCCTTCCACTTCAGGTAACCTTACTAGTCCCAACAATGTTACTGACGTCAGTATCAGCTTCTTCATTATTCATATCTTTCTTAATGCCATGATAGTACACATCAGCACCATAATTCCATGGGACAGCCTTGTCTGAGGTGTACGAGATGGGACCAAGAACAGGGATTATCAGCGGAGAAATTCTTTGAACAGGTGTAATCCTAATAGGTCTTCTCGAGGAAACCTTGGAAGGATTGGCGGAAATGGTTATAATAGAGACGTCTTCAATAGGGACAACAGGGATCACAGAATTCTCGAACAAAATCTCTTTATTATCCACCAGGTGCTGAACACCTGACTTTAACAAACGGCAACTGGAAGGTAGAATCGAACACATGTGGCAATCTTCACCACAACCCAGGAATAAACCGGCCAACAGCAAATTCTTCTTAACAGTCATAAGAGGAGTAGAAATTTCTTCAACAGAGGTCACAAACAAATTAGTGTCAACAACATTAGCTCCACGACCATGTTTGGGCATGGAAGCAGTTATAACATTCAGCTTTTCTAGAGCATCAAACTCTATCTCCTTGGCTTCAAGAAAATATTGTACTTTGTTTCTCAGAGCCTAGCAATCATTTGTATCGTGGCCATGACTCTCAGAATGGTAGGCGCACCGCGCGTTGAGATTGTATCTGGGAGAAGTAGTGTTTGGATTCTTGGGAGCCTCTCTCAAGGTTGCCAAGTTAGATTTTAAAAGATGAGGCAGAACTTCAGCCAAAGTCATGTTGATACGGGTAAACTTCCGTTGTGGTCTTTCCACCCTTTGTTGATTGTTGCATTGTGGGGAAACTGCAGGTCTTGGTATCACTATAGCATTTACCGTTTGACGGTATTCAGATCTGTTTTGGCCCCTCGAGCTATAGACCACATTGGCTTCCTTCTTACCAGTAAAAGGCTTCTTTGTCGAACTCGAGGAGGCATCCTTCTGTATTTTATCACTCTGAATTACAGCTTCTACTCTTTCTCCAGTTAAAATCAACTCGGTGAAACCAGAGGACAAGCTGTCGATTAAGTGATTGAAAAATGGACCAGATAGCATCCCCAGAAATATATCAACCAACTACTATCAGACAAAGGGGGTTGAACTCTTCTAGCCAAGTCTCTCCATTTTTGAGCATAATCTTTAAAACCTTCTCTTGCACCCATGGACATACTCTGGAGTTGAGTACGAGTGGGAGAAAGGTCGGCATTATACTGATACTGCTTGTAGAAAGCAGCAGCAAGATCTTCCCAATTTCGGACACTGGCTCCCTCCAACTGGTAGAACCATTCAAGTTGAGTCCCTGATAGACTATCTTGAAAGAAGTGCACCCACAAATTTCTATCAGTGGTGTGGGGTTGGATTTTCCTGACATACGAGCGGAGATGGAGTTTTAGGCAGGACACTCCATCATACTTGGAAAAAACCAGAGCTTTGAACTTATGACGGATGACCACTCCTGATACCAGTCCCAGTTCTCTGAAATCCAAACCAGGTATCTTCTGAACTTCCATAGCACTCAGACGGTCTTCTAGCTGCTTGTACTTATCCTCAGCAGGAGGATACTGCTCATCATTGTAATCAGTATCATTGTCAGAAACTGCAGGACTAGGGTCCTTTTCCCCTTCTTGGTTCTCCCCTTCCTTGGATGAAGAGGTCAGATCAGTTTGATGCTTCAACCTTTCTCTGAATCTTCTACCCATATTTAGAATACCAGTCTTCTTCTTCTTCTTCTTCTCTTTCAGAATGAGGTCTTTCAGATCCTCTTGCCCTTTAGCCAGACTTATGAACATCTGTTGGAACTGGGTGTTCTGTGTCTAAAGATCTTTGATGGCTTGATCAGAAGACATTTCTGCTGAAATAAACAGCGAAGAAGATGAGAAACCTGTAGTGGTACCTGTAATGATGTATATGATAATGGGATGTGCATGTAATGATTTCAAAGACTTTGGGAAATTTAAATTTGCAAACCAAAATAAACAAAAAACTTTATTAGCTTAAATTTGAAGGTTCAACATGCCTTTAAGGCGTTACAAAATAAGTAAATAAAACAAATCTAATACTAGAAAAGAAAAATCAAAAGTCCCATGGACGCTTTCTCTTTGTGCCGATGTAATCATTGATCACTATTTCTTCCTCAAGTTGCCTGGTGAGCTTTAAAACCTTCCTCTCTTGATCATGGAACTGTTCCCTGTAAGTATCTCGCTCATTCTTCAACTGAATCCAAGACCTTTGTAATTCTCCAAGATCGGTGGGCATGTAAGGATAGAGAACCGTGTAAGGAATGCCTTCTTCAGTAGTGGGCTCCACAATCACTAGTAATACGGCCTCATAAGGCATCATAAGTTTTTGGGCACGAGCTCGGACCCATTGGAGGTAAGGCTGCATAGGAAGGGAAGTCTTTGATCCCAACTCTTTGGGGTCAGATCTGTTTACCATGCCCCAAGCTCGTATGAACCTCCGGCGATACCCTTGACTATCATCCTCATTATTGAACATAATGCCTTGGATAAGTGTGATACGGTGGGAGAACTGACTAGGGTTTTGCGTTTGTTTTCGCAAATGTTTCGGTTGAGCAAGAGTCGCCACCGACTTTTTATTTTATCCTAAGGAAAGGTTTAAAAAGCACAGCAAAAACCTTTGAGATTTTTCTTGGGTTCGGGGAGTAGATTATAGGAGGGGAAGGTATTAGCACCCCTTCTATCCATGGTTATCCATGGGCTCTTAGGTACTTGCTTAGATCAACTTGCCTTGGTTTTCAATTGTTTGAAATGGTGCTTTGTGTGTGGTTTTGAAAATGTTTTGAAAAGATGCCTCGCATAGGCTACCCTTGTAACAATTCTTTACTCGAATGTTTTACAAAAGGTGTTTTGTCTTTTAAAAAGATGTTTCAAGGTTTTTTGAAAGTTTATTTTGAAAGTGTTTGTGAAGTGGATTTTAAAATAGGCAAGTGTTTTCTTGGAAAGTTTGACAAGTACTTAAGAGTTCATCTACCCTAAAGTTTTTCTCAAAGATTTTTGTTTATGTTTTAAACCTTTTGACAATTTTGTTCCACCATTGCATTTGGTGGACAATCTTGTCTTAGGAGGTGTAAGGGACAGGCGCGGGTCATCGTTTAGACCATAATTGCAATAGTGTTAAATGTCTTTGGGCAATTTTTCTTTAAAAGGGACTTGATCATTTATTTAGGCAACATTTTGAGGGACTATGATCATTTGATTGTTTGTTTTACCCAAAGAAGTTCAACATGCAACATGGTCCAATTATTTGAAGGCAACAAAGTGGAATATCCTAGGGGTGCAAGTGTGAAATGTGTTGTCCATTTTTCATGCTCATTTATCTTGTATTAGGTCCAACTATTTTGTTCATTTTTATTCGCATACAAAACCCTAATTCTAGCATAGTATGTTTAGAAAGCGATAAAGTGCGAAATTTAAATTCCTACGCTATTACATCACAATAATATAGGGAGGGGTAAAATGTTCAAATGGGGATATTTAGACAAGAAGTTAAACCTAAAACTATTACATCATTTTTATGAATATTTACAAGATAAATAAAAATGTATAATGCAAATGGTAAATAAAATAAATATGCAAGTATGCAAAAGGAATTCTTTATATGTTATGAAAAATGGTATTATTTATGTGAAATAAAAAGGAAAATAAAAAAAGATATTATTTTTGGAGTATTCTTGAATTTAGGGAAAAAAAAACCCTAATTTTAATCAAAATGGATGTTAATTAATTAATTCATACAATAATTAATATTTACATACAAAAATAAAATAAAATATGGTATATTTGTAAAAAGGGCATTTTTTAGTATTAAATATTAAAGAATAAAGTATGTACATTTTTTTGGTATTTTTCTCCTAAGTATATTAATGAATATATGTATATATGTATTATTTTAAATATGTACTATATATATAAATAATAATAATATTTAATATTTTAGAAAATAGTATTTTTTATATAAAATATTTTTAGAGGGTAAAATAAAATAAAATAAAAATGAAAATGAAAATGTATTTACACTATTTTTCCTATTTATTCCAAATAACAATATATATATATTTATGTATAAATCAAAAGAAAATCAAATAAATACCTAATAAAACCCAAAAATGGTGAGAAAAAATATTTTTAAATTTTTAATGTCATGAGAAAAAATAAATAAGTCAAACAAAAAAAGAAAAAGTCAAAAAGAATTAAAAATAAAGCAAATGGGCTCAGGGGGTGTGAAAACAATCATGTGGTGTGAATAAGAAAAAAATACACAGGCCCAGCCCAAAGACCACTGTCTTCAACCTCCAGCAACAATATTTGAAAAAAAACACGCGCCCTGTTCCTCATCTTCCAACTCTTGATTCCTGGCTTTTTAGCAAAAACTCATAACATAACAAATGTTCAGCATGAAGAGACGATTCTAACCATGTATAGAACTTGACCTAATTCTCTAAGATGAAGGAGAATTTCTTCTCCCCCAATTTCTGACCTAACTTTTATGCCATGTTCAGACTCAAAATTCTTGCAGCACACATAACATAAATGAAATCTAACTATATGGGCATGTTCAGGGCTATGATTGTGACATATTTTCTTCACAAACCTAAAGCTAACAATGCCTAATAAGAGAGATAGAACTTCATGAATATACCTGTTCAGTTGGAATCGTGCTTTGCAATGGAGGATGTTTCAGAGTAAAATGATGATTTGTATAGCTTCCTTGAAGTGTAAGGATGCTTTTCCAAGTTCTACTTTGTCTTGAAACTCTCTGAATCGTGCTAGTGAACTTCAACTGCAAAACAGAAAAACAGAAATGGTGAAGTGGCTTAGAGGGATTACAGGTCAGGTTTCAGGTCATGGTTAGCTTGCATAGATGCTAGGGGATGTGTATGAACTGGTTTTGGCAAGAGAGCTTGAGGGAAATGGAAGATGGCACTCAAACTGCAGAGGCAACTCTATTTTTGCAGTTTGAGAGTGATTCTGAGATGGAGGGTGGATTAGGAGTAAAATGTTCGTGCAAAAGCTTGGGTATGATGTGTGTAAAGTGTTTGATAACTTAGTTCTTGTGTCCCTAAGCTGAGATGGATGTTGTTATTAGTTATGCAACTTTACTTCACACTTAAGCAACAAAATGCAACTTGATGGTTTAGGTCAGTAGGGGACCTCTAATCCTGCTGCAAAACTTCCCTTGATCAGAGCAATTTTGTCCATAATCTTGTGCCAAAGAGATTTAGCATGTACTTGCTTGATTTACCAATTGGACATAAAGTGAACTTTTGCAAAAATGGATAGTTCACTTTATCTAAAAATGGATTAGGCTTGTGTACAATACTTGAACTCATAGAATAACACCTTGACACAATGAACAAGCATTAAATTATTGAGTGTAACTTTGTTCAAGGACCTGTAATCTAGCCTAAAAGCATGCTGAGTTCAAATTGCAAAGTTATGGACATGGAACTTGGTCATGAACAAAGTGGTTTTTTGCTATATTGTGAAATTCGATTCTCTCTAACCATGAGGTTGTTTGAGAAGTTCTTGGACATTTTGGAAAGCTTGGAATGTGTACTACAATCCATCTTTGAAATGTAATTTGAAATTCCAAGTGGAAGTGTATGGAAAATGGCCTTGAAGTTAGGTAGAAAACCTTGTCAAAATAGGTTAAAATTTCACTAAGTTAAGAATGGTTTAGTGCCCTTATTCAAAAATTTGTAACTTGAGATACAAGCTTCAAATGAGAAAACTTTGTGAATCAAAGTTGTAGATTATGCAACAAACTACAACTTTCATGTTTGGACTTTTGTTTGAATCCAAATGGATCATGGTGAAAAAGTGGGGCAAAGTTGGGAAAAAATTAGGGTTTTTCATAACTTAGAAAAATTCTAAGTTATGAAAAATTCCATTTTAAACCCTAATTTGCATTTTGTGATTTCTTGGTGAACAAGTTTCATGATTTAGCATGCTTTGATGAAAAATGAATCTTGACTCTTGATTTTGACCAAAAAGTCAAAGTTTGACTTTTCAGTACACAGTCAAAATTGATCAATTGACTGGGAAATTCAACTGTCAATCCTGTGTACTTGGGATCTTTTGAGTTTGTTGATCATGTCAAGATAATTCTATAGGGTCCTTGAGTCCATGTGTGAGCTTGGTTTGCCATTGGCTAGGTCAAACAGTCAAAAATTACCTTTGTGCAGTCAAAACCCTAAAAATGACCATTTTGCCCTTTTAGTGATCTGATCAAATTTCTTGGGGAATTGTGATCCAAACTTGATCAAATGGTCCATGTGAGTTCATAATGTTGATGTGGGTCAAATTTCATGAGGTTTGACTGTCAATTGGCCACAGTTGACTTTTTCCCCAATACAGTTGATTTCTAGGTCAACTGTCCAATTGACTGGGCAAAACTTGGAATCAAGACTTGAAACTTGATGTGGGTAAACTTGGGAGTCCAATATGAAGCATGAAAGTCACCTTAGGCATTTTAGGTCAAAATATCTTTGTGCAAACACAAACCCTAATTTGGGTCCACAGTGCAAGGAGAGGTCTTGAGCAGATGAAACCCTAACTGGATCTTTGAGCTTCAAGGGCTTTGTGGTGAGAAGTCAATGAGAAATGGGAGGGCAAATTTTGGGGTACAACAGTTGCCCCTGTTCAATCTTCTTGAATCCGAAGAGTTAGATGGGCAAGCTTGCCTTTCGTGACTCGAGGGTAAAAGGAGATTGGACACTAGAGTGCCCGGAAATTTGCACTCGTCAAAGCAATGGATGCGGGAATGGGCTTAGAGATGCCATTTGGAGATGGGCTTAACGATGCCATCTGGGATAGTGACAGAAATCTTGTCGGGGATGGGCTTAGAGATGCCATCTGGAAGGGAATATCAGGAAGGTGTCCAAGCTTCGGACCATTTCTGAACTGGGGGTCTGAACAAGCAATAGATTGACATTCGTTGTTGGGAGGAATCTGTAAACTGTTTTCAGAAGTCTTGAGAAGAGTCCGAACAAGCGATAGGTTAACATCCGTTACTTGGAGAACCCGTGAACTGTTTTCATAAATCTTGAAGTTGAATAAGCAATAGAGCAGCATCCATGGTTGGGAAGCGTCCGTAAACTGTTTTCAAAAGTTGCATCTGAACAAGTTGATAGATTAACATCCGTTGTTGGGAAGAATCCATAAACTGTTTTCAGAAGTTTTGAAGAAGAATCTGAACAAGTGACAGGTTAACATCCGTTTACTTAGAGAACCCGTGAACTGTTTTCAGAAATCTTGAAGTTGAATAAGCAATAGAGCAGCATCCGTGGTTGGGAAGCGTCCGTAAACTGTTTTCAAAAGTTGCATCTGAACAAGTTGATAGATTAACATCCGTTGTTGGGAAGAATCCATAAACTGTTTTCAGAAATCTTGAAGAAGAATCTGAACAAGTGACAGGTTAACATCCGTTTACTTGGAGAACCCGTGGACTATTTTCAGAAATCTTGAAGTTGAATAATTTTAGTCTGTCGACTGATCTTTCCTGAAAAGGTAAAGAGTTAGTTGCACGCAATGTTATGATGCATGATGCGATATACGTGACATCAATGTTTATGACATGAATGTGATGAATGCGCATGTAAGCTGACGAGCTATCTTGCTGAGGATAAATGAATTCGAGGTGACTGAAGATAAAAGCATCTTGACTGCTGCCGAGGAAAATAAATCCTTGGCTACTACTGGGGAAGAGAATTCCTGATGACCTCTACTGGGGAGTATCAATCTAGTAGACTCATGCTGAGGAGGTAAGACTGAGAATCTTCTGCTTGATGGGAAGCAACTTTGGTGATCTCACTGGGGAATTCAAGATTTCTCTTTCTAAGACTCTGTGGGGAGAAGGCTTATTAGTCTGGCTCCGCTGGGGGTTGATAATTTGAAACTTTAGCTCGGCTGGGGATAACAAGGATAAGCTCCCCCGGGGATCATATTGATAAGTTAGGCTGGGGAATTTTGATGAACTCCGCCGGGGATAGGAAGAATTCTGGCGAGTGCGATCTTCTGTGGCTGTTAGCTGAGGATAACCCAGTTATAAGCCTTTGTGAGGAATAACTTTGAATAAAACTCGGGGGAGACGTTCATGCTCTGCGGGGAAATGCCTTCCAGAACCTTACTGGGGATAAGCTTCGAGAGTCTGCTGGAGATAAGCCTCAGGGTTTGCTAGGGATGTGGCTTCCAAATCTCTTGGGGGGGTTTCCTTTGAAAGGGTGTCAAGATATCCGTTTGTACCTTCATCCTATCAGTAATCCTTTTTCTTAGGTTCAATTAGGAAGTGATTATGTTTCAAATGCATATGCCTATTTAACAAAACATTGGACGTTTCTCAAAATAAAACAAATAGTGCAAGAGAAAAAGAAAAAAGGGAAATGACACAAATTTTGGGAAAAGTATTTGTATTGATTTTCTTTGAGTATATTTGTACAAAGGAGACAATCATCCTAGTAAGAGGATTTTGTCGTAAATATTGAAAGATTTTATACAAAATAAAGGATGGCTATGTGAAATAATTCCATGGGATTCCGTTTCGCTATAGCTTTCACAACTCTGAATATCTGTCCATTTAATGCTTCGTTTGACGATGACTGGATTGATCAGAAGTCTGGAACTAGTTGATGAAGAGATTGTCTTTGAAGTGATCCGACGAGACATAGTCATACGCTTTAATTCCTTAACTTTTGCCTGAATCGCCCTTTCGGGTTTTCGATCCACCGGAAACCCCTTTTTGCCCAAGCCGCCCTTTCGGGTTTTCGACTTGCCGGGTGTACATATTTTTTCGTTTTTATCCCTAATTTTTGCCTGAACCGCCCTTTCGGGTTTTCGGTTCACCGGGATGCCCTTTTTTGCCCAAGCCGCCCTTTCGGGTTTTCGACTTGTCGGGTTATTTTATGCATAGTATCTTTTGACTATGTCTGCGTTCGCAGGGTGCGGCAAATCGTCGCCGTCCATGGTGGTCAGAATCATTGCTCCACCAGAAAATATGCTCTTTATCACAAATGGTCCTTCATATGTAGGAGTCCATTTTCCCCTGGGATCACTTTGCAGCAAGATAATCCGCTTGATTACGAGATCCCCGACTTGATACACTTGACGTCTGACTTTCTTATTGAAGGCCTTGATCATCCGCTTTTGATATGTCTGACCATGGCATATTGCAGCAAGTCGTTTCTCGTCGATCAGATTGAGTTGATCCAGTCGGGTCTGCATCCAATCATCTTCATTCAAACCTGCATCCTTCATAATCCTCAGAGAGGGGATTTGGACTTCCATAGGCAAAACAGCTTCCATGCCATAAACCAAAGAAAATGGGGTTGCCCCAGTTGAAGTACGTGTCATCGTACGGTATCCATGCAGAGCAAACGGTAACATCTCATGCCAGTCTTTGTAAGTGACTGTCATTTTCTGAATGATCTTCTTAATGTTTTTGTTCGCAGCTTCAACAACACCGTTCATCTTCGGCCGATAGGGAGATGAATTGTGATGATAAATCTTGAACTGTTCGCACAAGGCGGTGATCATTGTATTATTCAGATTTGTACCGTTGTCCGTGATGATCCTGTCTGGAACACCATACCGACATATGAGATTTTGCTTGATAAAACGGGCAACCACATTTTTGGTGACAGAGGCGAAGGAAGCTGCTTCGACCCATTTAGTGAAGTAGTCAATGGCAACCAGGATGAAGCGATTTCCATTGGAAGTCGTGGGCTTGATCTCTCCAATCATATCAATGCCCCACATTGCAAAGGGCCACGGAGCAGTCAGGACGTTGAGGGGAACCGGAGGGATATGAACTTTGTCAGCATAGACTTGGCACTTGTGGCAAGTACGGGAATGTTGATGGCAGTCAGCCTCCATGGTAGACCAATAATAGCCTGCCCTTAGGATCTTCTTAGCCATTGTATGCCCGCTCAAGTGAGTGCCAAATGTGCCGCTGTGTATATCAGTCATGATCAACTCTGCTTCAGCTTTATCCACACATCGGAGTAATACACAATCATGGCTTCGTTTGTAAAGGATGCCGTTGCTCAGGAAGAACTTAGCAGCAAATTTCCTTAAGAACTTCTTGTCATTCACGGAAGCTCCTTCAGGATAATCTCTAGTCTCGAGATACCTTTTGATTTCATGGAACCAAGGTTGTTCCACTACTTCTTCGGTATTAATCTCGTGGCAATGTGCCGGTTCATCCATTCGCTTGATGGTGATTTGGGGAGCCTCATTATCCCAGTTGAGCTTAAACATGGAGGACATTGTGGCCAGAGCATCGGCTAGCTGATTCTCTTCTCGCGGGAAATGCTCGAAGGTAATTTGCTCGAAATGAGGCAACAATGTCAGGACATGTTCTTTGTATGGGATAAGATTAGGATGCTTGGTATCCCAGTCTCCTTTGATTTGGCTGATGACCAAAGCCGAGTCCCCAAATACGACCAAAGATTTGATCCCCAAATCTATAGCAGCTTCGAGACCAAAGATGCAAGCTTCATACTCAGCCATGTTGTTTGTGCAGCTGAAACAAAGTCGGGCCGTGAAAGGAGTGTGACAACCTTCCGGAGAAATGAGTACTGCGCCAATGCCATTTCCAAGTGCATTTGAAGCACCATCAAAGTGCAGGGTCCATCGGGATCCCTTTTCGGGTCCGTCATACGGTCCGTCACTTTCAATGTTGTCCAAATTCATGATGTCCTCGTCTGGGAAGTCAAATCTCATGGGTTGATAGTCCTCGATAGCCTGATGAGCCAGATGGTCAGCTAATACACTCCCTTTTATAGCTTTTTGGGTGGTGTACTGGATGTCATACTCAGTTAAGATCATTTGCCATCTAGCTATCCTTCCAGATAAAGCGGGCTTCTCGAAGATATACTTGATAGGGTCCATCTTGGAAATTAACAAGGTAGTATGAGTCAACATATACTGTCTTAGTCGGCGAGCAGCCCATACCAAAGCGCAGCAAGTTTTCTCGAGCAGTGAGTAGCGAGTCTCACAGTCGGTAAACTTTTTGCTAAGGTAATAAATAGCGTGCTCTTTTCGACCAGACTCGTCATGCTGGCCCAAAACACACCCCATTGAGTTATCCAAGACAGTTAAGTACATGATCAATGGTCTTCCTTCGACAGGTGGCATCAGAATAGGAGGTTCTAGCAAATACTCCTTGATTCTATCAAAAGCGGCTTGGCAGTCGTCGTTCCATTCAACTACCTGATCTTTCTTCAAGAGTTTGAAGATTGGCTCACAGGTAGAAGTCAGATGTGAGATGAATCTGGCAATATAGTTTATGCGCCCCAAGAATCCTCTAACCTCCTTTTCAGTACGGGGAGCAGGCATCTCTTGTATTGCTTTTACTTTTGCTGGATCGACTTCAATGCCTTTGTTGCTTACAATGAATCCCAGGAGTTTACCATACCTAACTCCAAAAGTGAATTTACTTGGATTCAGCCTGAGCTTGTATTCTTTCAACCTGGCAAACAACTTCTCCAAATGCTCAAGGTGCTCTTCCTCTGTTTGTGATCGAGCTATCATATCGTCTACGTAGACTTCAATCTCATGATGTATCATGTCATGAAATAAAGCTACCATGGCGCGTTGATAAGTTGCCCCTGCGTTCTTCAGCCCGAACGGCATCACCTTATAACAGAAAGTGCCCCATTGTGTGACAAAAGTCGTTTTCTCCATATCCTCGGGGGCCATTTTGATTTGATTGTAGCCCGAGAATCCGTCCATGAAGGAAAACACCTTATGATGAGCTTTATTGTCGATCAAGATGTCAATATGAGGTAGCGGGAAATCATCTTTAGGGCTAGCCCTATTCAAATCCCGGTAGTCCACACACATTCTGACTTTGCCATCTTTCTTTGGTACTGGCACAATGTTAGCGACCCATTGAGGATAGGACGTAACAGCCAGGAAGCCAGCATCGAATTGCTTCATTACTTCTGCTTTGATCTTTTCGGACATGTCAGGCCTCATTCGGCGAACTTTTTGCTTGATTGGCGGACAGTCTTCTCTTGTGGGGAGACGGTGAACCACGATGTCGGTGTCTAGACCCGGCATGTCTTCATAGGACCAAGCGAAGATTTCAACATACTCATTCAGCAACTGTACCAAGCGCTCCTTGACTTTTGGTTCCAGGTTGGCACCCACTTGCACTTCCTTCTGATTCTCCTCGGTTCCCAAGTTAACAGTTTCCAATGGTTCTTCATGCGGCAAGATGGCCCTTTCCTCTTGTTGCAGAAGTCTGGCTAGTTCCCCGGGTACTTCACAACCTTCGTCATCTTCATACTCGGCTAGATTGACCAGGTCTTCAGAGTTACTGAAAGATATAGCAGAATAGTCACCCATGGAATCCGGAGTGGATGGGTACCTGCATTGGTGAGTGTGGGTGTGTGTAAGGGATAGCCATCCTTAAACAAAAAATGCAAAAGGA
Source organism: Vicia faba (assembly GCA_948472305.1). Lineage (NCBI taxonomy): Eukaryota > Viridiplantae > Streptophyta > Magnoliopsida > Fabales > Fabaceae > Vicia > Vicia faba. The sequence goes on from OX451740.1 coordinate 1,121,782,097, forward strand.
AAGAAAATGAGCATAAGCAGTTTATCAAATGAAAAACGTCCAATGAATCATTAAACATGGCATATGAATATGAAAAATAGTCAAGACCCTTACAAGTGGACCTACATGCCCCGGGCAAGGCAGGAGGTAAAAAGACAGTGTACGGATTGTTTGAAAGTAAAATATTACAGACCAAATAGGAAATTTTTAATAGATAAATTACTGATGAATAAAAGTGATGGGGACAAAGTCTTTAGCCTCCCAATTGCTCAACCCTCCTCTGACAGTTGGATAAATCCACTCTTCAATGTTGCTTTCCTTGTCTTCATCTTCCAGGGCGTTGATTCTGTAAGGAGAAATTTTGATTGGCGCTCTTTCAATCTTTGACTGGCGCATAGCTTTCTGGCCAGCAGCTGTGAACCCTAATCCAAACTTGTCAGTTTTATGCGGAAAGTCGGGTAACTGCCCCCATTCTGAATTCTTCCCCTCTTTAACTGCAGCCCTTGCATCCTCCAGAGATGCCATCCTGGCCATCTGTCTTGGTGTCTCAGCTGCCAACTTTGCCACTGCTATTTCAGGAAGAACTTCTTCGAAATGTTGAAACGGTGTCTCAATGAACTCTCCTTCAACCTCTACGTACCAGAAAGAATTTAAGTGGCTAATCATGTACTCTTCTTCGCCGTGAACAGTGATGATCTTTCCCTTGACAGGATACTTCAGCATCTGATGCAGGGAGGAGGTGACTGCCCCATCATGGTGTATCCAAGGTCTACCCAGCAGGCAGGAGTATGATGGACGGATGTCCATTACATAGAAAGTGGATTTAAACACCTCAGTACCTATCTTGACAGGAATTTCAACTTCTCCATGGACCATTCTTTTCGACCCATCGAAAGCTCTGATGACAATATCACTAGGCTTCAATTCCAAACCCTCGCAATCTAGCCGGTCCAAGGCCTTCTTAGGCAAAACATTCAGCGACGAATCGGTATCAACCAAAACATGTGCAAGGGTGGTTCCGTGACACTCGATTGAAATATGCAACGCATCATTATGGTTTCGGCCCTTAGGGGTTAGGTCGGCATCAGAAAAACCTAATCCATTGTCCGCAGTCAGGCTAGCCACGCAATGTTGAAATTGGTCCGCAGAGGTTTCCTGGGGCACATGAGCTGCCTTCAGAAACCTAATCAAAGCTTGAGTGTGCGCTTCTGAGCAAAGCAATAATGCCAGCATGGAGATCTTGGAGGGGGTTTGCCCCAACTGTTCCACCACATCGTAATCACTTCTCTTGATTATCCTCAAAATCTCGTCCATTTCTTTCTTAGAGGCTTCCGGGATCACCAAGGGTTGAGCCCTCGTCCTGACGGGCTCATCTTGTATTCCTTTTCCTTTATCAGTAATGGTAGGAGAGACAGCACTAGGAACAACAACTTCTTCAATCAAAGGAGTTCTAGCAGAGAGCTTTACTGGTGCGGGGATGACTTCTTTAGCTGATGAGGGTCCAAAGACTGCTCTTGGAGGGGCAATCTCTGGAGAAAATATTCTCCCGCTCCTGGTGATTTTGCTGGTGTCCGCAATGTTGCTAATGCTGGCTTCTTCATCATCCGAATTTTCTTCAACTATTTCGACTTGCTTGATACCATGGTAATAGATGTCACCACCATAGTTCCAAGGTATCGACTTCTCAGAAACATAGGGAACAGGCCCCGACATTGTTATCTTCAAAGGTATAGATTTTGCAGCTGGTGTAATCTTAACAGGCTTTTTGACGGCCTCGGAAAGATTGGCGTGAATGGTTATGATTGAGACATTTTCAACATGAACTGGAACAGCAGAAACTTTTTCGAACAAAATTTGTCGGCTATCCATAAGGCCTTGGATTCCTTTCTTTAATAGCGGACAATCAAAAGGCAGAGAGTGGCAACAGTAGCAGTCCTCTTTACATCCCGGGAAGATCCCGGCCCTCAACAAATTCAACTTAATGGTTAGCAGTGGAGTGGTTAGATCACTGACGTCAGCAACATACAGATCCTCTTCAATGGCATTGACATTCCGGCCGTGCTTTGGCATAGGTGCGGATATCACATTAGGCTTCTCTGGAGCGTCAAACTCTACCTCCTTAGCCTCTATCAGGTCCTGGATCTTATGCTTGAGTGCCCAACAATCATTGGTGTCGTGTCCAACACTGTCTGAATGATAGGCGCATTTAGCATTGGCATGATAATGCGGGGAGGACGTATTTACATTCTTTGGCGCCTCCTTGATGGTGGCGAGATTCAACTTCAATAGATGGGGGAGCACTTGCGCTGGAGTCATATTAATACGGGTGAACTGCCGTTGTGGCCTTTCCACCCGTTGCTGATTTGGTCTGGATTGGTTGTAGCGAGGCTGCTCACTTGGAGTGTTTTGAATCATTACGGCCCCCACAGTTGGCCGACGCTCCATCTTCCCTGCTCTTCTCTGAGAATATACCATAGCTGTCTCCTTCTTAAAAGGCTTCTTCTCAACACTTGCAGCAACACCCTTCTGAATCTTTCCTGACTTGATGCCAGCTTCTATTCTTTCGCCTGTTAAGATCAAATCGGTAAACCCCGCGGAAGAGTTACCAATTAAATGATTGAAAAACGGCCCAGATAGGGTCCCAAGAAACATATCGACGAGCTCACGATCGGTTAAAGGAGGCTGCACCCTGCCAGCTAAATCCCTCCATTTTTGTGCATACTCTTTGAATCCCTCACTTGTTCCTAGTGACATACCCTGAAGTTGGGTACGAGTAGGAGCAAGATCAGAGTTATATTGATATTGTTTGTAGAAAGCGGTGGCCAAATCCTCCCAATTTCTGACACTGGTTCCTTCTAGCTGATAAAACCACTCCAACTGGGCTCCCGATAGGCTGTCTTGAAAGAAATGAATCCAGAGGTTTTTATCTGCCGTATAGGGTTGAATTTTTCTCACGTAGGACCTGAGATGCATTTTGGGACAGGACAGCCCGTCATACCTCACAAACACTGGCACCTTGAATTTTGGGGGAATCACAATTCCGGCGACCAAGCCCATGTCTTCAAAATCCAAACCCGGTACCCTTTGCAATTCCATGGCAGCCAACCTGTCTTCTAAGCCCTTGTACTTATCATCAGCTGGAGGGTATTGCTGGTCGGAATAATCTTCATCCTCTTCAACCTCTTCCTCCTCCGCATCAGACTCGGAAGGCACCGCAACTCGATCTCGTTTACTAGTCCCTTCATCAGAAGTAGGAGGAAATTCAAGCACTCTCCGGGCTTCTCTGTCAAATCTTCTGCCCGAAGTAGCCACTCCGACCCTCTTTTTCTTCTTCACTGGGTCCTTATTCTCCAAATGAGCCTTGATGTCCTCTTGACTCTTAACCAAAGTCATCAAGAGTTGCTGGAACTGTGCATTCTGGGCTTGTAGGTCTTTAACTGTTTGCTCGAGATCCATCCTACTGAAATAAACAGCAGATAGATAAGGAAACCTGGAGTGAGACCTGCTTATGCACATGATGAATGGTATGCTGATGTATGCAATGCATTCAAGGATTTAGGACATTCAAAATTGTTTCAGACAAAGAAGAACGCACGTCATATTAATAAGAAGAAATTCGTTAGTACATAAATGCCCCATGGGCCAAATGTTACAAAATAAACTTCTTTAAGGCAGAAAGACATTGCGCATCCTCTTTGGTGCGATGTAGGTGTTGAGGGCCTCTTGCTCATGGAGTCGGCGGGTAAGCTCTAGAACCTTCTTTTCACTGGCGTAGTAGCTAGCTTCAAAAGTGTTTCGTTCCTCCTTGAGCTGAATCCAACTTTTCTGCATTTCCTCCCATGATGTAGGCATGTCTGGATGTAGGATAGTGTAGGGAACCTCTCCTTCATTGACGGGCTCTTTAATCATAGGGAGAACATGAGGATAAGGCATCATTAGACTTTGGGCTCGGGCTCGTACCCACTTGAGATAAGGCTCAAGAGGGATGGAGTTCTTGTGTCCCAGAGTCTTGTTATCAACCTTGTTGAGTTTTCCCCAAGCTCTGATGAATCTTTGGCGAAGTCCTTGCGCATCGTTGTTGAAGTCAAAAACTAGGCTAGGAATCAACATGTCATGAGGGCCATCCCTCCGTGCATATCCAAATTGCCTCAAAGCTAGGCAAGGGTTGTAGGTGATACCTCCCCTGATTCCAAGTAAAGGAACATTAGGAAACTCTCCGCAACGATCGACGATGATGACATTTTCTCTGGACCGAGAACACCAATGCACATCAGAATGAGTAAGAGTCATCAATCGTTGGGACCACCTTGTACCTTGGTCATTCTTCAAGACAGATTGTGGAAGGTGCGAAATAAACCACCTTGCGAGAATAGGAGTACAGCACATGAGAACACCCCTCTTTCTAATTGTTCGTGTGTAAAATGAGTGAAGGATGTCCCCAAGCAATATTGGTATTGGATTTCTGGTCAAGAAGATTTTGACGGCGTTGACATCTACCAATTGGTCAGGATTTGGGAACAAGACCAACCCGTAGATAAGGAGTGCCACAATCTCTTCAAAGGCTTGTAGGTCCAATGAGTTCCAACATTCTTGTGCCTTCTCAAACAAGAATTTTGCTAAGAACCCTTTGACGCCACTTCTGGTTTCCCAATGCCCCTTGATGTCGGATGGTTGTAGATGTAATGCTCGAGCAACATCTTCCGGCTCTGGTTCCTTTTCCGTACCATTGAAGGGTAGTTGATTAAGGATAGGGATTCTTAGGAGTTGAGAAAACTCCTCCAAAGTGGGTACCAACTGATAATCAGGGAAAGTGAAGCAGTGGTGAAGAGGGTCAAAGAACTGGAATAGCACTTTCATCATGTCTTCTTCAATGTTGGTGTTGACAAGGTTGAGCAATCTACCATGTCTTTCACTGAAGGATGAATTTTCCGGAATTCTTGAGGTGATCTCCTTGAGTTGAGGAGAGATTCTCACAAGGTTGACTTGAATGGTATTTCTGCGAGGAATTTCCATGTCCTACAAAACAAGAACAAAGATGAAGATCCAAAACCCTTGAAATGGTTAGTGAATGCATATGATGTTTTATGATGTTTATGATGTATGCACAAAACATATGTACAAGAAAATCACACCAAACCCTAATTTCAGGCTTGCATGGGGTTTCATAGGTAAGTACCCTCTTGAGTGTAGTTGGCTTAAAAACCTGTCCTATAAATAGTAACCGGGTTCTAAGGAGCTCAATATCACTGGATTGTTTTCAATGTTCATTGTTTTGGTTTAGCCACTTAACTAGCGACCAAAATATTCCAAGAAAACAACCCTCAATGAGTGTAGTATCGAGTATCTACCAACTTCGGACTGCACCAAAGCCGGTCATCTCACTACCCCTAATAAAAGGCCAAGATGGTCAAGTAAGGTTCTAGGTCATTAGTGCTTAGTGACATCACTCAGCGGCCTCGTACTCTCCTTGATTGAACTCAAGGGTTACCGGTACTCACAAATATGTCGCACTAATATAGCTATTGCTTCGACCGTGTCGGTATACCCCGCACAGTTTCCACAACGTATTGCTATCTATGAATGTTTCCCAAAATCCGGGTGGAGGATTGTAAACCCAAACAATAGAGCCAAAGTATAAAGCAAGCAAATCAAACAATTAGTCATACAAGAGGGTGATCTAAGCCCTAAGGTTACTCCACTTTAAAAATCTCCCCAGCAGAGTCGCCAGTTCTGTGATACGGTGGGAGAACTGACTAGGGTTTTGCGTTTGTTTTCGCAAATGTTTCGGTTGAGCAAGAGTCGCCACCGACTTTTTATTTTATCCTAAGGAAAGGTTTAAAAAGCACAGCAAAAACCTTTGAGATTTTTCTTGGGTTCGAGGAGTAGATTATAGGAGGGGAAGGTATTAGCACCCCTTCTATCCATGGTTATCCATGGGCTCTTAGGTACTTGCTTAGATCAACTTGCCTTGGTTTTCAATTGTTTGAAATGGTGCTTTGTGTGTGGTTTTGAAAATGTTTTGAAAAGATGCCTCGCATAGGCTACCCTTGTAACAATTCTTTACTCGAATTTTTTACAAAAGGTGTTTTGTCTTTTAAAAAGATGTTTCAAGGTTTTTTGAAAGTTTATTTTGAAAGTGTTTGTGAAGTGGATTTTAAAATAGGCAAGTGTTTTCTTGGAAAGTTTGACAAGTACTTAAGAGTTCATCTACCCTAAAGTTTTTCTCAAAGATTTTTGTTTATGTTTTAAACCTTTTGACAATTTTGTTCCACCATTGCATTTGGTGGACAATCTTGTCTTAGGAGGTGTAAGGGACAGGCGCGGGTCATCGTTTAGACCATAATTGCAATAGTGTTAAATGTCTTTGGGCAATTTTTCTTTAAAAGGGACTTGATCATTTATTTAGGCAACATTTTGAGGGACTATGATCATTTGATTGTTTGTTTTACCCAAAGAAGTTCAACATGCAACATGGTCCAATTATTTGAAGGCAACAAAGTGGAATACCCTAGGGGTGCAAGTGTGAAATGTGTTGTCCATTTTTCATGCTCATTTATCTTGTATTAGGTCTAACTATTTTGTTCATTTTTATTCGCATACAAAACCCTAATTCTAGCATAGTATGTTTAGAAAGCGATAAAGTGCGAAATTTAAATTCCTACGCTATTACATCACAATAATATAGGGAGGGGGTACAATGTTCAAATGGGGATATTTAGACAAGAAGTTAAACCTAAAACTATTACATCATTTTTATGAATATTTACAAGATAAATAAAAATGTATAATGCAAATGGTAAATAAAATAAATATGCAAGTATGCAAAAGGAATTCTTTATATGTTATGAAAAATGGTATTATTTATGTGAAATAAAAAGGAAAATAAAAAAAGATATTATTTTTGGAGTATTCTTGAATTTAGGGCAAAAAACCCTAATTTTAATCAAAATGGATGTTAATTAATTAATTCATACAATAATTAATATTTACATACAAAAAAAAATAAAATATGGTATATTTGTAAAAAGGGCATTTTTTAGTATTAAATATTAAAGAATAAAGTATGTACATTTTTTTGGTATTTTTCTCCTAAGTATATTAATGAATATATGTATATATGTATTATTTTAAATATGTACTATATATATAAATAATAATAATATTTAATATTTTAGAAAATAGTATTTTTTATATAAAATATTTTTAGAGGGTAAAATAAAATAAAATAAAAATGAAAATGAAAATGTATTTACACTATTTTTCCTATTTATTCCAAATAACAATATATATCTATTTATGTATAAATCAAAAGAAAATCAAATAAATACCTAATAAAACCCAAAATGGTGAGAAAAAATATTTTTAAATTTTTAATGTCATGAGAAAAAATAAATAAGTCAAACAAAAAAAGAAAAAGTCAAAAAGAATTAAAAATAAAGCAAATGGGCTCAGGGGGTGTGAAAGCAATCATGTGGTGTGAATAAGAAAAAAATACACAGGCCCAGCCCAAAGACCACTGTCTTCAACCTCCAGCAACAATATTTGAAAAAAAACGCGCGCCCTGTTCCTCATCTTCCAACTCTTGATTCCTGGCTTTTTAGCAAAAACTCATAACATAACAAATGTTCAGCATGAAGAGACGATTCTAACCATGTATAGAACTTGACCTAATTCTCTAAGATGAAGGAGAATTTCTTCTCCCCCAATTTCTGACCTAACTTTTATGCCATGTTCAGACTCAAAATTCTTGCAGCACACATAACATAAATGAAATCTAACTATATGGGCATGTTCAGGGCTATGATTGTGACATATTTTCTTCACAAACCTAAAGCTAACAATGCCTAATAAGAGAGATAGAACTTCATGAATATACCTGTTCAGTTGGAATCGTGCTTTGCAATGGAGGATGTTTCAGAGTAAAATGATGATTTGTATAGCTTCCTTGAAGTGTAAGGATGCTTTTCCAAGTTCTACTTTGTCTTGAAACTCTCTGAATCGTGCTAGTGAACTTCAATTGCAAAACAGAAAAACAGAAATGGTGAAGTGGCTTAGAGGGATTACAGGTCAGGTTTCAGGTCATGGTTAGCTTGCATAGATGCTAGGGGATGTGTATGAACTGGTTTTGGCAAGAGAGCTTGAGGGAAATGGAAGATGGCACTCAAACTGCAGAGGCAACTCTGTTTTTGCAGTTTGAGAGTGATTCTGAGATAGAGGGTGGATTAGGAGTAAAAGGTTCGTCTAAAAGCTTGGGTATGATGTGTGTAAAGTTTTTGATAACTTAGTTCTTGTGTCCCTAAGCTGAGATGGATGTTGTTATTAGTTATGCAACTTTACTTCACACTTAAGCAACAAAATGCAACTTGATGGTTTAGGTCAGTAGGGGACCTCTAATCCTGCTGCAAAACTTCCCTTGATCAGAGCAATTTTGTCCATAATCTTGTGCCAAAGAGATTTAGCATGTACTTGCTTGATTTACCAATTGGACATAAAGTGAACTTTTGCAAAAATGGATAGTTCACTTTATCTAAAAATGGATTAGGCTTGTGTACAATACTTGAACTCATAGAATAACACCTTGACACAATGAACAAGCATTAAATTATTGAGTGTAACTTGGTTCAAGGACCTGTAATCTAGCCTAAAGCATGCTGAGTTCAAATTGCAAAGTTATGGACATGGAACTTGGTCATGAACAAAGTGGTTTTTTGCTATATTGTGAAATTCGATTCTCTCTAACCATGAGGTTGTTTGAGAAGTTCTTGGACATTTTGGAAAGCTTGGAATGTGTACTACAATCCATCTTTGAAATGTAATTTGAAATTCCAAGTGGAAGTGTATGGAAAATGGCCTTGAAGTTAGGTAGAAAACCTTGTCAAAATAGGTTAAAATTTCACTAAGTTAAGAATGGTTTAGTGCCCTTATTCAAAAATTTGTAACTTGAGATACAAGCTTAAAATGAGAAAACTTTGTGAATCAAAGTTGTAGATTATGCAACAAACTACAACTTTCATGTTTGGACTTTTGTTTGAATCCAAATGGATCATGGTGAAAAAGTGGGGTAAAGTTGGGAAAAAATTAGGGTTTTTCATAACTTAGAAAAATTCTAAGTTATGAAAAATTCCATTTTAAACCCTAATTTGCATTTTGTGATTTCTTGGTGAACAAGTTTCATGATTTAGCATGCTTTGATGAAAAATGAATCTTGACTCTTGATTTTGACCAAAAAGTCAAAGTTTGACTTTTCAGTACACAGTCAAAATTGATCAATTGACTGGGAAATTCAACTGTCAATCCTGTGTACTTGGGATCTTTTGAGTTTGTTGATCATGTCAAGATAATTCCATAGGGTCCTTGAGTCCATGTGTGAGCTTGGTTTGCCATTGGCTAGGTCAAACAGTCAAAAATTGCCTTTGTGCAGTCAAAACCCTAAAAATGACCATTTTGCCCTTTTAGTGATCTGATCAAATTTCTTGGGGAATTGTGATCCAAACTTGATCAAATGGTCCATGTGAGTTCATAATGTTGATGTGGGTCAAATTTCATGAGGTTTGACTGTCAATTGCCCACAGTTGACTTTTTCCCCAATACAGTTGATTTCTAGGTCAACTGTCCAATTGACTGGGCAAAACTTGGAATCAAGACTTGAAACTTGATGTGGGTAAACTTGGGAGTCCAATATGAAGCATGAAAGTCACCTTATGCATTTTAGGTCAAAATATCTTTGTGCAAACACAAACCCTAATTTGGGTCCACAGTGCAAGGAGAGGTCTTGAGCAGATGAAACCCTAACTGGATCTTTGAGCTTCAAGGGCTTTGTGGTGAGAAGTCAATGAGAAATGGGAGGGAAAATTTTGGGGTACAACAATAAGCATCTCATAAGGACCGTCCCTTCCAGCGTAACCAAATTATCGCAGAGCCAAAGAAGGATTATAAGTTATACCTCCCCTAATGCCAAGTAGTGGTACATTAGGGAATTCCCTGTAGCGGTAAATAATAGAAATATCTCTCATAGATCGGGAATACCAGAGAATATCCGCGTGCAAAAGTGACATTATCCTTTGTGACCAACCCAAACCTTCTTCATTCTTCAGCTCTGACTTAGGGAGGTGAGAAATAAACCACCTTGACAGTAATGGCATGTAGCACATAAGAACCCCTTTTCTCTTCATAGTAGGAGTGTGTAGCGCATGCAAGATATCTCTGAGAAAAGTAGGCACAGGGTTGCGAGAGAGGAAGATCTTGATGGAATTCACATCTATGAGTAATTCTGGATTAGGGAATAGTACTAACCCATAAATTAGAAGAGCCAAAACCTCCTCAAAATCCTGAAAGTCCAAATCATCCCAAAATAGTTGGGCCTTCTCTATTAGGAACATGGCTAGAAAACCCTTGACTCAGCTTCTTGTTTCCCAATTGGATACCACGTCGGCCTATTTCATATGCAAGGATGAGCAATAACCTCTGGCTTAGGAACTTCTTCTAAACCTGTGAAAGGCATCTGATCAAGAATAGGTAGATCCAATAACTGAGAGAACTCTTCGATGGTAGGCACCAACTGATAGTCTGGAAAGGTGAAGTAGTGGTGCTTGGGATCAAAGAACTATAAGAGTACACCCATCATCTTTTCATCAAAGCTCGAAGTAACCAGGTTGAGAAGTCGACCATATCTCTTAGTGAACGAAGAAGTTTCAGGATCCCTTGATACTAACTCCTTGAGTGGGAGAGGTATTCTCACAAAGCTAATTTGGATAGTGTTTCTAAGAGCAGAAGCCATGATCTGCAAAACAGAACAAAGATAAATTCTCTTGGTCTTTGAAATGGTTAGTATAATGAAGCATGAATGCCATGTTATGATGCATGATGTCATGACAAACCACAGGTATAGAAAACGCAAGTATTGCAAACACAGTCAAATCACACAAAACCCTTAGGTTTAAGGCTTGCATGAGGTCAAAGGTAATACCCTATTGAAGTTAAATTGGTTCAACCTATCCTATAAAAGTAACCGGGTCCTAGAGGATCTCAATATCACTGACCATCCTCCATCGGTCATGGTTTCAGCTCACGCAATCTTTTCTTGCGGCCGAAATTATTCCGAGAGTATGATCTCAATGAGTGTAGCATCGAGTATCAACCAGTTCTCAGCTCTACACCGAGGTCGGCTATCTCACTACTTTCTAATGGCCAAGTTGGGCGATTAAAGGTTCTAAGGTCAGCTGATGCTTAACGACACCACGCAGCGGCCCCGTATTCTCCTCGTTTCGCCACAAGGGATACCGCTACCAACCAAAGTGCCACATCAACGTAGCTACTGCTTCAACCGTATCGGTCTACGCCGTACAGTTCCCTCACAGTCTATTGCTACTTACCTAAAAGGTGTTCCCCAGATCCGGGTGTAGGATCTATAGTAACCCCAAACAAAACCCTCAAAAGTAAAGCAAACAAAGCAATCAAGAGAAGAAATTATGATGACCTAGATCCTAAGGTATACCCCACTTATTAAGTCCCCAGCAGAGTCGCCAGTTCTAACTCCCTTCCTATGACCAATTGCGATGGATGTTAACTTGTTAATATAATAAAAACAAATAATATATTGGAAAACAAGTTAGTGGCCAGAATAACGCGCCAGAATTTAAACCAGCCAGTCAGGTTGTGACACGCTGTTGTCTTCTTCCCTGGAACCGTCATTTTAGGCTCTGAACCTTTACCTACAAATGCAGGTTTATTGCTGAAACTTGTGTCATTCAAAAATCAAGCGCACGCAATATAAATTCAATTGGGGACCATGAATTACTAGGTTTGAAGCTCTGATCATCATGGTACCCATTATCAAGCCTAATTTTGCTTGAAACTCAAAACCCCAAATTGGAGCACGAAACCCTAACAATGGCAAAAGCTTGTTCCTGCACAATAACTTAAAATCAAACTATCCAGAAAAGTTGCAAACATGATGATGATCACAAATATGTAACTTAAACATGCTAAAGATGCAAGAATTACAGTAATCGAATTTGTGATAATTTTGCAAACTGTGAGAATGATAGAGCGTGATTCTGGACGTGTAGGGGCGTGCAAGCGATTGGAGAAGCTTTCTGAGATGCCCAGGAATGGATTGCTGGCCTTGAATTGCTCTAAAAGGTCATCTATCCTGAAATTAGAACCTCAATTTTTGTCAAGATTTTTGAGTTTTGTTCTAACCGTTTCACGCCTCTGACCTCTCTTTTTTGCTTGGTTCTTGTTCATTATATATTCCTCAACGAATTAGGGTTGCAAAACAGATTGAATCTTGAAGCTTTGATGAGATTTGATTTGATTTTCAATTTATATGATATCTTTCTATTTTCATGCCAATCATGCATTTCTTGTACCAATTGCCATTGATTGGAATTGATCATCCAAGCTCAGCATATTTTGATTGCCCATCTATAAAAAAACAAATCAAATCATATCTTTGATAATTTTCATCATTTATTTGATTTAATTCACTTTTTAATTAATGAAAAATCAAAATAAATTGAAAAATGAAGAAAATAATTTGTGGATAAGTATTTGAGTCGTGGACCACATTATAATTGAAGTGCAAGCATAAAAAGTTGGGCCCATATAGCAAAAAAATGCAAATTTGAACATATTTGACTTTTGGCAATTTTGCAAAAAGGGTCAACTTGGCCAATACATAACTCTCTCAATTTTGACCATAGAGATGTATTCTTGGACTTTTTAGAAAGCTTAGTATGTCCTCTAAGCAACCCTTTTGGTCTCATCTCAATTAAATCTTCCATGTTCATGTATGAAGCTTTGACCCAAAAGGTGTTTTTGTTGACTTTTCAAAAGGACCTATAATGTCAAAATTCATATCTTTTTGTGAGTGCATATTATGAACTTGGTAGATGAATATGAATTGTAGGTAATTGCATCCTCTTCAAAATGAGCTTTGGATGGGTCATTTCTGATAAAGTATGAGAAAGTTATGCTTGGTCAAAGTTGAGTTACCTTTTCCTGCAAAACCCTAATTTAGCAACTTTTGGGTTTTAATGAATTGTAAGCAATCCTTGAAGACTCATGATCAAACCTTGATAAAATGATGAATAATACTTCAAAATTAGGATGTTGACCAAAAATCTTGAAGTTTGATTGTATGTGGGACACAATTGACTTTTGACCTAGCACAATTGATTTTTAGGCATTTGAGCAGTTGACTGAGCAAACCTCTTCTGCAAGGCTTGAAACTTGACATGGATGATCTTGGTAACATATTAGGACAATGGTGAGCATTTGATTCCTTTGTGGTTCACACATATTAATGAAGATGGAAACCCTGATTTGGGGTATACTGCCTTGGGAGAGAGTTTGTCTGGTCAACTCTTGGGCAACCTTGAGCAAATTGAAGATCTCAATGGACATGTATTGAGTAAAATGAGAGGGAAACTTTTGGGGTACAACACATTGTCTCAGGAATTGTAACATATTTTAAAAGCAAACCTGATAACATTAATGGTCCATCCTCGGAATCCCAATACCTCCTCTCCCAGTTATAATCCTAATGTGAAATGTGCCTACCACTCCAATAGCCCTGGACACGACACTAATAGTTGTTGGGCCTTGAAGAATAAAAATTCAAGATATGATTAATTCCAAAGAGATTAAGTTTGATCCTTCTGAGACCCCCAATGTGATTACTACACCTATGCCTAAGCACGACAAGGGTGTTAATTCTATTGGTGATATTTCTGCTATAGGAGATGCTGATAGTGACTACGACCTAAACAGATGGATTTTTCCCAACACCAACAACGGACTCAACAATTGGAAGACCGAAGACGTGATACCAATCTCCTTTAGTCAGGAGTAAATGATACTTTTTGTTTTATTGCTTTCAAATTTTGGTTATGTAATTTTAAAACAATAACTTTAAGCCTTGTGCCTTACCCGGGGCACAACGGTCTGTTTGTTAGGGTTATCATTTCATTCGCATATTTTTATTCAACAAATCATTGGAAGTTTTGCATTAAAATTTTATGCTCTTTGTTTTTCTTTTACTTTATCACTTTCAAAATAAGCTATGTGTTCTTACACACACCAACATAACAAATTGCATATCCACATCCACTCTAGATCCCATTGACAAAAATTTTGACATTGCCACTTATGACTTCGAAAATCCGATCTATCAAGCCGAGGATGAAGGTGAGAAATATTGTGAAGTACCTGGAAAATTTTCTAGACTATTAATGCAAGAGGAAAAAGTTGTACAACCGCATGAAGAGTTAGTTGAGGTTGTAAACTTGGGTACTGAAGTAGACAAGAAAGAAGTCAAGATAGGTTCCAACCTAGAGGACAGTGTTAAAAATAGATTAATCCAGATGTTGCATGACTATGTTGAGACCTTTTCTTGGTCATACGAAGAGATGTCCGGGCTCGACACTGATATTTTGGTTCACTGTCTACTGATGAAAGAAGGTTGTTCTCCAATAAAGCAAAAGGTTTGTTGTATGCGTCCTGAAATGTCTGAAAATATCAAGGTTAAGGTTATGAAATAATTCAATGCATGTTTCTTAGTTGTTATGTCCTATCCTCAATGGGTTGAAAATATGGTGCCAGTACCTAAGAAGGATGGTAAAGTGCGTATGTGTGTAGACTACATGAATCTGAACAGGAAAAGCCCCAAGGATGACTTTCCGCTTCCACATATTGATGTTCTGGTTGATAACACTACTCAGCATAAAGTATTTTCTTTCATGGATGGTTTCTCAAGGTATAATCAGATCAAGATTGCACCTGAAGACATGGAAAAAACTACCTTGGCACACGGTGGGGCACTTTTTGTTATAGGGTTATGCCTTTTGGTTTGAAGAACGCCGGTGTAACCTATCAGCGTTCTATGGTAGTTTTGTTCCATGACATGATCCATCACGAGATAGAGGTTTATGTTGATGACATGATAGCCAGATCTCAGACTGAAGAAGAACATCTTGACCACCTACATAAGCTGTTTGAGAGACTAAAGAAGTACAAGTTAAGGTTGAATTCAAACAACTGCACCTTTTGGGTGAGATCTAGTAAGATCTTGGGTTTCGTCGTCAGCGGTAAAGGTATTGAAGTTGATCCCGCCAAGGTCAAATCCATCCAAGAAATGCCAGCTCCCCTTACTGAGAAGGAATTCAGAGGTTTCTTGGGAAGACTGAATTATATTTCCAGATTTATATCTCATTTGACTGCTACTTGTAATCCAATCTTCTAGTTGTTGAAGAAAGATCAGGTAGTGATGTGGAATGACGATTGCCAAATAGCCTTTGACAAAATCAAGGAGTACGTACAAGAACTTCCAATTTTGATGCCACCAGTTGAAGGAAGACCTCTGATCATGTACTTAATAGTGTTAGAGAACTCAATGGGGTATGTATTGGGCCAGCATGATGAGTCTGGTCGACTAGTAATGACTACGACTACCATACCTAATGTGCCTCGTTTTGGTAATGTAGATCGTGCTTATAGAATGCCGTATTCCATGATGCCAGGATATCAGTCGACGTCGAATACAGTAGTGGTGTCAGATAATGTTCAAAATTTGAACTCTCCTTTACAAGGATCTGCGCATATAGGCAACCAAAATAGGGTAGTGCCTTCTCAACCTTTAGTACCGCTTCTTACTAATACTTCAGTAACAGTATTAAGACAACAAATGGATGATAGCAACCATGAGTTGGTTAATATGTTAACTAACCAGGTGGGTAATGTATTTAATCCCATAGTACAAGAGTCGGCTGAGACTAATAGGCAGTCCGCTAAAACAAATCGACAGGTGATTTCCCAATTAACGCGTTTATGTAATTTTTTAGGTGCTCCCCCAGCGCCTATTCGACAGGCACCACCTGTTCGACTAGATGCCCCTGGTCAAGTAGACATGGGGGAAATGTAGGACGAAATTGTCCATCAGAGGCAAATGGTAGTGCCTCCAAGGAATTTGATTGTTGATCCACCTAGGGTATTAGTACATCGATATCAAGAAGCTGATCAAATTGTCGATCAAATTAGACAAGAAGACTTAGCCATCGAAAATAACTTAACCACCATTGTCAAAAGAATTATGGCCAGAAATGGTATGAATGCCGCACTTCAGAGGCCAACATATTCCTCCCCTTTGTCTGAATATATTTTACAGACTGAAAACCCTAGAGGATGGAAAATCCCTAAGTATATGAAATTTGGGGGAGAATCTGGAGAGTCCATGGTGGAACATATTTCCAGATATTTACCTGAATCTGGGGATATGTCGAATAATTAAAACTTAAGGATAAAGCAGTTTCCTTCTTCCTTACTAAGGCAGCTTTCACGTGGTTTACCACTTTACCCCCAAATTCGATTGACTCATGGACGAAGTTGGAGAAACTTTTCCACGAACAGTTTTATGAGGGTCATTCGAAAATTAGTTTGGTTGAATTATCAAACATTAAAAGAAGGTTTGCTGAAACCATTGATGATTATCTAAATGGATTTAAGTCATTAAAAGAAAGATGCTTTACTCAAGTTCCAAAACATGAGCTTGTTCAAATGGTTGTTGGAGGTTTAGATTATTCCATTAGGAAGAAAATAGACCCAACCTTCGTGAAAAGTATGTCACAGTTAGCTGATAGAGTTCGACATCTAGAGTGTCTGTGACTAGAAAAAGTCAGACATACTAAGGCTAAGACTAGAAAAGAAAAAGTAGCCTTCATAGATTATGATGACACATATCACATTTGTGAGGCCGACTATACCTCACCAACAGAGACGGAGGTCGACTTGGCTGAAATGAAGCCAGAGTCAGCCTATGAGTGTAAATCATTATTTCCTGCTAAAGGAAATAATACGGTCGAAAATAATCCAAAATTCCCAGCAAAAACTTATACGTTTGATGTCACTAAGTGTGAAGAAATTTTTGATTTACTGGTTAAAGATGATCAAATTTTAGTATCCCCATGTGCTAAATTACCACCATTAGAACAACGATAGAAAAGAGGTTTTTGTAAATTTCATAATTATCTTGGTCATACAACCTCTCAATGTTACCTTTTCAGGGATCTCGTGCAAAAGTCACTGCAAGAGATTAGGCTGAAGTTTGCTGCAAAAAAGATGAAGATTGATACTGATCCTCTTAGGTAAGAGAAAGCTTTGTTTCTCGACCCACTTGGTATCAACATGGTAGAGATTACTGAATTTTCTGAGGATAATATGGTGGAAGAGGGCACTGGAGAAAGTCCTGATGTGGGCCTAGCAGATGTGTACCCAAGTCTTGAGGAAGATCTGCTAGACTTCCTTTACCGCTGTAAGAATAAAGGTTCACAAGCTTGCTTGTGTCCTAGATGTGGCTCTTTGACTGACAAAATAGCTGTTGAAAATTTCCAGAAGCTACAGTTAGAGAAGAACATAATCAAGCCACACAATCAAAGGTTCCTTACACCAAGGGACCCAAGGAGAGCTATGGGAAATTCTCATGTTAAACCTAGGAGTTATATTCCCTCAGAAAAATCTCCTAACGGGACCTAGATTAAACCCCAAGGGAGAAAGGGCGCACCAATTGATGGGGCACCAAACAGAGGGAAGTCGGCTATTGACTACCGACATGAGTTCAAGTCAGAGAAGAAAAGCCGCATTTCTGAAAACTACATGGGGAAGAACCCCATGACTCGAACCCAATGGAGACGCTTCCAGCGTCGAAAGTAAGTTGAGAGGTAAGCAGCTGCTGGCCAGTTTGCTGCAAATAAAGGTGGAAATCAGAGGCAGTACCAGGTGAAAGTCGACTCCTGCATGAAAGAACGAATCAAAGAATTTGTGAATCGACCAGCTGCCAAATGTTCTGAAGAAGCCACTGACGATTTTGATTCCAACTCTAAAGAGAGTTTGAATATCTTAGTCAACATAGTATCAATTCTGCCAGCAGAATATGATTGCTTGACGTAAGTAGAGGATTCAATAGACAAAGATGCTGAGGAGATGGCTTTACACAAGCCAACGTGTTATTTTGTCATGAACAATGGTTCCATTAAGAACCAAGATGCTTTCTTTGAGAAACCAGATATGGCTATGAGGAGCCATTTAAATCCCCTTTTAATAAGGGCTAAGGGCGAAGGAGTGGCTATCAACAAGGTGTTGGTAGACTATGGTGCTACGGTGAACATTATGCCACACCACCTATTGCGGAAAATCGGTAAATATGAAATCGATGTTAGATCTCATAAAATGGTCTTGTCAGACTATGAAGGAAGAACTGGAAACACCATGGGTGTGATCCAAGTGGACATTACTGTCGGCTCAGTTACTAGGCCGACTATTTTCATGGTGATTCAAGGCAAGCCAAGTTACAATCTCTTCGTAGGGAGAGAATGGCTACACGGAGTGGGGGCTGTGCCACCCTCTATGCATCAGCGTTTGGTGATCTGGAGAGGAGATGGCATAGTCGAGAATATTGAAGCTGATCAGGTATATTTTATGACAGACGTGAACAATATCGGAAAGAAGTAGTTTGATAGGAAATTAGCTAATATTTCCCCATGTCAACCTGCTAAAGAAGTATATGCCCACCTTGATGAAGCATTTGTTTCATTGAATTTACATGAAACCCATGGCTTTATATGGGATGTGGAACCTCTCGAGGATCCATACTGTACTAACCGGCCGACAGGATGGGGAGACATCAGTGATGATGGTTGAGCTAGATGCTTTAAATAGGATTTCGGCATATATTGCCGAAAGTAAAATAAATTTGGCACTGGAAGCTGAAGAAAATATGGTTGTCGAAGCCAATAAAACACAAGTTCTAAATGAAGGATCTACTTTGGCTATTGAGCCAAAGATACCATATATACTAGAGACGGTCAAAGAAAACGTCAATAAGCAGCGTCTGGACTGCATATATGAAGAAGAACCCTTAGGCTTTGAAAAGGATCTAATGGCACTAGAAAAGATGAAGCCATAAGACCCTTTAGAAGAAATAGATCTTGGCGAAAAGGGGGATAAAAGACCAACTTATATCAGCGCCAACATCGACCCAAAGTTGAAATTTGAGGTAATATCTTTATTAAAAGAATTTAAAGATTGGTTTGCTTGGGACTATAATGAAATTCCAGGTTTAAGCAGGGACTTGGTAGAACTAAAATTACTAATAAAAGCTAGAAAGAAACCAGTAAAGCAGATGTCCAGACGTTTCGCTCTAGCCATAATATCGAAAATCAAAGAGGAGGTAGAAAGACTCCTTAAAAGCATATTCATAAGAACTGCAAGATATGTCGATTGGTTGGCAAACATTGTGCCAGTAATTAAGAAAAATGGAAAATTAAGGGTATGCATAGATTTTAGAGATTTAAATGTCGCTACCCCAAAAGACGAGTATGCCATGCTTGTGGCAGAAATGTTGGTCGACTCGGCCGCTGGTTTTGAATATCTAAGTATGCTTGATGGTTATTCTGGTTATAACCAAATTTTTATTGTAGATGAAGATGTGTCAAAGACGGCGTTTCGCTGCCCTGGGGCACTGGGAACCTATGAATGGGTTGTCATTCCATTCGGTTTAAAAAATGCCGGAGCGACATATCAAAGGGTAATGAATTCTATGTTTCATGATTTTATTGAAGATTTCATGCAAGTTTACATTGATGATATTGTAATAAAGTCGAACAGTAAACCAACTCATCTGCAACACCTTCGAATGTCTTTCGAAAGGATAAGAAAAGACGGATTAAAAATGAATCCATTAAAATGTGCTTTTTTGGGTGTAGGCAGGTGATTTTCTTGGCTTTGTGGTTGTTGTACCCCAAAATTTGCCCTCTCATATTTCTCAAAACATTGCAAGAAAAATCTCCAAGTGGCTCAAGATTGCTCAAGAGTTGGACAGTCAAGCTATCTCCTAAGGCAGTCAACCTCAAATTAGGGTTTTGTGTTGCATCAAGGTCCTTACATCCAAATGACCTCAATTTCTCCCCAATGTCCTAATATTCTATCAAGATCATCCATGTCAAGTTTCAAGCCTTGCAGAGGAAGTTTGCTCAGTCAATTCTTCAAGAGGTCCAAAAATCGACTGTGCTAGGGAAAAAGTCAGCTGTGATCCAAATACAGTCAACCTTCAAGATTTTTTGTCAACATTCTAATTTTGAAGTATATTTCATAATTTTATCAAGGATTGATCATGATTCATCAAGGATTGCTCAAAGTTCATCAAGACTCAAAAGTTGCTAAATTAGGGTTTTGCAGGAAAAGTCAACTCAACTTTGACCAAGCATAACTTTCTCATACTTTATGATAAATGACCCATAAAAATCTCATTTTGAAGAGGATGCAATTTAATACAATCCATATTCATACCCAAATATCAAGAAATGCACTCACAAAAAGTTACAAATTTGAACATTATAGGTCATTTTTGAAAGTCAACAAAAACACCTTTTTTTCCAAAGCTTATAACTTGAGCATGGGATATCAAAATGAGATGAGACCAAAAGGGTTGGTTAGAGTACATATCAAGATTTCTAAAAAGTCCAAGAACACTTCCAAAAGTTCAAAATTGAAGAAGTTATGCATTGTTGAAGTTGGGAATTTTTGCAAAATTGCCAAAAGTCAACTATCCCCAAAACTTCAAATTTGGTCAAATGAACCCATTCTTTTCCACTTGATTTGATCTTGTCACACTACAAACGTGTCCTAGCTTCAGCCTTGTGTCCATTTATCAATTTTATTATTTTATTTGATTTTTTATTGAATTATTCCATTTTAAATCAATTTAAATCAAATAAAATCACAAGACTTGATTACATGAGATCTTTTTCTATTTTCAGGACCTAATCATCATCAATATCATGACCAAATTCGTATCAAGCATTGCATGTGCAAAAAGATTGGATTTTGGACAAAATAGGCAAGCTTTCAATGGAGGATCAAATCCAATCTCAAGGCATTGATGTGGAAGGATTCAGCCCACATTTGTTAACCTAATGCATTGCATATTCCTTATACAAGCCAAAGCACACGAACTTGGGACCGAGAGGCTGCAAGAACACCAAAAGCAAAACTTGAAAAAAGGTGAAAAAGTGTGAAACTGAAATCATTCTTATAGGCAAATTCAAAGGCAAATCTCAACACCAATCGCTTGCTGGATAATCATTGAAGCAAAACCAACCCAAAACCAATCTCCATACACGCCATAAAGCTTTGTAAGTGTCTCAAAAAATGCTTTTCGTTTGAATTCGTAGATCCTCATTCTTGCACTTTTCTTACAAACTCTTTGCATATTCATGATTATCGTCCAATTTACAGGCATTCTGCATTAGCCAGTTGCATTTATCTGGCCTGTAACCCCATAGCCGAATCTAGGGTTCGTGGTTTGTGTTTTTTGGGCATTTCTTTTACAGGAGAAATCAAGACTCAAGAGGGATGTAGGTTTGTTCAGGAAGCCTAGACGAGCATAACCATGGTCTTAGGGGTCGTTTTCATGGCCTAGAATGGATTTTAGGGTTGACCTATGGATTCAGCTGTGGATATGAATCCGCAGGAAATATTACAAGGTTTGAGGAAGAAGATGATGACGCGTCTCCCCCTGGTTGGACGGTTCAAATATTCGCGCTTTATTTTTTATATTTTCTGGTATTTGATTGTTTTCCCATATTATTATTATTGTCCAATAAAATAAAAATTGAAGCGTGATGGTTGAGTGGCAAAGGCGTTTGTTAAAAATCCAACAGGACCTGGGTTCGAATCCCAGGTCCCCTATGCATTTGTTATATTTTTTCTACAGATATTCCAGTGCATACGAGGAACAACAGTGCATCATACACCATCACTCAATCAAGCGCCAGATGGCCCCAGGCCAGATCTGGTGGTCCAGATGTGATGTCCACCATACTATCTGGCCAAAGTGCACACATGGAATCAGGAAAAGTCAGCCAGGGCCAACGAAATTGGGCCACCAAAATTGTTGAATAAACCTCCAAAAACAGGCCCAAACCTCCTAATCCTTTCTTTTTTAATTTTCTTTTAATTATTTATTGTTATTATTTTTACTAATTAACTAACCAATCAAAACTTTTTCTTAATAAAATTAAAAACCAAAAAATATTTTCTTATTTAAATTAATTTTCAGTATTTTATTTTTGTTAATAAATATTAATTTAATTAATTTAGTTTTAATTAGGAATAACTTTTAATATATTTTGCAATAATTAAAATTAATTTAGACAATTAGGTTTTAATAACATTGATTAATTTTATTTTCTTTCTTTAAATATCAAAAATCCAAAAATATTATTTTCATTTTTATTAGTTAGTTTACTAATTTAATAATTAATCCAATTTAATTTCTTCCATAAATTCAAAATAACAAAAAAAGGATACTTTCTTTCAAAAGGGGTCAAAACCCTAAAAACTAGCATTCGATTTAATTTCCCGCACGCGTTCCATTTTATTCAATATTGTATCTGTTTCCTGGAATGTAATAGTTTAATTAGGACTATTTTTACCGCTTTATTTATTTTCCGCATTTTAATTTCAAGGGTCGCTTTTGGCGATGTAAATACCCGGCGCCTTGTAATAGTTAGTTTAATTTCCGCAACTTATAAACTGATAGATGTTTGATAATAGGGAATGCATGATAAGAATGAACGTTTAACCTAAAATCAACATAGATAACCATTGACATGTACAAAGACAAATTAACTGAAAATAACACACTCGCACATGCGCACTCTTAGGGTACACCTCACTTGGTTGCCTTCAAACGCGGTCATTAAGTATAGGAAGTTTTAGAGGTCGCCCTCTTGTCCAAAGATCATAAGTTGCCTCGAAACAGTTGCCTCGGAAAAAATGATCTAAGACATTAGGGTTACCACTAAGGCGTCTTAACATTGCTTTAATGACCGCACGTCCCTTAATTGAATTGACCCTTAAACTCCAACGACGGTGCTACCTACTCATTAATAGTGGGATAGAATTGTCTAAAGGACATTAGCACAGATTGATTCCTTTTTCGAGTAGGTAGATGGTTCTTAAGTACTTGCTCTCTCAAAAACAAAAACTTTTCGCACTTACACCTTTCAAACAAAAACTCTTTCAAACCCACAAACACAAAGAAAAGAAAATTTTGAAAACACTTTGAGCAAGTACCTAAGAGCCCGTGGATAACCACGGATAGAAAGGGTGCTAACACCTTCCCTTTCTATAATCTACCCCTCGGACCCGAGAAACATCTCGAAAAAGGAATTTTTCTGTGCTTTTTTTCCTTTCCTTGTTGGATAAAATAAAAGACGGTGGCGACTCTTGCTTACCGTGACATTTTGCGAAAACAAGTGCAAAACGCAAACCAACATTCCAAAAAACAGTCAGTTCTTCCCACCGTATCACAGAACTGGAGACTCTGCTGGGGACGCTTAATAAGTGGGGTGTACCTTAGGATTAGATCATTGTGTTCTCAATTGTTTGCTTTGTATGATTTATATTTGTGGGCTTGTATCGGAGTTACTATAGATCCTAACACGGGTATGGGGGACACCCTTTAGGTAAGTAGCAATAAACTATGAGGGAACTGTACAGTGTAGACCAATACGGTTGAAGAAGTAGCTACGTTGGTGTGGTACTTTAGATTGTACTGATATCCCTTGTGTTGGAATGAGGAGAATATGGGTCATCTAAGGGGTCATTAAGCACCAACTGACCTTAGAACCTTTAAATTGACCAACTTGGCCATAGAACAGTAGCAGTATGCTACACTCATTGAGACTAAACTCTTGCGATGATTATGGCCGCAAGAAAAGGTTGCTAAACTGGAATTATGACCAATCGAGGGTAGTCAGTGATATTGAGATCCTCTAGAACCCGGTTACTATTTGTAGGACAGGTTTGAACCAACTGAACTGAAAGAGGGTAGTACCTAAGATCCTTTCCAGCCTGAAATCTAAGGGCTCTCTGTGTGACTTGTGTGCCTTTACCATGTTTGTTATTTGTGGATACTTGTGATGTGCTTTCTATCATACCATCATGGCATCATAACATTGCATACATCTTGCATTGGACTAACCTATTTCAAAGACAGGAGGGATCCGTCTTTGTTCTGTTTTGTAGGCCATGATGCCCATGCATAGGAATACCATCCAGATCAACTTTGTCCAGGTTCCTACCATGCTTAAAGAATTGATTGCAAAGATGCCTGATACTACCTCATTCATCAGAATACATGGGTATCTTCTCAGTTTGGTTACCTCCAAATTGGACGAGCAAATGATGAGTGTCCTGGTCCAGTTCTATGATTCGATGTACCATTTCTTTACTTTCCAGGACTACCAGTTGGTCCCCACCTTAGAAGAGTTCTATGATCTGCTCGGTATCTCTATTCTGGAGCATACCCCGTTTACTGGTTGGGAGAAGATCCTTAGGCCAGAAGAGATTGCTTCAGCCCTTCATATGACAAAGGATGAGGTAATGGCTAATTGGGAGACTAGAAGTGGAGCAAAGGGGTTTTTGACTAAGTTTTTGGTTGGTAAGGCTAATTATTTCAGGGATAGTCTAGACTTCAAAGCATTCGAAGATATTCTGGCCCTTCTGATATATCGCTTGGTATTGTTTCTGAACCCTGACTCCTTTGTTGATGTGAATGCGGTGAAAATCTTCATCTCTCGTAATCCTGTACCCACTCTCTTGGGTGACATTTTTCATCAGCTTTATGTCTGTACTGCCCAAAAGTGGGGAACCTTGATGTGTTGTGCTCCATTATTGGCGAGGTGGTTTATTTCGTACTACCCCAAATCAGTGCTGAAGAACAAAGAAGGCATGGGCTGGGCCTATAGGTTTATGTCTCTCTCCCATAATGACATCATATGGACTATCAAGGGTATGGATGAGGTGGATATTATTGATCGATGCAGGGAGTACCCCAATGTTCCACTAATAGGAACCAATGGGGGAATTTCTTACAATACGTGCTTGGCCTTACGTCAGTTTGGGAGATCCAGAAGAGAAGGACCTCATGAGCTGCTAATGCCTAATATCATCTTTGATTTTCAAGGGGATAGCGACAAGCAACGCCACAGATTCATAAGGGCTTGGGATAGAGTTCACAGATCTGATCCACATGAGCTGGGTCTAAAGACTTCTCTTCCGATGGAGCCCTATCTCAGATGGGTTCGTATCCGTGCCTAAAAGTTGGATATGCCATATGAAGTCGTCCTACCTATCATTGTTGAAGCTGCTAATGAAGAAGGGGTCCTTCCGACCATCCTCCATCCTCATATGCCCACTGACATTGGGGCACTGAAAAGGTCTTGGATGCAACTGAGAGAAGAGTGGGATGCTTATCGAGAAAAGTTTAACGAGCAAGAGCAGAAGATTCAGAAGTTGACTAGGCAGCTAGAGAACGAGCGGATTCTCAATGACTATGTCCGCACCGACAAGAAGCGACTATGGGAGCTCTGATTATTTACTTTAAAGTATTTTCTTTTTTGTAACGCCTTAAGGGCATCTGTTGAACAATTTTAATTTCAAAGTTTATCTAATAAAAGTGTGTTTCATTTCTTGTTTACAAATTTGAATCTCCCGATTGTCTTTGAAATCATATCATACGCATTTCATCCCATGCACTTCATAATAGTTACCCATTACAGATCTCTTATCTTCTTCGTAGTTTATTTCAGCACTCATCATGTCTACTGAACCATCAAAAGAGCAAGCAATCAAGGCCCTACAGGCTCAAAATGCCCAATTCCAAGAGTTGTTCATGAATCTAGCTAAGGGTCAGCAAGATCTGAAGACCCGGATTCTGAAGGAGAAGAAGAAGAAGAAGAAGAAGAAGAAGAAGAAGAGGACATACCTGTTTAACACAGGTCACCAGTTTGGAAACAGGCTACGGGATGAAGTTGATTTGACCACCTCATCTGGAGGGAAAGATAGTCAGGAAGAAAGGAGGGCTCCTAGCCCTGTGGTTTCAGACAATGAGACGGGCTTCGACGAAGATCAGTATCCTCCGGCCGAAGATAGATACAAGCAACTGGAAGACTGGTTGAGTGCAATGGAAGTTCAGAAGGTGCATGGTCTGGACTTTGGTGATCTAGGTCTATCATCTGGGTGGTGATTCCCCATAAATTCAAAGCACCAGCCTTTGCTAAGTATGACGGAGTTTCTTGTCCGAAGCTACACCTCCGGTCATATGTAAGGAAGATTCAGTCGTACACCGCTGATAAGAACCTATGGATCCACTTCTTTCAAGACAGTCTCTCAGGGACGCAGCTTGAATGGTTTTACCAGTTGGACGGAACCAGTATCCGTAGTTGGGAAGATTTGGCTACTACTTTCTACAGGCAGTACCAATACAACTCCGACCTCGCTCCCACGCGTACCCAACTCCAGGGTATGTCAATGGGAACGGGTGAAGGTTTCAAATATTATGCTCAGAAGTTGAGGGACCTCGCTGGAAGAGTGCAACCACCCTTGGCTGATCGGGAGCTTGTGGATATGTTTCTGGGGACCTTGTCTGGTCCATTTTTGAACCATCTGATTGGAAGCTCTTCGTCTGGGTTTACAGAGCTAATTATGACCGGTGAGAGGATTGAGGTTGGTATTAAGGCTGGTAAGATACAAAAGGGTGCTTCATCGAGCCCCGAGAAAAGCCTTTTAAGAAGGAGGCCAGTGTTGTTTACAGTTCGAAAAGCCAGAATAGACCTGAATGCCACCAAGCTGTTAATGTGGTTGTTATTTCAAGACCTGCTGGTGCTCCTCAGCATAACAATCAACAAAAGGCCGAGAGACCTCGAAGACAATTCACCCGTCTCAGCATGACTTTGTCTCAGATTCTGCCGCAGTTACTAAAGACCAATCTGGTAACTCTAAGGGAGGCTCCGCAGAATCCCAACATTGCATCACCTAAGTACAACCCTAATGCCTGCTGTGCTTTTCACTCTGATAGCCCGGGGCATAATACAGATGATTGTTGGGGCTTTGAAGAACAAAATACAGGACTTAATTGATGCTAAGGATATTGAGTTCGAGGCGCCCGAAAGACCTAATGTTGTGACTGCTCTTATGCCCAAGTGTGATCTGTGGATCTGGAACTGACTGTTTAACGCTGGTTCGCGAAATGTCGCGGAAGCAAGAGTCGCCACCGTCTTTTATTTTCTCCAAATGGAAAGGACAAAAGCACAGAAAAATTCCTTATAGAGATTGCTCTCGGTTCGGGAGGTAGGTTATAGAAAGGGAAGGTGTTAGCATCCTTTCTATCCATGGTTATCCATGGGCTCTTAGATACATGCTCACTTGTGTTTTCAAAAATGTTTGCTTGCTTTTCAATTGTGGGTTTAAAAAAGTTTCTTTGAAAGTTTCAGATCGACTCTTGTGTCAGAGTGTTTGAAAAATTATTTTGAAAGCTTTTGAAAAGTGTCGGTGTGAAAAGTTTTTTTGTTGTTTTTGAAGAGAGCAAGTATCCATGAGAACCTACCTACCCTAAGGAATTCGTCTGTGTAAATGTCCTTTAAAGTAGTGCCATCCCACCATTGAGAGGTAGGTAGCACCAACGTTGGAGGTGTTCGGGTCAATTCGATGTTCGGGACGTGGTGATCACCAGAGCAATGGGAAGACACCTTAGAAGCTACCCTCATGCCAGGTTCCCGGATCATGAGGACTTACTAAGACATCCTCTACTCGACGATCACCTTTCGAAAGGCAACAGTGAGGCGTACCCTAGGGGTGGTGTGTGCAAATTGTGTGTCGTTTTCATTTGTATTTGTCTTGTCATGTTAACGTGTTCTACGCTTGATTTTATTTAGGTCCATTCATTCTTGCATGCTTATTTAACAGTTAATATTTGCGAGGAAAATAAATCTAAAGCTATTACAAAAGGCGCAGGTCCACATCGCCAAAATTAAACCGGACCCGATTTGACAGAAAATAATTAAAGCAATTAAAGAAAAGTGCGAGAAGTTTAAGTTACACGGCTTTGGGAGAGATACATAATTATTCAAGCGACATAAGATAAATACGCGAAATTAAACAATTAAGTCGACATGAGGGCGTTGGACCCTTTTGCAAAAATTAAATTAATAAGGAATTAAAATTAAAATTAAAAGAAAATGTTTTTGGTATTTTTATGTTTTTTAAATTTAATAGAAAAAGAATTAATTAAAAGGAAAATAAAATGTTAAACCTAGTTCTAATTATTTTTTAAGTTATTAAGAAAATATTAAATTGAAACCTAAATTAAACCTAATTTTTTTTGTGTACAATTAATTATAAAAATAAATAAATAATATTATTAGAAAGAAAATGAAAAAATTAAAAGGAATAAAATTTATTAAACCTAAGTCTATATTTTCGGATTTTTATTATGAAAAGAATTTAAATCAAACCTAATTTAAAACTAAATTTATTTATATGCATTATTTACAAGAAAATATCAAAATAAATATTATTTATTATATTTTTTATCTCTTCTGAATTTTTATGTATTTTTTGTATTTTGTAAAACAAATAATTAAATCAAAACAATAAAATAAATAGAATAATAATTAAAAATAAAATAAAATGAAAATTGCAAACCAGGGGGGGTTCAGGCCCCGATTGTGAGGTATGGCCTAAGAATTCTGGCCCAAAATATCTTGAGTCCGTTTGACTTTTTGAATAGTATGCTGAGGCGCTGACTAAGGTACAGCGTATTCTTGAGATCCATGCCCTTGATCTGATTTCCCAGGACGCGTGGACGTTGGATAATGAAGGTGTATGGTGAACCACCTTACTGAGCCTGCACATGAACATACGTGGAAAAGTAATATTGAAACTAATCCAGACCTGGGACTCGAACCCAGGTCATACGCTTTGTCAAACCTCACGCTTGCCAGCTGATCTCAACGCGCATTTTGTATATACAACAACGAATAAATAACAAAAATAAAAATTGGTTAGTGGCCACTAAAAAACACAAAAACGCGCGCTGATTTAAATGAGCCAACCAGTATTTGCCAGCACATCGTCTTCCTCGCGCATTTTCTTTTTTTTCTGAAACCAGAACGTATTGCAACGGTTTTAGACGCGTTGTTTTAGACACGTTTTGAGAAAATATCGATTAGGCTATCCTTGAACATAAATTCAGCGCGACTGTTGCATCTTCTTCGTCCAAGCTTTCTGGTTTGAATGGTAGTGGTCTCAAAGGCTAATTTTTCCTCGTTGCAAAAGCCCCAAATTGAGGTCCTGTAAACCCTAAAAAGTGATCATGGCATAATCGTATGTATAGCATAAAAATACAATTAAACGCATTGGTTAGTATCAGAACATCATAAGGAATACGAATCCATGATTAGAATGCCATGAGAATGCCTAAAATTAAAAACACGATTGTGACTTTTTCTCTGTACAGGAGAGGTCCTCGTTACCAATTCTTGAAGTTTGAGTTGATGTTTTGGATTGGAATGTGATCAGTGAAGCTTCAGGAAGCTATTGAAACAAGAATGGAGGCTTGAATCGACCTCTAGCAATGATTTCAGTTTTGAGTTTTTATGGAGTTTTTCCAAGTTTGTCAATGAGGTTTCTTGCGCAGCTTTCAGTCTCCTTTCATTAGGTTTTGATTCATGCCTATGTAGTGAATGTATTAGGTTAACAAAATTCATAAAAATCTCTTGTAATCATTGATTGAATATTTGATTTTTTTCCATTATGTTTCATATCTTTTTCACATGGTTTTTGTATCAATTATGCTCAAATCAAACCAAATCTTTCCTAATTAGCCTATGCACGAGATCTTGATGGCAAAACATGCATGAAAAGATTTTTTAGGTCAAGTTTTATATTTTCTACATATTTAAATGATTTAAATGAATTAATATAAATAATAATTCAAATAAATAAATAAAAAATGAGAAAATACTTCCCTTTGGGCCAAGTGGTCGTGCATATGCTTGGAATGATGAATCATGGAAGAAAAATGGGCCCATTAGCATTTTTAGGTCATTTGAATCAATGTTGACTTTTCAAAATATCCAAAAATTTCCTAACTTCCACAAGGCATAACTTGCTCAATTTTTAAGCTTTTCTCATGTTCTTGGACATTTTGGAAAGGTCTTTGAGTCCTCTAACCAATGCCTTTGGTCCCATGTCATTTTGATTTACCAATCTCAAGTTATGGCCTTTGACTTAAAGTCCCTTTTTGTTGACTTTTGAAAATGACCTATAATGTTGAAATTGATAACTTTTTGTGAGAGCATTTCTTGAACTTGAAGTATGAAGATGAGTTGTAGGAAATGTCTTTCTCTTCAAAATGAGCTTTGGATGGAATTTTTCTGATAATCCATGTGAAAGTTATGCTCTGGTCAATTTCAGTTGACTTTTTCAGCTGTCCAAATATAGTAACTTTTGCACCTTGATGATTTTCTGAGCCAAATTTTGAGAATCATGATCAAGCATTGATCAAATGATGTTTGTGGCTTCAAAATGATATGTTGACCAAAAATTTGAACTTTTGACTGTCAAATGACCATTTTGCCCCTACAGTTGACTGTAGTGCAATTAGGGTTTTTGACTGTGCAATTTTGAGCTGAATGCCTTGGAACTTGATATGAGGATGCTTGACCATATTTGTGGGCATGTGAGACTTGATTGGGCCTTTGAAAACTTCCTTTCTTGATCAGAACACAAAACCCTAATCTTGACTGTATAGGAGACCTTTGCACTGTGCAACCCTTGGGGAGTTTTGTGACTTGGCTTGGCAATTTCTTGGAGAATATGGGAGGGCAAATTTTGGGGTGCAACAGTTGCCCCTGTTCAATCTTCTTAGACCTGAGGATGCAGATTGGCTGACGTTCCTTTCGTAATTCGAGGGTAGAAGATGATTGGACACTAGAGTGCCTAGAAATTTGCGCTCACATGTTAGCAGTTTGGTGGGAATGGGCTTATAGATGCCATTTGGAGATTGCTGGATAGGATGATGGGCTTATAGATGCCATCTGAATGTTGATCGCGTAGGAGGTTCCTTAGCGAGAACCTGCATACCTGTAAAAAACAGAAAATGAGTACCTGACACGTTGCAGGAGCTGATTCTAGATGCTTGGTATAGATGTGTCCTGACTGGTTACAGGAGCTGAGTCTGGAGCTTCAAACGGTGATGAATGAACCAGGGATGATTATTGCCTTAGCATGAATGGTAGGAGAACCTTGGGCGACTTTAACTTCAATAACGCTCATTGAGAAAATCTTGGTGGGAAATACCATCTTCGCAGGATCGGAACAAGAACCATAGGCCATTATAATCTGAAAGGGAATCACCTCACTCGCCGTCGGAGAGGGAATCATAGGAAAAGGAATTGTCACCTCACTCACCGTCGGAGAGGGAACCATAGGGGACTATCACCTCACACTCATCGTCGGAGAGGGAAACATCTGAAAAAGGAATTACCACCTCACACACCGTCGGAGAGGGAACCATAGGAGACTATCACCTCACACTCACCGTCGGAGAGGGAAATATCTGAAAAGGACTTACCACCTCACACACCGTCGGAGAGGGAACCATAGGAGACTATCACCTCACACTCATCATCGGAGAGGGAAACATCTGAAAAGGACTTACCACCTCACACACCGTCGGAGAGGGAACCATAGGAGACTATCACCTCACACTCATCGTCGGAGAGGGAAACATCTGAAAAGGACTTACCACCTCACACACCGTCGGAGAGGGAACCATAGGAGACTATCACCTCACACTCATCGTCGGAGAGGGAAACATCTGAAAAGGACTTACCACCTCACACACCGTCGGAGAGGGGACCATAAGAGACTATCACTGAGTCTTCATCAGGAAAATCTGTTGGGAATCGATTTAGCTGGACTGGAGAAGGCCTTGGACGGGATAACAACAGAGAATCTTAGGGTCGATTAACTGAACCGGTCTAGGTCTTGAAATATCTTCAACTGGGATAAGTGTCAGAATGTCGCCATATCTGGTTCATATCTGGACTATATCTGGAAGGAAATCTGGAAGCAGTATCAGAACGTCACCATATCTGGTTTACATCTGAAACTATATCTGGAAGGAAATCTGGAAGCAGTATCAGAACGTCACCATATCTGGTTTACATCTGAAACTATATCTGGAAGGAAATTTGGAAGCAGTATCAGAACGTCACCATATCTGGATCATATCTGAAACTATATCTAGAAGGAAATCTGGAAGCAGTATCAGAACGTCGCCATATCTGGGTCATATCTGAAACTATATCTAGAAGGAAATCTGGAAGCAGTATCAGAATGTCGCCATATCTGGGTCATATCTGAAACTATATTTAGAAGAGTATTTGGAAGCAACATCAGAACGTCACCATCTCTGGGTCATATCTGAAACTATATCTAGAAGAGTATCTGGAAGCAGCATCAGAACGTCACCATATCTGGTTTACATCTGAAACTATATCTAGAAGGAACTCTGGAAGCAGCATCAGAACGTCACCATATCTGGATCATATCTGAAACTATATCTAGAAGGAAATCTGGAAGCAGTATCAGAACGTCGCCATATCTGGGTCATATCTGAAACTATATCTAGAAGGAAATCTGGAAGCAGTATCAGAACGTCGCCATATCTGGGTCATATCTGAAACTATATCTAGAAGAGTATCTGGAAGCAGCATCAGAACGTCACCATCTCTGGGTCATATCTGAAACTATATCTGGAAGGAAATCTGGAAGCAGTATCAGAACGTCACCATATCTGGGTCATATCTGAAACTATATCTAGAAGGAATTCTGGAAGCAGTATCAGAACGTCACCATATCTGGGTCATATCTGAAACTATATCTGGAAGGAAATCTGGAAGCAGTATCAGAACGTCACCATATCTGGGTCATATCTGAAACTATATCTAGAAGGAATTCTGGAAGCAGCATCAGAACGTCACCATATCTGGGTCATATCTGAAACTATATCTAGAAGGAATTCTGGAAGCAGTATCAGAACGTCACCATATCTGGGTCATATCTGAAACTATATCTAGAAGGAATTCTGGAAGCAGCATCAGAACGTCACCATATCTGGGTCATATCTGAAACTATATCTAGAAGGAATTGCAATAGTTGAGAGTAACCATTTTTGTATTGATCTTTTTCCTGAAAAGGCAAAACATAATTGTATGCAAAATCATGATGCATGAACTGTATGTCTTCAAAATTAATGATATTCGTGTAGTATGATGCATATGCATGCTGTAATGTATGAAGATGTGATGTTTATAAATGTATTTTTGTCTAAGAAAATAAATCCTTGACGGGTGCCGGGAAGTCACTCCTGGGCTGCTGTTGAAGAATAGATTTTGCTTCCGCTGGGGATGATAGTTGCAAGAATACCGGTAGGAGAAGATGACTCCGTTGCGGAATAAACTTGGCAAATGGAGGATTCTGCGGGGAGGAATGATACTCTAGCGACCATGCTGGGAAGTGATACTCTGTGGGAAGAGAGATACTTTTGCTGAATTGTTGATAATAACTTACTGGGGATACCCTTGTTGTTGGAAATGCTGATGGACTTCGCTGGGGTAGGAAGACTTCGTCGAGGACGCTCGTTCCGTGGCTTTTGGCTGAGGATAACCCAGTTATATCCTGTTAAGGAAATAACTCTTTGAATCAAGCCGGACGACGCGTTCGTGCTCTGTGAGGAGAGTAAGCTTCCAGAATCTACTGGGGGTAAACTTATTGCTTGGGGAGATAAATTCCAACTTTCCTTGGGAATCTGGATTGGACTCTCCTGGGGAAGTATTGAACTGTATTGGTTATGTTCTTCAACGGAACCTACCTTGATACCCTGGAGGACAGAACAGTCAGATTGCTTAGACCACCCATTATTGCCCCTTTTTCTATGGGGGAGGCACATGTGGGATGCTGATAATTGTTGAGGGTCAAACCTTCTTCTGGTAGACAGGTGACAAGATGACAGGACATAATCGTACGGTTTGATCCCTAACTTTTGCCTGGACCGCCCTTTCGGGTTTTCAATCCACCGGGATACCCATTTTTGCCCAAGCCGCCTTTTCAGGTTTTCGACTTGCCGGGTGTACAGATTTTTTCATTTCATCCCTTCATTTTGCCCGAACCCTTTTGGTTCGCCGGGAAGCCCTTATTTTTGCCTAGGTGTGTCAACCTAGCGGGTCTTTGATTTTGCGTAGTATTTTCCGACTATGTCCACGCTCTTAGAATGCAGGTAGGTGCCCCTGGCTGCTTGTGTTGCCATATTACCAGAAGGTGTCTGATCGTGCAAGATCCGTTGCTGGAGTGCCCCAAGTGGCTCAGGCAGAGATTTGCCCCAGGCTTTTTGGCCTTTTGAGAGATTCTTTGGATCTTGACTTAACTGCCCCAGATGGTAGACCATGATCATGCCGTGCCCCTTGATTGGAGATACTCTTGTGCATTAGACTTTCGTTATGCGAATTTCTATGCTGTTCAAACAAAAAGTCATATGCAAACAAAGTTATGTTAAAAATGCAAAGCTTATGTCTGTCTCGAAGATTTTGAAAATGCATTCTTTTTTCATAAAACAAGTGAATGTTTGTAAAACGTGATGTCAGCTCCGTATTTACCGTAGGCCTTAAGGAGTCAGGATACCTTTCGTGACAGTATGCTTTCGAGCTAACCCATGCTTCAGCTAGGACTTTTGAGGGTTATAACGTGGCCTGGTTCACGGTTTAAGAAACAAAGGATAAAGGCTCAAATTTATTTGTACCCACCCGCTCTTCGTGATGTTCTTCAAACCTAGACTCAGCTGATCGTGCGTTAGACCTTGTTCGAGTCTTTGCTTTGATATACCAATGATGGTTCAGATAATGATGATTTATTCTGAATGGGCAGTCATTTCTTTTTGTTGAGGGTTTGTGTGACCTCTTTTTTTATTTTTGTTATCCCTATTTTTTGCCTGAGCTGTTTCCTTTTTTGGAATTACAGTCAGCGGGATGCCCCAGTTTCGTAAGTCCCCTTTATAGGTTTTGACTTTTTGGGCTTTTCGTTTATGAATTTTTTGATAATGACTGCCTGTCTTTACGATTGTTCGGAACCATCACTGTCTTTCTTCTTTCGTAAGGATCTCTTTGGTGCCATTTGTTGCGCACTTGGATCAACTAAGAGACTACCCTTCCCCAGGTTATGATTAAGGGTTTTAAATTTCGAAAAGAAAAACTCCTACTTCTTTGGCTCAGATGGGTTGACGAGGGATTATCATCCTTATAACTCCAGTGTTTAGGAATTGAAACAATGCCTGTACCTCATCAGCGGGGTCTGTTCAAAAGCATACTGTAAAGATAGCGGTATCATTTTCGTCATCCTCCCTCAAGAGGCTCGGAATTATTAACTAAGAGTTGATCATCAGAAAAAATATGAAAAGAATTTTGAATATAATGAAAACAATTGTATTAATTCCCAAAACAGACGTATGCGATGCATTGATAGAATAAAAGAGTTTGCTATGACATTAATTGTTTGTATAAGCAAAGAAAAGTACAACTCAAAAATTCAAATAGACAAAAGGCTTCAATGATTGGGCAACGGAGCAGTGATTATGTTTGGAGTCTCAGGCACTTCAAACTGAATCTCCCCGGCGTCGATCATGTCTTGAATCTTGTTCTTGAGAGGCCAGCAGTTGTCCGTAGTATGCCCCGGGCTATCAGAATGATATGCGCACCTATCATTGGGATGATAGTTGGGAGCAGAAGTGTTCGGATTCTGAAGAGGAGCCCTTAAGGTGATCAACCCTGCCTTTAACATTTGTTGCAGTGCTTGATCCAACGACATGTTGAGTTTGGTGTACTGTCGTTTCTCCTTGCGTTGCTGCCCCTGTCCTTGTTGAGCAGGTCCAGGATTGGAGATCTGGATTGCCCCTACCTCATGACGGCTCTTTTTACCGTGCACAGCATTGGATTCTTTCTTTCCATGATGAGGCTTTTTATCAGAAGGTGCAGCCTCTTGAATTTTCCCAGACCGGATGCCAGCTTCTATTCGCTCTCCAGTCAAGATAAGATTTGTGAATCCAGCAGACGAATTCCCAATTAGGTGGTTGTAGAACGGACCAGACAGGGTCCCCAAGAACATATCGACAAGTTCCCGATCAGTCAGAGGTGGTTGTACCCTTCCAGCAAGATCCCTCCATTTCTGCGCGTATTCCTTAAAACCTTCACTTGATCCTAACGACATACCCTGGAGTTGGGTACGCGTAGGAGAAAGGTCGGCATTATATTAATACTGCTTGTAGAAAGCAGTAGCCAACTCCTCCCAGTTACGAACCTTGGTCCCATCTAGCTGATAGAACCATTCGAGATGAGTCCCTGAAAGACTCTCCTGGAAGAAATGGATCCACAAATTCTTGTCCACCGTATATGGTTGAATCTTCCGAACATAGGACCTGAGATGTAACTTGGGACAAGACGCCCCGTCATACTTGGTAAAGGATGGTGCTTTGAACTTCCGAGGAATAATCACACCAGTTGACAAACCCAGCTCTCCAAAATCCAGCCCAGGTACCTGTTGGATCTCCATAGCATTCAACCTATCCTCCAACTGTTTGTACTTGTCTTCGGCAGGAGGGTATTGTTCGTCGTTGAAATCTGTCTCGTTGTCGGAGACCACTGGACTGGGAACCTCTCTCTCATGGTGACTGCTTTCCCTCACAGATGGAGTTGTCCTCTCAGTTTCAATCTGCGGTGTATTCCTAGATCTGCGTATAGGGCTGAACAAAACAGTCCTCTTCTTCTTCTTGTCCTTCTTCAAAAGCAAAGCCTTCAGATCTTGTTGCCCCTGGGTCAAATTCATGATCAACCCTTGGAACTGGGCGTTCTGAGCCTGGAGGGCCTTGATAGTCTGCTCGGCTGATGATTCAGGATTCATGACGATCGACTGAAATAAACAGCGGAGAAGGGTAAGCAACCTGTCAAAGGGATACCTGCAATGCAATGAGATCTATGACATGCATGTAATGTTTTCAAGGACCTCGCGGGGTAAACAAGAAAATTTGTTAGCATTTGGAACCGGTAGCTTGATTGAAGGCACTGCATATTTGTTGAGAGTCCTTTTTAAAGGGTCAAAGGCTCACCATATCCAGTGGGTCATAGCCTCTGACAACCTTGGCTAGAGGAAAATAAATCCTCTTTGCCCCTTGCTAGATGTTTGATTCATCATGACCTGCATCGCAAGCCCTTGAGATCCTTGAAATGGGTTAGGATGTATGCAATGGTATGATGTCATGATGCATGGGGTGATATGAATAAACCCTATTATGAGTCCTTATTAAGGACTGCAAACCAAAACCTGCAAGAAAACTTGGTAAACCCTGTTATGAGTCCCAATTAAGGACTATAAACGAAACCTGCAAGAAAATTAGTACACCCTGTTATGAGTCCCAATTAAGGACTATAAACGAAACCTGCAAGAAAATTAGTACACCCTGTTATGAGTCCCAATTAAGGACTATAAACAAAACCTGCAAGTAGTTCAGGTGTCAGATAACAAGCATACAAATAGTCAAGTACGAAGGCACACAAGTCACACAAAAGAGCCCTTAGAGTTTAAGGCCAGCATGGGGTCGGGGTATTACCCTCTTGAAGTTGGTTGGTTCATACCTGTCCTATCAAAGTAACCGGGTTCTTAGAGGATCCCAATATCATTGACTACCCTCAATCGGTCATAACTCCAGCATCGCAATCTTTTCTTGCAGCCAGAACCATCACGAGAGTTTAGCCTCAATGGGCGTAGCATACTGCTACTGTTCTAATGGCCAAGTTGTGTCATTTAAGGTTCTAAGGTTGTTGGTGCTTAATGACTCCTCAGAAGACCCATATTCTCCTCGTTGCAACACAAGGGATATCGGTACAGACCAAGGCGCCACACCAACGTAGCCACTGCTTCACCTATGTCGGTCTACGCCGGACAGGTCGCTCACAGCTTATGCTACCTAAACAGGGTATCCCCAGATCCGGGTTAGGATCCATGTAACTCCCATGCAACCCACAAATTTAAAGCAGACAAGTCAATACAATTGAAAACACAGTTATGAACTAACCCTAAGGTACACCTCACTTTAAGTTTGGTCCCCAGCAGAGTCGCCAGTTCTGTGATCTGTGGATCTGGAACTGAATGTTTAACGCTGGTTCGCGAAATGTCGCGGAAGCAAGAGTCGCCACCGTCTTTTATTTTCTCCAAATGGAAAGGACAAAAGCACAGAAAAATTCCTTATAGAGATTGCTCTCGGTTCGGGAGGTAGGTTATAGAAAGGGAAGGTGTTAGCACCCTTTCTATCCATGGTTATCCATGGGACCTTAGATACTTGCTCACTTGTGTTTTCAAAAATGTTTGCTTGCTTTTCAATTGTGGGTTTAAAAAAGTTTCTTTGAAAGTTTCAGATCGACTCTTGTGTCAGAGTGTTTGAAAAATTGTTTTGAAAGCTTTTGAAAAGTGTCGGTGTGAAAAGTTTTTTTGTTGTTTTTGAAGAGAGCAAGTATCCATGAGAACCTACCTACCCTAAGGAATTCGTCTGTGTAAATGTCCTTTAAAGTAGTGCCATCCCACCATTGAGAGGTAGGTAGCACCACCGTTGGAGGTGTTCGGGTCAATTCGATGTTCGGGACGTGGTGATCACCAGAGCAATGGGAAGACACCTTAGAAGCTACCCTCATGTCAGGTTCCCGGATCATGAGGACTTACTAAGACATCCTCTACTCGACGATCACCTTTCGAAAGGCAACAGTGAGGCGTACCCTAGGGGTGGTGTGTGCAAATTGTGTGTCGTTTTCATTTGTATTTGTCTTGTCATGTTAACGTGTTCTACGCTTGATTTTATTTAGGTCCATTCATTCTTGCATGCTTATTTAACAGTTAATATTTGCGAGGAAAATAAATCTAAAGCTATTACAAAAGGCGCAGGTCCACATCGCCAAAATTAAACCGGACCCGATTTGACAGAAAATAATTAAAGCAATTAAAGAAAAGTGCGAGAAGTTTAAGTTACACGGCTTTGGGAGAGATACATAATTATTCAAGCGACATAAGATAAATACGCGAAATTAAACAATTAAGTCGACATGAGGGCGTTGGACCCTTTTGCAAAAATTAAATTAATAAGGAATTAAAATTAAAATTAAAAGAAAATGTTTTTGGTATTTTTATGTTTTTTAAATTTAATAGAAAAAGAATTAATTAAAAGGAAAATAAAATGTTAAACCTAGTTCTAATTATTTTTTAAGTTATTAAGAAAATATTAAATTGAAACCTAAATTAAACCTAATTTTTTTTGTGTACAATTAATTATAAAAATAAATAAATAATATTATTAGAAAGAAAATGAAAAAATTAAAAGGAATAAAATTTATTAAACCTAAGTCTATATTTTCGGATTTTTATTATGAAAAGAATTTAAATCAAACCTAATTTAAAACTAAATTTATTTATATGCATTATTTACAAGAAAATATCAAAATAAATATTATTTATTATATTTTTTATCTCTTCTGAATTTTTATGTATTTTTTGTATTTTGTAAAAAAAATAATTAAATCAAAACAATAAAATAAATAGAATAATAATTAAAAATAAAATAAAATGAAAATTGCAAACCAGGGGGGGTTCAGGCCCCGATTGTGAGGTATGGCCTAAGAATTCTGGCCCAAAATATCTTGAGTCCGTTTGACTTTTTGAATAGTATGCTGAGGCGCTGACTAAGGTACAGCGTATTCTTGAGATCCATGCCCTTGATCTGATTTCCCAGGACGCGTGGACGTTGGATAATGAAGGTGTATGGTGAACCACCTTACTGAGCCTGCACATGAACATACGTGGAAAAGTAATATTGAAACTAATCCAGACCTGGGACTCGAACCCAGGTCATACGCTTTGTCAAACCTCACGCTTGCCAGCTGATCTCAACGCGCATTTTGTATATACAACAACGAATAAATAACAAAAATAAAAATTGGTTAGTGGCCACTAAAAAACACAAAAACGCGCGCTGATTTAAATGAGCCAACCAGTATTTGCCAGCACATCGTCTTCCTCGCGCATTTTCTTTTTTTTCTGAAACCAGAACGTATTGCAACGGTTTTAGACGCGTTGTTTTAGACACGTTTTGAGAAAATATCGATTAGGCTATCCTTGAACATAAATTCAGCGCGACTGTTGCATCTTCTTCGTCCAAGCTTTCTGGTTTGAATGGTAGTGGTCTCAAAGGCTAATTTTTCCTCGTTGCAAAAGCCCCAAATTGAGGTCCTGTAAACCCTAAAAAGTGATCATGGCATAATCGTATGTATAGCATAAAAATACAATTAAACGCATTGGTTAGTATCAGAACATCATAAGGAATACGAATCCATGATTAGAATGCCATGAGAATGCCTAAAATTAAAAACACGATTGTGACTTTTTCTCTGTACAGGAGAGGTCCTCGTTACCAATTCTTGAAGTTTGAGTTGATGTTTTGGATTGGAATGTGATCAGTGAAGCTTCAGGAAGCTATTGAAACAAGAATGGAGGCTTGAATCGACCTCTAGCAATGATTTCAGTTTTGAGTTTTTATGGAGTTTTTCCAAGTTTTTCAATGAGGTTTCTTGCGCAGCTTTCAGTCTCCTTTCATTAGGTTTTGATTCATGCCTATGTAGTGAATGTATTAGGTTAACAAAATTCATAAAAATCTCTTGTAATCATTGATTGAATATTTGATTTTTTTCCATTATGTTTCATATCTTTTTCACATGGTTTTTGTATCAATTATGCT
Source organism: Vicia faba (assembly GCA_948472305.1). Classification (NCBI taxonomy): domain Eukaryota; kingdom Viridiplantae; phylum Streptophyta; class Magnoliopsida; order Fabales; family Fabaceae; genus Vicia; species Vicia faba. The sequence goes on from OX451740.1 coordinate 1,121,822,802, forward strand.
CAAATCAAACCAAATCTTTCCTAATTAGCCTATGCACGAGATCTTGATGGCAAAACATGCATGAAAAGATTTTTTAGGTCAAGTTTTATATTTTCTACATATTTAAATGATTTAAATGAATTAATATAAATAATAATTCAAATAAATAAATAAAAAATGAGAAAATACTTCCCTTTGGGCCAAGTGGTCGTGCATATGCTTGGAATGATGAATCATGGAAGAAAAATGGGCCCATTAGCATTTTTAGGTCATTTGAATCAATGTTGACTTTTCAAAATATCCAAAAATTTCCCAACTTCCACAAGGCATAACTTGCTCAATTTTTAAGCTTTTCTCATGTTCTTGGACATTTTGGAAAGGTCTTTGAGTCCTCTAACCAATGCCTTTGGTCCCATGTCATTTTGATTTACCAATCTCAAGTTATGGCCTTTGACTTAAAGTCCCTTTTTGTTGACTTTTGAAAATGACCTATAATGTTGAAATTGATAACTTTTTGTGAGAGCATTTCTTGAACTTGAAGTATGAAGATGAGTTGTAGGAAATGTCTTTCTATTCAAAATGAGCTTTAGATGGAATTTTTCTGATAATCCATGTGAAAGTTATGCTCTGGTCAATTTCAGTTGACTTTTTCAGCTGTCCAAATATAGTAACTTTTGCACCTTGATGATTTTCTGAGCCAAATTTTGAGAATCATGATCAAGCATTGATCAAATGATGTTTGTGGCTTCAAAATGATATGTTGACCAAAAATTTGAACTTTTGACTGTCAAATGACCATTTTGCCCCTACAGTTGACTGTAGTGCAATTAGGAATTTTGACTGTGCAATTTTGAGCTGAATGCCTTGGAACTTGATATGAGGATGCTTGACCATATTTGTGGGCATGTGAGACTTGATTTGGCCTTTGAAAACTTCCTTTCTTGATCAGAACACAAAACCCTAATCTTGATTGTATAGGAGACCTTTGCACTGTGCAACCCTTGGGGAGTTTTGTGACTTGGCTTGGCAATTTCTTGGAGAATATGGGAGGGCAAATTTTGGGGTGCAACACCAAGCATGGAGTGAATGCTATAGATGAAGACTCATTTGTGGTTTCTGCGAACGACATTGTTACCCCTTTGATGACTGTGGAGAAGAACCTTTTGCTAGCCGGTTTATTTCCAGGCGGTGACGAAGATTTCCGTATGTGTTCTGCCTTACCAATCGGTTGCCCACTTTTGAAATCAGGTGTCCAACGCCTGATGGATAGTAAAGAAATTCTATTTGAGAAGATTGTTGTTCCCTTAGTTCATACTGAAGAAGTTTCCATTATCACCACCTTCGACAATTCTTCCAAGGCTCCCTCGAGGAAGCCTGTTAGAATTACATCAGTTCCAAAGATCGCACCATTGATCATCACTGTCCCTGGGCCTATCCCCTACACCTCTAACAAAGCGGTCCCTTGGCATTACGGGGCCGATGTTTATTTTCATGGAGTTAAACAAGAGGTGGATGCTAATACTAACGTCAGCAATATTGTTGGACCTGCTAAAGTCACCCGCAGCGGAAGACTTTTCTCACCTGATATCTCTCCACCAACTGCCCGAAGACCAGTTGTTATTACACCTGCCAGTGTACCTGCTACTATTCCTGTTCAAGTTCCTATTCTTACCCCTGTTGTCGAGTCATCTAGCACTCGGGGCAAGGGGACCACCAGTGATCCTGCCCAGATGGAGGCACCAAAGACAATTACTGTTGAAGCTTCTAGACAAGAGATGGAAGAGATTTTAAAGATCATCAAAAAGAGTGACTACAATGTAGTTGAACAATTGGGGTAAACCCCGTCCAAAATCTCTATGTTGTCGCTGTTGCTATGCTCAGAGGCCCATGCCAAGGCTCTGATTGCATTCCTGAAGACTGCACACGTACCACAAGAGACATCAGTTGATCAGTTTAAAGATTGTGTGGCCCATCTGACTGCTGATAATGGTTTGGGTTTCTCTGACGCCGACTTGACTGCTAAAGGGAATAATCACAACGATGCCCTGCATGTCTCCATTGAATGCAGGGGAACTACTCTTGCTCATGTATTGGTGGATACGGGTTTCTCATTGAACGTTTTTCCTAAGAAAGCTCTAGACCGGTTAGACTGTGAAGGGTTGGAGTTGAAACCAAACGACATTGTCATCAGGGCCTTTGATGGGTCTAAAAGGATGGTGCATGGAAAAGTGGATATTCCGATTAAGGTTGGTTCTCAGATTTTCAACTCTACATTCTATGTGATGGACATTCGGCCATCTTATTCTTGTTTGCTGGGTCGTCCATGGATCCACAAAGCTGGGGCCGTAACCTCAACGCTCCACCAGAAGCTGAAATACCCAGTGAAAGGGAAGATTGTGACAGTGCAAGGAGAAGAGGAGTACATGGTGAGCCACCTCAACTTTTTCCGATATGTAGAGATGGATGGGGAGTTCATTGAGACCCCATTTCAGCATTTTGAAGAGGTCCCCCAGACACTGGCATCAGCTGAGACTATTGTTGAAGATTCTCCTATGAAGATGGCTTCCTTCAAGGATGCACGGGCTGTTGTCGAGAAAGGTGGGTGTGCAAATTGGGGCCAACTCCCTGATTTTGCACAGAAGACTAACAAGTTTAGTTTGGGTTTCACTGCAGAAGCTCAAAGGGCTGTTCGGGATGCACGTATCGGAAGACCTCCCTTGTTCATCAGCAATTCAGGAGTAAATGCCATTGAAAACGATGTTGAAGAGTCTAAGTTCGACAGTTGGATCTATCCTACTACTGACGGTGGACCAAGCAACTGGACAGCAAAGGACTTCATCCCTATTTCTTTTGTTACTCAGTAATGAAACTTTTTGTTTTGAATTTGTAACAGATAGTGTTTTGAATGTTAGGGCCCGGTGTCTTACCCGGTGCACCGTGGCTTCATTTGTGAGGGATTTATGTATGTCATTTGCATATATCATTAATAAAAAGCATTGGATGTTTCTTGCATTTCAAATTTTGTGCTCTTTGTTTTTCTTTTATTACATATTACAAAACAGCTATTTTACACACACTCACATATACAGGTCTACATCCACTCTGGATCCTACTGGTAACGACTATGCTACTCCTGGTTATTACTTCGGAAATCCGATCAACTTAGCCGAAGACGAAGGTGAAGATGATTGCGAAGTTCCTGGTGAGCTTGCAAGACTGTTACTTTAGGAAGAGAGGGCTATTCAGCCGCACGAGGAGCCGGTGGAATCAGTAAATCTGGGTACAGAGATAGACAAGAAAGAGGTCAAGATCGATGCAAATCTGGAGCCTACTGTGAAGCAACGGTTGATTCAGATGCTGCGTGATTACGTCGAGATCTTCGCCTGGTCTTACGAAGACATGCCTAGGTTGGATACCGATATTGTCGTTCACTGATTGCCTACCAAGGAAAATTGTCCTCCAGTAAAACAGAAGGTCCGCCGAATGCGCCCAGAGATGTCTGAGAAAATCAAGGCTGAAGTTATGAAACAGTTTGACGCCGGTTTTCTAGCAGTTACTTCTTACCCACAGTGGGTGGCCAATGTGGTTCCTATGCCGAAGAAGGATGGTAAGGTTCGAATGTGTGTTGACTATAGGGATCTGAACAGGGCGAGTCCCAAAGATGATTTTCCTCTACCTCATATCGACGTTCTGGTCGACAACACCGCTCAGCACAAGGTATTCTCCTTCATGGATGGTTTCTCCGGTTATAATCAGATTAAAATGGCTCCCAAAGACATGGAGAAGACAACTTTTGTTACTCCGTGGGGTACTTTTTGCTACAAGGTCATGCCTTTTGGATTGAAAAATGCTGGGGCAACGTATCAGCATGCCATGGTTGCTTTGTTTCATGACATGATCCACCATGAGATTGAAGTATACGTCGACGACATGATTGCAAGATCCAAAACTGAGGAAGAACATATGGACCACCTTCAGAAACTGTTTGACGGGTTGAAGTTGTACAAGCTGGGGTTAAACCCGGACAAGTGCACCTTCAGGGTGAGATCTGGTAAGCTGTTGGGTTTCGTTGTAAGCGAAAAAGGTATTCAAGTCGATCCGGCCAAGGTGAAGGCTATACAGGAAATGCCAGCTCCCAGAATAGAGAAAGAAGTCAGAGGCTTTCTGGGACGACTAAACTACATTGCACGGTTCATCTTGCACCTGACTGCTACTTGTGAGCCAATCTTCAAGCTACTGAAGAAAGATCAAGTAGTACGTTGGAACGATGAATGCCAGGCCGCATTCGAAATAATAAAGGAGTATCTCCAAGAGCCACCTATTCTGATGCCACCAGTTGAAGGGAGACCTATGATCTTATACTTGACAGTACTCGACGACTCAATGGGGTGTGTGCTGGGTCAGTATGACGAGTCTGGCCGAAAAGAGCATGCTATTTGTTACCTTAGCAAAAAATTTACCGACTGCGAGACCCGATACTCGTTGCTCGAGAAAACTTGTTGCGCTTTGGCATGGGCTGCTCGCCGGCTGAGACAATATATGTTGACTCACACTACTCTATTGATTTCAAAAATGGATCCAATCAAGTATATCTTCGAAAAGCCTGCCTTGTTCGGAAGAATAGCGAGATGGAAGATGATCTTGACTGAGTATGACATCCAATACACGACCCAAAAGGCAATCAAAGGAAGTGTGTTGGCAGACCATTTGGCACACCAAGCAGTGGATGATTACCAGTCTATGAACTTCGAGTTTCCGGATGAGAATATCATGTTAGTAATTGACTGTGAGACACCTGGACCGGATGAAGGACCTGAGGAAGGATCCCGATGGTCTATGTACTTTGATGGAGCTTCGAACGCTTTGGTTAATGGCATTGGCGCCGTGATCATATCTCCTAAAGGCTCTCATAATCCGTTCACCGACCGACTATGTTTCAACTGCACCAACAACATGGCGGAGTATGAAGCATGCATCATGGGTCTTCAAGCAGCAATTGACCTAAGGATTAAGTTCTTGAGTGTTTTCGGAGATTCTGCTCTCGTGATCAGTCAGATCAAGGGCGAGTGGGATACGAAACACCCAAATCTTATTCCTTACAAGGAATATGTATTGACGTTGCTTCCACACTTCGAAGAGATAACCTTTGAACATTTCCCTAGAGAGGAGAATCAGTTGGAGGACGCGCTAGCTACGATGTCTTCTATGTTCAAAGTCAATTGGGACAACGAAGCTCCCCGGATCATCATCGAAAGATTGGACGAACTTGCACATTGCTGTGATATTGAGACTGAAGAGGTAACAGAAAAACCTGTTTTCATGAAGTAAAGAGGTACCTTGAGGCTCAAGAATACCCCGAGGGTGCATCTGTTAATGACAAGAAGTTTCTAAGGAGGTTCACAACAAAGTTCTTCATCAGCAATGGTATTCTTTACAAGTGAAACCATGATTCAATCTTACTGCGTTGTGTGGATAAGAGTGAAGCAGAAAGGATCATGGCGGAGTTACATGAAGGTACTTTCGGAACTCATTCCAGTGGACACACCATGGCAAAGAAGATCCTACGGGCAGGATACTTTTGGTCCACAATGGAAGTCGACTGTTATCAACATTCTCGGACGTGTCACAAGTGCCAAATCTATGCTGATAAGGAACACATACCTCCAGTTCCTCTGAACGTCTTGACAACTCCTTGGCCTTTTGCAATGTGGGGCATTAATATGATCGGCGAGATCAGACCTACCGCGTCCAACAGGCATCGTTTCATCCTGGTAGCAATCGATTACTTTACGAAGTGGGTTGAAGCAGCTTCCTTTGCTACTGTAACCAAGAACATCGTGGCACGGTTCATTCGGCATAATCTGATCTTCCGATACGGTGTACTAGAGAGGATCATTACGGACAATGGTACCAATCTCAATAACAAGATTATCACTGAGCTCTGCGAGCAATTCAAGATACAGCATCACAACTCTTATCCCTACCGGCCAAAGATGAATTGGGCTGTAGAAGCGGATAATAAGAACATTAAGAAGATTGTGCAGAAGATGACGGTGACATACAAAGACTGGCATGAGATGTTACCGTTTTCTCTTCATGGGTACCGTACCTCAGCACGGACGTCAATAGGGGAAACACCCTACTCCTTGGTATATGGCATGGAGGCAGTCTTGCCCATTGAAGTTCAGATACCCTCTCTTCGGATCATGAAGGATGCAGGTTTGAGCGAAGATGACTGGATTCAGACCCAGCTTGATCAACTGAATTTAATCGACAAAAAGAGACTTACGGCTATTTGTCATGGTCAGACGTACCAAAAACGGATGATCAAGGCATTTAACAAGAAAGTTAGACGACAAGAGTATAAAGTTAGGGATCTGGTAATCAAGCGCATTATCCTACCTCAAGGTGATCCCAGGGGAAAATGGACCCCTACTTACGAAGGGATATTTGTGGTTAATAACATCTTCTCAGGAGGAGCTATGATTCTAACCACCATGGATGGTGACGACCTTCCTCACCCCGTCAATCCAGACATAGTGAAAAGATACTACGCATAATCAAAGACCCGCTAGGTTGACTGGCCTAGGCAAAAATAAGGGCTTCCCGGAGAACCAAAAGGGTTCGGGAAAAAATAAGGGATGAAAATGAAAAATCTATACACATGGCAAGTCGAAAACCTGAAAAGGCGGCTTGGGCAAAAAAGGGTATCCCGGTGGACTGAAAACCCGAAAGGGAGGTCCAGGAAAAAATTAGGGATCAAAGTGTAACACTATGTCTCATTGGATCACCTTGCATCCAGACTTCGGTATCAACTATCAAGCTCGGACGGCGCTAATCAATCTGATCTACCTTCAACCAATTAGCCAAGTGATGAGATGCTCAAGGACATAAAGGCAATAGCAGAGTTGAAACCCGGTGGGATTATTCACATAGCTGTTTTGTTTTCTTTTCACAAATTGTATAAATTCTATTTATTCGGCGGTGTTCTCTTACTAGGACGTCAGCCTCTTGTACAAAAACGCCTATTTACAGGCCAAACTTCAAAATCAATACAATTCATTTTCAAAGAAATTTCAAACTGTTTTTCTTTATCTGTTTTGATTTGCAAAGAACGTCCAATGTTCATTTTTTATATATGCACTTGACATTAATTGCTGCTCATAAATATTTACATGCGAAACAAAAGACGATTACGGGTGATATCAGAAACGGGGGCAATAAGAGTTGTCCGAACTGTATAGTTGCTTTATCTACCAGGTACAAGGTAAATTCAGTTGAAGAATATGGCTAAGATACTTTCACTCCCCACTGAGTAAGACAGTAGAGATAGCTCTCCCCAGCTGAGACTTGCAACTATGAATGAATCGGTAATATTCTCCCCAAGCAGTGTTTATCTACCATCAGCACTAAAAAGGCTTGATACTCCCCGGCAGTCTTAATATTCCCTAGCAGAGTATAAGAATGTTCCCCGGCAGAATACAAGATACCCCCGGTGGAGTTAAAATTTGCCCAGTGCGGTCTGGAAAAAAAAAGTTTCCCCAGCGGAGTTGAAGCATCATCCCCAGTAGACTTTGGAAGTTTATCCCCAGCGGAGTACAAAAATAAATCTCCCCAACCGAGTTCAAAGGATCATTCCCATCAAAATTTAGAGGACTATCCACATAAAAGTCTAACAGGTTATCCCCAGGGAAGTCTCCACTGAAAGATCATCCCCAGCGAAGTTCTTTCCTTTCCCAAACAGGAATCCAATCCCCCAACAGGATTCAATATCACCAGCAACAATAATTCATCCCGACAGAATTTATCAGTGGAATCCTCAGCAGAGCATCTCTTCCCCACAGAGTAATCTCCTCATCAGTTTATTCCCCAACAGAGTTATCTCCTCCTGCAGGTTTATTCTCGCAATCACCTTCGCTCACCATCCCCAGCGGAAGCGAAGAATTCAACTCTTGTCTCCAGCAGTTATCCGGGATTTATTTTCCCCAGCTAGAAAAATTACATTTCCATACATCATGATACATGCATATACGCATCATACCACACAATCGCATTTATGTTGAGAGCATCATTGCTTGATATATATCATGCATTTCATACATCATGACATTGCATATGACTAACTCTTTACCTTTTCAGGAAAAGACGAATCAAATAAACATTGTTGACTATTCATATGACCTAGTAGTCCTCTCAAAAGAAAAGCTACATCTATGGAAGACTTTCGTCTGGTTCAGTTAAATCGACCCTAAGATTTTTCTGATTCCGATCCAGTCAAAGTTAATCCAAGACCTTCTCTGGTTCAGTCAGATCGACCCTAAGTTCTCCCTTATTCGTATTCCAGTTGAAGATATTCCAAGATTTTCGTCTGGTTCAGTTAAATCGACCCTAAGATTTTTCTGATTCCGATCCAGTCAAAGTCAATCCAAGACCTTCTCTGGTTCAGTCAGATCGACCCTAAGATCTCCCTGATTCGTATTCCAGTTGAAGATATTCCAAGACTTTCGTCTGGTTCAGTTAAATCGACCCTAAGATTTTTCTGATTCCGATCCAGTCAAAGTTAACCCAAGACCTTCTCTGGTTCAGTCAGATCGACCCTAAGATCTCCCTGATTCGTATTCCAGTTGAAGATATTTCAAGACTTTTGTTTGGTTCAGTTAAGTCAATCCTAAGATTTTTATGATTCTGATCCAGTCAAAGTTAACCCAAGACCTTCTCTGGTTCAGTCAGATCGACCCTAAGATCTCCCTGATTCGTATTCTAGTTGAAGATATTCCAAGACTTTCGTCTAGTTCAGTTAAATCGACCCTAAAATTTTTCTAATTCCGATCCAGTCAAAGTTAATCCAAGACCTTCTCTGGTTCAGTCAGATCGACCCTAAGATCTCCCTGATTTGTATTCCAGTTGAAGATATTCCAAGACTTTCGTCTGGTTCAGTTAAATCGACCCTAAGATTTTTCTGATTCCGATCCAGTCAAAGTTAATCCAAGACCTTCTCTTGTTCAGTCAGATCGACCCTAAGATCTCCCTGATTCGTATTCCAGTTGAAGATATTCCAAGACTTTCGTCTGATTCAGTTAAATCGACCCTAAGATTTTTCTGATTTGATCCAGTCAAAGTTAATCCAAGACCTTCTCTGGTTCAGTCAGATCGACCCTAAGATCTCCCTGATTCGTATTCCAGTTGAAGATATTCCAAGACTTTCGTCTAGTTCAATTAAATCTACCCTAAGATGTTTCTGATTCCGATCCAGTCAAAGTTAATCCAAGACCTTCTCTGGTTCATACAGATCGACCCTAAGATCTCCCTGATTCGTATTCGACTTGAAGATAATCCAAGACTTTTGTCTGGTTCAGTTAAATCGACCCTAAGATTTTTTTGATTCCGATCCAGTCGAAGTTAATCCAAGACCTTCTCTGGTTCAGTCAGATCGACCCTAAATCTCCCTGATTCCTATTCCAGTCGAAGTTCAGACCACCTATGAGTAGTCTCCAAATGGCATCTATAAGCCCATTCTCAACGTCACAAGGCTGATACCACTTCATGCGAGTGCAAATTTCTGGGCACTCTAGTGTTCATTCATCTTCCACCTTCGGATTGCGAAAGGCCCGAAAGCCAATCTATATCCTCAGGTTTAAGAAGATTGAACAGGGGCAGCTGTTGTACCCTAAAATTTTCCCTCTCATATTTCTCAAAACATTGCAAGAAAAATCTCCAAGTGGCTCAAGATTGCTCAAGAGTTGGACAGTCAAGCTATCTCCTAAGGCAGTCAACCTCAAATTAGGGTTTTGTGTTGCATCAAGGTCCTTACATCCAAATGACCTCAAGTTCTCCAAAATGTCCTAATATGCTCTCAAGATCATCCATGTCAAGCATCAAGCCTTGCAGAGGCAGTTTGCTCAGTCAATTGTTCAAGAGGTCCAAAAATCGAATGTGCCAGGGCAAAAGTCAATTGTGATCCAAATACAGTCAAACTTCAAGATTTTTTGTCAACATTATCATTTTGAAGGATATTTCATCATTTGATCAAGGGTTGATCATGATTCATCAAGGATTGCTCAAAATTCATCAAGACTCAAAAGTTGCTAAATGAGGGTTTTGTAGGAAAAGTCAACTCAACTTTGACCAAGCATAACTTTCTCATACTTTATGATAAATGACCCATCAAAAGCTCATTTATAAGAGGATGAAATTTCCTATAATCCATCTTCATACCCAAATATCAAGAAATGCACTCAAAAAAATTTACAAATTTGAACATTATAGGTCATTTTTGAAAGTCAACAAAAACACATTTTTTCCAAAGCTTATAACTTGAGCATGGAATATCAAAATGAGATGAGACTAAAAGGATTGGTTATAGGACATCTCAAGATTTCTATAAAGTCCAAGAACACTTCCAAAAGTTCAAAATTGAATAAGTTTTGCATTGTTGAAGTTGGGCATTTTTGCAAAATTGCCAAAACTCAACTATCCCCAAAACTTCAAATTTTGTCAAATGGGCCCATTCTTTTCCACTTGATTTGATATTGTCACACTACACACATGTCCTAGATTCAGCCTTGTGTCCATTTATCAATTTTATTATTTGATTTGATTTTTTATTGAATTATTCCATTTTAAATCAATTTAAATCAAATAAAATCACAAGACTTGATTACATGAGATCTTTTTCTATTTTCAGGACCTAATCATCATCAATATCATGACCAAATTCGTATCAAGCATTTCATGTGCAAAAAGATTGGATTTTGGACAAAATAGGCAAGCTTTAAATGGAGGATCAAATTCAATCTCAAGGCATTGATGTGGAAGGATTCAGCCCACATTTGTTGACCTAATGCATTGCATATTACTTATACAAGCCAAAGCACACGAATTTGGGACCGAGAGGCTGCAAGAACACCAAAATCAAAACTTGAAAAAAGGTAAAAATAGTGTGAAACTGAAATCATTCTTAGAGGCAAATTCAAAGGCAAATCTCAACACCAATCGCTTGCTGGACAATCACTGAAGCAAAACCAACCCAAAACCAATCTCCATACACGCCCTAAAGCTCTGTAAGTGTCTCAAAAAAATGCTTTTCGTTTGAATTCGTAGATCCTTATTCTTGCACTTTTCTTACAAACTCTTTGCATATTCATGATTATCGTCCAATTTACAAGCATTCTGCATTATCCAATTGCATTTATCTGGCCTGTAACCCCATAGCCGAATCTAGGGTTCCTGGTTTGTGTTTTTTAGGCATTTCTTTTACAGGCGAAATTAAGACTCAAGAGGGATGTAGGTTTGTTCAGGAAGCCTAGACGAGCATAACCATGGTCTTGGGGGTCGTTTTCATGGCCTAGAATGGATTTTAGGGTTGACCTATGGATTCAGCTGGTTTGAGGAAGAAGATGATGACGCGTCTCCCCTTGGTTGGACGGTTCAAATATTCGCGCTTTATGTTTTATATTTTCTGGTATTTGATTATTTTCCCATATTATTATTATTGTCCAATATAATAATAATTGAAGCATGATGGTTGAGTGGCAAAGGTGTTTGTTTAAAATCCAACAGGTCCTGGGTTCGAATCCCAGGTCCCCCATGCATTTGTTATATTTTTTCTACAGATATTCCAGTGCATACGAGGAACAGCAATGCATCATACACCATCACTCAATCAAGCGCCAGATGGCCCCAGGCCAGATCTGGTGGTCCAGATGTGATGTCCACCATACTACCTGGTCAAAGTGCACACATGGAATCAGGAAAAGTCAGCCAGGTCCAACGAAATTGGGCCACCAAAATTGCTGAATAAACCTCCAAAAACAGGCCCAAACCTCCTAATCCTTTCTTTTTTAATTTTCTTTTAATTATTTATTGTTATTATTTTTACTAATTAACTAACCAATCAAAACTTTTTCTTAATAAAATTAAAAACCAAAAAATATTTTCTTATTTAAATTAATTTTCAGTATTTTATTTTTGTTAATAAATATTAATTTAATTAATTTAGTTTTAATTAGGAATAACTTTTAATATATTTCGCAATAATTAAAGTTAATTTAGACAATTAGGTTTTAATAACATTGATTAATTTTATTTTCTTTCTTTAAATATCAAAAATCCAAAAATATTATTTTCATTTTTATTAGTTAGTTTACTAATTTAATAATTAATCCAATTTAATTTCTTTCATAAATTCAAAATAACAAAAAAAGGATACTTTCTTTCAAAAGGAGTCAAAACCCTAAAAACTCGCATTCAATTTAATTTCCCGCACGCCTTCCATTTTATTCAATATTGTATCTGTTTCCTGGAATGTAATAGTTTAATTAGGACTATTTTTACCGCTTTATTTATTTTCCGCATTTTAATTTCAAGGGTCGCTTTTGGCGATGTAAATACCCGGCGGTGCCTTGTAATAGTTAGTTTAATTTCCGCAATTTAATTTCCGCAACTTATAAACTGCTAGATGTTTGATAATAGGGAATGCATGATAAGAATGAACGTTTAACCTAAAATCAACATAGATAACCATTGACATGTACAAAGACAAATTAACTGAAAACAACACACTCGCACATGCGCACTCTTAGGGTACACCTCACTTGGTTGCCTTCGAACGCGGTCATTAAGTATAGGAAGTTTTAGAGGTCGCCCTCTTGTCCAAAGATCATAAGTTTCCTCGAAACGGTTGCCTCAGAAAAAATGATCTAAGACATTAGGGTTACCGCTAAGGCGTCTTAACATTGCTTTAATGACCGCACGTCCCTTAATTGAATTGACCCTTAAACTCTAATGACGGTGCTACCTACTCATTAATAGTGGGATAGAATTGTCTAAAGGACATTAACACAGATTGATTCCTTTTTCGAGTAGGTAGATGGTTCTTAAGTACTTTCTCTCTCAAAAACAAAAACTTTTCGCACTTACACCTTTCAAACAAAAACTCTTTCAAACCCACAAACACAAAGAAAAGCAAATTTTGAAAACACTTTGAGCAAGTACCTAAGAGCCCGTGGATAACCACGGATAGAAAGGGTGCTAACACCTTCCCTTTCTATAATCTACCCCCCGGACCCGAGAAACATCTCGGAAAAGGAATTTTTATGTGCTTTTTTTCCTTTACTTGTTGGATAAAATAAAAGACGGTGGCGACTCTTTCTTACCGCAACATTTTGCGAAAACAAACGCAAAACGCAAACCAGCATTCCAAAAAACATTCAGTTCTTCCCACCGTATCACAGTGGTGCATAAAAAAGGCATAGAAGTAAATCGAATTAAGACCAAAGCCATCATGGACATCAAACCACCATCGACCAAAAAGGAACTTCAATCTTTATTGGGCAAGATAAATTTCCTAAGGAGGTTTATATCCAACTTAAGTGGAAAAACCAAAGTATTTTCACCACTATTTCGACTAAAAAATGAAGATTTCGTTTGGCAAGAGAAGCATCAAGAGGCTCTCGACAAAATCAAAGACTACTTAGTAAAGCCTCCAATATTGGCACCTCCTGTTAGACATGGGCCTATGAGGTTATATATTGCAGCCTCAAATGCGACTATAGGTAGTATGTTAGTCTAACAGGACGAAAAAGGTGTCGAGAGACCTGTGTATTATCTTAGTCGAATGCTAAATAATCCTGAGACTAGGTATAGTGATATAGAAAAACTATGTCTTTTCTTGTATTTATCTTGTATTAAACTAAAGCAATATATAAATCTTATTGGTGTGTATGTATCTCCCCATTTAGATATTATTAAGCACATGTTATCCAAACCAATTTTACATAGTCGAATTGGTAAATGGGCTTTAGCATTAACAGAGTATTTTCTGACTTACATGCCCTTAAAAGCAATGAAAGGACAAGTAGTGGCAGATTATTTGGTCGACCATTCAATGGTTGGTATACCTCAAAATTATGTAGATTTAGTGCCATGGAAATTATACTTTGATGGTTCTAGCCATAAGAATGGAGTTGGAATAGGAGGAATTATAATTTCTCCCAGTGGAATTCCAGTAGAGTTCAAGTATAAAATTAACGATATATGCACAAATAATGAAGCAGAATACGAGTCTTTAATAACAGGACTTGAACTACTGCTAGATTTAGGGGCAAGGAACGTCTAAATTATGGGAGACTCTGAATTAGTGATTAAACAAGTATCAAAGGAGTATAAATGTGTTAAAGAAAATTTAATCATGTATTTTGTGATTACCATCAGATTATTAAAACAATTTGAGCAAGTAAGTATTCGACACATACCTTGAAGAGAGGATAAAAAGGCTAATGACCTAGCACAAGAAGCCTCAGGATACAAGAGAGATCAAAATGAAGAACTTACCCAAGTAAGAGAGGAAGTTCGAGCAACTTTGTTATCCCCTTCAGATTTGTCGATCGTAAAGTTAGGGGGTATAGATGCTGAAAATTTTCAAATTTTAACCATTGACAATGGACAAGAGAATGATTGGCGAAAGCCATTGGCTAACTATCTGTGTATCCCCGCGGGGTCGGCAGATCGTAAGATCAAGTATCGTGCTCTCAGTTATCTTTTGATAGAGAATGAATTATTTAAGAAAACTGCTGAAGGAGTTTTGTTAAAATGCCTTGGAGAAAGTGAGGCATACGTGGCAGTGTCAAGTGTGCATAGTGGAGCATGCAGTGCACATCAAGCAGGACACAAAATGAAATGGCTTTTGGTGCGTTCAGGCGTCTATTGGCCTTCAATGCTAAAAGATTGCATCGAATTTGCTAAAGGTTGTCGAGAATGCCAAATGCATGGGGGCATACAACATGTCCTTGCAAGTGAATTACATGCAGTTATAAAGCCTTGGCCATTCAGAGGATGGGCTTTAGATGTTATTGGAGAAATAAAACCAGCATCATCAAAACATCAAAGATATATTTTAGTCGGTATTGATTACTTTAAAAAATGGGTCGAGGTAGTAGCTTTAACTAACGTCGACCAAGAAGTTGTTATTGATTTTATACAAAGTCATATCATCTATCGGTTTGGAATTCTGGAAACAATTACAATCGGCCAAGGATCAGTGTTTACTAGACGAAAAATGCAAGAATTTGCACAAGAAGTTGGAATTAAATTGTTAACTTCCACTCCTTATTATGCTCAAGCAAATGGCCAAGTCGAAGCTTCCAATAAAGTGATAATTAGCCTAATTAAGAAGCATGTAGGAAAGAAGCCAAGGAATTGGCATAAAACACTATATCAAGCCTTATGGGCGTGTAGAAATTCCCTTAAGGAAGCAACAAGAACTACTCCATTTCGACTTGCATATGGGCATGATGCAATGTTACTGATGGAGATACATGTGCAATCAATAAGAATCCAAAGAAAGCATGAGATACCATCTGAGGATTACTAGAATATGATGGCAGACGAGCTTATCGACATAGATGAAGAAAGGATGTTCGCCCTTGATTTGTTAATAAGACAAAGAAAGAGTTGCCAGAGCTTATAACAAAAAAGTAAAGGATAAAGTATTTGATGTCGGTGATTCAGTATGGAAAGTGATATTACCTATGGACAAAAATGATAGAGTCTTAGGGAAATGGTCCCCAAATTGGGAAGGACCTTTTAAGGTGATACAATGTTTTCAAATAATGCTTATGAGCTTTAGGAGTTAGCCCCAGATCGACAGATCTTAAGGGTAAATGGCAAGTACTTAAAAAAGTATAAGCCCATTCTTCAAGAAATCAAAATCTCGACGGAATAAATATTCGTCAAACCAACGAGCTGGTAAAATTTTGTTGAGACCAGCAAATTCAAAACACGCATAAAACTTGGAAGGTACATATAAAATGAAAAAAGAAAGGATTTGTTAAATTTTGGCTTAGAGCCATGAAGAAAGTACAATATTGTTGTTATAATGATTAAAATTCTTAAATTTGTCTTGGAACGACTACAGTTTACCATGGAGGTTGGTGGCCTGATATTCAAAACCTTTTGCCTGAATCTTAAGTGTTTCAAGCTTTGTTTCGACAAAAGAAATCGCGTCACTATCAGCCACGGCGTCCACAACCATTTGCTCAGCTTTTGCTTGGGTTGGATTAATCACATTGTTAATCTCTTCCTCTTGTTTGACAATTAATTCTAATTCCTTGTTAAGAGTAGAAATCTGGTCACATATTTCAGCAGCTCTGTTTCGTTTGGGAATCAGTTCTTGTTTCTTCTTTTCAAGCATTGCTAAGAAATCATTAATTTCTTTAGTAACTTGCACCACCATATTCAACTTTTCTTTCACAAAGGCTTCCTTCGACTCAACCCCTGCCTCATTTGCCCGAATTCTTTCAACATTTTGGCGTAGAGGGATGAAAAGTTTCTCAAATGCCGTTATCATCAACCTGGCTAATTCAGACATATTGAGTTCCTTCATTTGAGCAATAGCTTCTGAGATTTCTGGGCCAAGAGTTGGATCATAATGGAGCAGATGAGGCAGATCAAGATTCAAAGCATGAGTCTGAATTTTATTCATCAGATTTTTGGCTTTAACTGCTTCAGGACTCATCTTGTCATTATGTGCTTGTGATGAGTTGGAGTCAGAAGAAAGAGTGCGAGAACTCACAAAGCGACGCAACTTAGCAATTTCTTCTAGACCAGAAGGATTGACTCCCATGTGTTTTAGTTTAGTGGGTGAGTCGACCTTTGTTCTCCCAGAAAAACGAGAGGCGCGCCTTGCGTGCTTTTAGGAGGGGGAAAGATTCGGGAAGTGGTGACATTTTTATTTGCTTCTGAAGCCTGCAGGGAATCTGAAAGGCTAGAATCAGAACTAGTCGAACTATAACCCTTATGTTTGGCAGGACTAGTGACTGAGTCAGAGTCACTAAGAATAGCCGGAATAGTCAGATCGATAAACTCACCATCAGCAAAGTCAAGATTCTCATGATGGTGAAGGGAAGAAGCTTCTGAAAAAGGGGTATAGTCAGGTATGCGTTGTGGTTGACCAGATATGTTAGCCTAAAGAAAGTAAGAAAAGGTATTAGCCAAAACAAATTTAACAAGCAGAAAATGAAAGAAACTATAAAACAACCAGCTAGTACTTATGTCGACGGATTAAGATCGACAAAATCATCCTTAACTGAAACATCAGTAAGGTCTCTCATTGGGGTTTGAACTTCATCAACCCTAGGAGCACGAGCCGGAGTAACCAGAGTTGTGTCGACCACGATGGTGTCAGAACCTAAATCCGAAGTGGCTTTAGGATTTTCGACCAAAACCACGTTACGTCTCCTTCTTGTAATAAGAGGAATTTCGACATCAGTTGGCTCTTCTGTTTCATCAACAAGTTTCAAGCCAACCTTTGCTTCAGCACCCTGGGGTACAGGTACCTTTGTCTTCTTCTTCTTCGCGACTTCGCCTTCAGTAGAGGAATCTTTTTTCCTCTTATGGATTTTGGATTTGTGGGAGTGTTGATAGGGGTGAACATCAGGTGATGGCTAAGTATCAGAGAAAGATGTAAGTCAAAGAAATTGTGTTAGTCGATAATGGAAATTTTGAATCGATAGAATATACCTTAGCCCTCTCAGAAGTATTCTTTTTGTCCTTCTTGGACCTTTTAGATTTGTCAGAGGGAGCAGCCAAATCCGCTGAGCATTTTTGACTCTGGCAAACAAGGAAAATATTAATACAAGTTTAGGATGTAAATGACATAGAAACAAGAAGTATATAAATACACCCACCGAAGAAGCCTTCTTGAGTGAAGATGAAATGGGTTCATCGTCGGAGGATGTGTGGTCAAGAATGATCTATAAAATTAAGCTAAGTCAGATATGCCAAGTCAAGAATGATAGCTGGCAGAAAGTTGAGATTTAAACCTGATGCGTTAAAGGTTTTTGTTTGTCGACAGGAACGGCACCCGCCGGATCTATTGGTATAGTTGTAAGACAAGTGTAAAACAATCAGATAAGCAACCAAGGTAAAATAGGAAGGGGGTAAGCTTTCCAGATATCGTTACCAATTTGTGTAGTCAAAAGTACTCTAACATATCAGAGATCATAATGAAGATGCCCCGAATAGTTAGGTAGGTAATACTTCGTTGGTACCACTCTATCGGCCTTTGTCTTATAGGCATTTTTCATATCCAGTATAGAGCAATACCACCAATCAGGAATAGGTGGGCCAAAGGCCAAGGCCAAAGGGCTGGATGGAAAAGGAGGAAATTTGATGTTTCCAAAATGAAGAGCATAAAGATATTTATCTTTTGCATAACTAGGGATTTTTAGTGTCGAGATTCTATCGGTTACCTTCTCCTTTAATTCGACAGCGGCCTCATAGATGGTCCGACGAAGATCATTAGGTCGATACACAATTCAGAAGTAACTCTATAAAGCTCGAATTTGTTTAATGTGAGTAATCTTACACTTGGTCGCTTTTTCTTGCAAATTTGAGAAAGTTGTGGTTAGTTTATTCAGCTTAGCATTAGAATCACCAATGAATGTAACAAAATATGTCTTCCACCAAGTTTCAAATTCTTTGGTGCAGTAAAAAGACGATTGGAAAGGAGTGAGAGTGAGTGTGGGCCTTCGTGCCCATAGATTCCCTATATCATCCTTGATCATTTTGAAGGGTTGGTCAGTTGTGATGTCGACCAGCAGCCCATGAGAATTGAACAAAAATTTAGGATTAAGTTGATAGAGGCCAAATTGTCGAGCCACCAAGTTAGGCTGATAAGCGATCAAACCTGGGTTCACACTGACAATCACAGTAGATAAGAATTGGGGAGTCAAGTAATGCCTCCAAAGGATTAAAGAATTTTTCTTGTCCTCTTCTCTTGTGGGAGGAAAAGCCCTAATAAACCACTATGGGCCATCTTGTCTAGCATGAAAATGGGCCATCGAGGGTGTAAAGTCGACTCTTGTCAGCATAATGGTAAACAGCAGCCTGAAGACTTTAGGATTTGGGGAGCCTTTATCGATAGGAGTCATAGGGAGAAGGTGTTTCCAAATGATATGGCTTTGAGATGGAGGACATGCTACCTTTCTATTTCTAAAAGGCTTAATCTCCTCAGAGAAAGTGGCATTCAACCATAGCTGCAAGAGCCAGAAAGGACCATGGACTAGGATGTTCTTTTTCTTTGGATTATTAGGGTCAAAATGCTTTATTTGGTTAGGAGCATCAGTCAAAGCTGCATTGAGAGAGGCCAAAATCAGCTGGCCTAAAGGAACATTTTCACCCATATGCAACAGGGTAGCCAGATAAGAAAAAATTTTGGCCACTTGCGTTGACCTGGAACAAAAAACAAAGCGAGATAGCCACAAGGTTAGAAATGCCACATGCTCTTCATCAGTTACAGGACCAGCGGTTTGAGCATGATGGTCGATGAAATTATTATATGTTGGCTTTCCAGCTTCACCCACATCGAACCTTAGTGGCACAGGTTCAGCATCTCTATAGTTGAAAATCGTGCCATATAGTTTCAGCCCAGTGATGGCGGCGACATCGAACAAGGTAGGAGCGATCATATCATATTTAGTATGAAAGCTGTTGGTCGACCCCTCCCGGAATTGTATGGCAGCTAGGAGCATGCCACTAGAATAAGGTTTACCACATCGAGAAAGTTCTAGCAGGGTATAAATACCCATCTTTTTCCATTGGTTTCCTTTGGTAATTTCTAAAAGTGCCATCCAAGCATGAAATTTAGGGAAACACAGAGGTGGAGTGGTCCTAAAGTTCCTGTCAATATATTGAAGTGATATAGGGTTTGTAGAAGAGATGATGGTCCTGGTAGTAGTACTAGTGGGAAAAAACTCCTCCTTATCATCTACATAGATTTCAGAGGGTGCATCAGCAGGAAGTGGTCCTAAAAAGGCTAAGGGTTTCTCCTCAAGAGAGAAAGGGATAAGTACCTGAGATTTCCAGATTTTGACTTTCTCCTCAGTAAATGGAGGTTCCGGTACATAGGCTTTACCGTCAACAAGGAGAAGTTAAAGAGCGGCAGCTGGAGAAGAGGTTTGATTTTTAACATTCACCATTGTAAAAGGTTTGAAGGAGGATGAAGATGAAGAACAGCAATGGTGTGTAGTTTCTGGGTTTTTGTTTTCTAAAAAGCAAGGGATTAAAGAAGTGAAGGAAAATATAAAAAATGGGAAATAAGGGTATTTATAGACACTGGGGAAGAGGAAATAATGGGAAAAATCTTTTGTGATTTCCCAAAGTTCAAATCACGTCAGTTAGTGGGGCGCGTGCCGCAGGACCAACATGAGTTAGTGGGCCACATTTCCAACTAAAAGTGAAATGATGGAAACAATTAATGTCTCGCGTCTCGAAAATGAAAGGCGTGGTACGCTACCATGATTGTGTGACGTCACAGAAAAGACAGAATAATAATGTTCATTTTTTGAGAAATGGAAACGATTTGGTCGAATGGTGAAACCGACGCTTCAGAGATAACATCATCTCATATTAGTCGAAATTCGAAAATGGCATCTCTGGGGGGCATTTTGTTACCTTGGAAAATCTTAAGGTATTCAAGTACATGTGGTAAATGAAGACATTCTCCTAAGCCAATAGTCATCCTCCAAAATAAGGGTTTTTTGGGAAACGGGGGCCAATGTGTAAAAAGGTGGTTTGATTAAGTTTGAGTTAATGCTTGAAAGGATTCACACTAAAACTGTCAAAGTTGAACTACGTCGACTAGGAAGAAATAAAAGAACATATGTCAGGAGGTTAAAATTGGTTTAGTCGACCAAAGGGTAAAAGACAAGTGTGATCGGTGGATCTGGAACTGACTGTTTAACGCTGGTTCGCGAAATGTCGCGGAAGCAAGAGTCACCACCGTCTTTTATTTTCTCCAAATGGAAAGGACAAAAGCACAGAAAAATTCCTTAAAGAGATTGCTCTCGGTTCGGGAGGTAGGTTATAGAAAGGGAAGGTGTTAGCACCCTTTCTATCCATGGTTATCCATGGGCTCTTAGATACTTGCTCATTTGTGTTTTCAAAAATGGTTTATTTGCTTTTCAACTGTGGGTTTTAAAAAGTTTCTTTGAAAATTCCAGTTCGACTCTTGTATCAGTCCTCAAGAGTGTTTGAAAAATTGCTTTCGAAAGCTTTTGAAAAGGTGTCGGTGTGAAAAGTATTTTTTTGATTTGTTTTGAAATTAGAGCAAGTATCTAGAGTCATCTACCTACCCTAAGGAATTCGTCTGTGTAGATGTCCTTTAAAGTAGTGAAATCCCACCATTGAGAGGTAGGTAGCACCACCGTTGGAGGTGTTCGGGTCAATTCGAAGGTTCGGGACATGGTGATCACCAGAGCAATAGGAAGACACCTTAGAAGCTACCCTCATGCCAGGTTCCCGGATCATGAGGACTTACTAAGACATCCTCTACTCGACGATCACCTTTCGAGGCAAGGCAACAGTGAGGCGTACCCTAGGGGTGGTGTGTGATTTGTGTGTCATGTTCATTTATTTTTGTCTTGTCATGTCAAAGTGATCTATGCGTTTGTTTTTATTTTAGTCATTCATTCTTACATGCATTTATTAACAGTTAAAAAGATGCGGAAATTGAAAGTTCTAAACTATAACAAAGGCGCGGGTCCACATCGCCAAATTTAAAATCCAGGACCCGATTTGACGGAAAGTAAATAAAGAAATAAAATAAAGTGCGAGAAATAAAATGTCCGAGTTTACAAGGCTTTGGGAGAATTACATTAATATTATAAGAAATAAAATAAAATGGGCGAATTGGAATTAAAATTGGAAGCGAGGGCGT
This sequence comes from Vicia faba, assembly GCA_948472305.1. Lineage (NCBI taxonomy): Eukaryota > Viridiplantae > Streptophyta > Magnoliopsida > Fabales > Fabaceae > Vicia > Vicia faba. The sequence continues at coordinate 1,121,844,496 of OX451740.1, forward strand.
TGGACCCTTTTTAATGAAATTAAATGAAATTAAAAATTAATTAATTATTTATTGAAATAAAAGAAGTGTTTTTTAGGTTTTTTTTGTATTTATGAAATAAGAAAATTAAAATTAAAATTAAAAGAAACCCTAATTCTAAGTTATTTTTAATTATTTGAGAAAAATGTTAAAGTTTAACTTAATTTACTAAAGAATTTATGTACATGTTTATTTACAAAATAAATTAGTAGTTAATAATAATAATAATAATGATGAGAAAATTATTTATTAAAAAAAATGATGAAAAAGTAAAAAACCCTAATTTCTACATATTTAATTTATTAAGAAAAATATTAAGGTTTTGAAACCTAAATTAATCTAATTAATTGTTTAAAGTTTATTTACAAAAATAATAATAGTAAAATTAATATTAATAAAATAAACATTTTTTTTATTTTTCTATATTTTATATTTATTATGAAAATTATTTTATGGAATTAAAAGAAAACAATTAAAAAAACAATTAAAAGAATAAAAAGGAAAAACAAATAAAAATTAAAAATTGAGCAAATCATAGGGGGTGTCTGGCCCAATGGGAGGTTTTTTGAAGTATTGACTCCTGAGTACCGTGGTCTGCATTCTTTGGCCATTGGATTGAGTTTCATGCATAAGTTGTTCTACTTTGGCCATTTGGCTTTTGGCTTTTGGCCATTTGTGTTCTGGCTTCAACGTTCCTTTAATGTCTGGCTTAATGTCTGCCTCGCCATGTATTGGTGTCATGCATAAGTTTTTCTAGTCTGGCCATTTGGCTTTTGGCTTTTGGCCATTTGGCTTTTGGCCTCAACGTTCCTTAATGAACCTGCCTGGGATCCTGTCTAAATCTGCAGTGTTGAATCTCACAAACACATCAAATAAAATCATAAAATGCAAATAAAACCAATATATGAAGAAATTTAATGTTTAGGCACAATATGGCATGTATGAATGATTATACCCTTTTGATCATGGAGATCAAATCAACCTCCCTTACTGGAAAAGTAGTGACATGAATGCCTTTATGCCCTTTGGATCATGGAGATCAAGCCAGCCTTACCCTTACTGAAGAAGTAATAAGATGTTGGTTTGTAACTGAGATGGCTTTGTTTGTAGTGAGAGAGGGATTTGTAATAAGGATTTCAAGGTTTTAGGGTTCTTGAAAGAGTTTGATATTCCAACAGTGTTGTGGCAAGGTTTTTTTCTCTCTTTTTTTCTTCCCTCTTTTTTCTCCCCCCCTGGTTTGTGTGACAAGAAGGTGATTATATAGTGGAAATTAGGGTAAAGAAAATGGGCTTTGAATGTGCAATTGGGCCTCCAATATTCACTTGAATTCGTCACTTTCCAGGCTAAATCGCAGGGACTTAAGTGCATTTTTTGAAGTTGAAATGTGAAAACAAAATGTAGCCGACATCGAGAACTAACTCCTGTCCGAAAATCGACTCAATCGGATAAACGGTGAATTAGTTATGAATTTTTGAAGTTTCAGCTCAGACAAACTTATTTTGGGCTCCAGTGTCGGCTCTGACACGTTCTTTAATAAAAAACTGGTATTGATCGGTGCATAATTTGGTCTCGACTTTTGAAGCAAAGTTGTAGATCTATGAGTCAGTGACCTTGTGTAAAAATATGAGTCCAATCCGATAAAAATTGACCGAGTTATGAATTTTCGAAGTTTCGGCTCAGATGAAATAATATTCAGCATTCAGGATTTTCAGCGTGTCACGCACTCTGAGCAAAAAACGAAGGCCTTTTGAATACTGTTTGAACTCAATACCTTCTGTGAAAATGTAGCCAACTCAATTTGTGAAATCTTGGCACCGGAACCAGCTCGATACGATGAAAATCGACCAAGTTATGATTTTTTGAACATGACGCAAATAAACTTCTGTCACAAATTTTCTGCACGAAAATACTTGATAAATCCACATTTTTGAAGACCTTCTGATCGAAATTGGCTTCCAGCCGTGAGAGATGAAAACGTAGATAATGTCAAGACGGAATTTTGGCCACCGGAACGGGTTTAAAACGAGCCACGATCTTCAAGTTATGAATTTTTTAGCGCGTAAAAACTGCACTTTCAGCACACTTTTTCACTATATCTCTTCAAGAAAACTCACACATTCGGATACCTTCTTTAAAGAATTGACTCTTGAGCCGAACCTGAATTTGAGAATACGTTATCAAAGATATCTTGGCGAAAGAATACCTGAATATGACGCGCCAGGTTGGACTTGTGAATTTTTCTTGAAACGTTTTTTTGAGAAATATGGGAGGGCAAATTTTGGGATACAACAGTTGCCCCTGTTCAATCTTCTTAGACCTGAGGATGCAGATTGGCTGACGTGCCTTTCGTAATCCGAAGGTAGAAGATGATTGGACACTAGAGTGCCCAGAAATTTGCGCTCACATAATAGCAGTGATGGTGATGGAGGAATGGGCTTATAGATGCCATTTGGAGATTGATGAATAGGATGATGGGCTTATAGATGCCATCTGGATGTTGATCGCGTAGGAGATTCCTTAGCGAGAACCTGCATATCTGCAAAAGAAAAAAGAGTACCTGACACGTTGCAAGAACTGGTTTTCAGATGCTTGGCATAGATATGTCCTGACTGGTTACAGGAGCTGAGTTTGGATCTTCAAAAGGTGATGAATGAACCAGGGATGGTTACCACCTTAGCATGAATGGTAAGAGAACCTTGGGTGACTTTAACTTCAACAACGCTCGTTGAGAAAAATCTTGGTGGGAATTACCATCTTCGCAGTATCGGGAAGAGAACCAAAGGAAATTATAATCTGAAAGGGAATTACATCTCACGCACCGTCGGGGAGAGAACCAAAGGAAATTATAATCTGAAAGGGAATTACATCTCACGCACCGTCGGGGAGAGGACCATAGGAAATTATAACCTAAAAGGGAATTACATCTCACGCACCGTCGGGGAGAGGACCATAGGAAATTATAACCTAAAAGGGAATTACATCTCACGCACCGTCGGGGAGAGGACCATAGGAAATTATAACCTAAAAGGGAATTACATCTCACGCACCGTCGGGGAGAGGACCATAGGAAATTATAACCTAAAAGGGAATTACATCTCACGCACCGTCGGGGAGAGGACCATAGGAAATTATAACCTAAAAGGGAATTACATCTCACGCACCGTCGGGGAGAGGACCATAGGAAATTATAATCTCAAATAAAGACCTAATAACTTCTACTGAGTCTTCATCAGAAAAATCTGTTGGGAGTCAATTTAGCTGGACTAGAGAAGGCCTTGGACTGGATAAGAAATCTTTGGAGTTTATTAACTGAACCGGTCTAGGTCTTGAAAGATGATTGAGAATTTAACTGAATCTTTCCTGAAAGGTAAAAGTCAGTCATATGCAATGCATGATATGGATCAAGCAATGACGTTCTCAACATAAATGAGATTTGTATGATGCGTCTATGCATGATGTAATGATGTATGTGATGTTTTAGGAATGTATATTTCGTTAGGAAAGTAAATCCTTGACGGGTGCCGGGAAGTCACTCCTGGGCTGATGTTGAAGAATAAGCTTTTACTTCCGCTGGGGATGATAGTTGCAAGAATACCGGTAGGAGAAGATAACTCCGTTGGGGACTAAACTTGGCGAATGGGAGATTCTGCGGGGGGGGAAATACTCTAGTGACCATGCTGGGGAGTGATACTCTGTGGGGAGAGAGAGGTTTTTGCTGAATGTTGATGATACCTTGCTGGGGATATCCTTGCTGTGTTGGAAGTATTGATAGACTTCGCTGGGGATAAGAAGGCTTCGTCGAGGACGATCTTTCCGTGGCTTTTGGCTGAGGATAACCCAGTTATATCCTGGTAGGGAAATAACTCTTTGAATAAAGCCGGACGACGCATTCGTGCTTTGCGAGGATAAGCTTCCAGAATCTACTGGGGATAAGCTTGCTGCTTGAGGAGATGGACTCCAACTTTCCTGGGGGACTGGATTGGACTCTCCTGGGGAGATTTTGGACTGTAATTTTGTAAGTTGAAAGAGGGAACCTACGTAGGGTTTCCTGCTGATGAGCTCATGTAAAACCGCATCTGAAATGGAGAAGGAACCTGTGTAGGGTTACTTTGATGATGAGTTCGTGCAAAACTTCGTTCTTGGAAAGGGAGAACCTGTGTAGGGTTTCTGGGTGACGAGTCCATGTAAAACTGCATCTTGAAGAGAGGGAACCGGTGTAGGGTTGCTTGATGTCGAGTTCGTGTAAAACTTCGTTCTTGGAAAGGGAGAACCTGTGTAGGGTTTCTGGGTGACGAGTCCATGTAAAACTGCATCTTGAAGAGAGGGAACCGGTGTAGGGTTGCTTGATGTCGAGTTCGTGTAAAACTTCGTTCTTGGAAAGGGAGAACCTGTGTAGGGTTTCTGGGTGACGAGTCCATGTAAAACTGCATCTTGAAGAGAGGGAACCGGTGTAGGGTTGCTTGGTGAGGTAAGTTCATGTAAAACTTCTTGATGAACCGGGGTGAGGTTATCTTGAGCTAAATCCATGTAAGACTTCTGGGGGGAACCGGGGTTAGGTTGCCGCAGGATAAGTTCATGTAAAACTTCTTGACGAACCGAGGTAAGGTCATCTTGAGATAGGTCCATGTAAGACTTCTGGAGGAACCGGGGTTAGGTTACGGCAGGATAAGTTTGTGTAAAACTTCTTGATGAACCGGGGTTAGGTCATCTTGAGATAGGTCCATGTAAGACTTCTGGAGGAACCGGGGTTAGGTTAAGGCAGGATAAGTTTGTGTAAAACTTCTTGACGAACCGAGGTAAGGTCATCTTGAGATAGGTCCATGTAAGACTTCTGGAGGAACCGGGGTTAGGTTACGGCAGGATAAGTTCGTGCAAAACTTGAGATAAATCCGTGTAAGACTTCTGGAGGAACCGGGGTAAGGCTACCTGGAGGTAAGTTCGTGTAAAACTTGAGATAAATCCGTGTAAGACTTCTGGAGGAACCGGGGTAAGGCTACCTGGAGGTAAGTTCGTGTAAAACTTGAGATAAATCCGTGTAAGACTTCTGGAGGAACCGGGGTAAGGCTACCTGGAGGTAAGTTCGTGTAAAACTTGAGATAAATCCGTGTAAGACTTCTGGAGGAACCGGGGTAAGGCTACCTGATTTTTAATGTTGATCTGGGATTTGTAAAGGTAAATGGTAATCATCTTTATATTGACCTTAGTGTTTTGGTTGACAGAGCAACTGGATCGTCTGGACGACTCATTATTGCCCCTGTTTCTGAGGTGAAGGGAGAAGATACCTGTGAGGTGCTGATAGCTTGTTGATAGACCAAGCTTCTTCTGGTAGGCAGGTGACAAGATGACAGGACATAGTCGTACGCTTTTGATCCCTAACTTTTGCCTGGACCGCCCTTTCGGGTTTTCAGTCCATCGGGATACCCATTTTTGCCCAAGCCTCCTTTTCAGGTTTTCGACTTGCCGGGTGTACATATTTTTTCATTTCATCCCTTCATTTTGCCCGAACCCTTTTGGTTCGCCGGGAAGCCCTTATTTTTGCCTAGGTGTGTCAACCTAGCGGGTCTTTGATTATGCGTAGTATTTTTCCGACTATGTCTGTTCTCAGAAAGTAGGGAGTTGCCCCTGTTAGAAGTGTTTTGTCATGCCACCAGAAGATTTTCGACCAGGCAAGATTCGTTGTTGAAATGCCCCAGGTGGCTCATGCGGAGATTTGCCCCAGGCTATTTGACTTTTGAGAGATTCTCCGAATCTTGATTGGATTGCCCCAGATGATGGACCATGGTCATGCCATGCCCCTTGATTGGAGATACTTTTGTTCATTAGACTTTCATTGTGCGAATTTCCCTGCTGTTCAAACAAAAAGTCATATGCAAACAAAGTTATGTTAAAAATGCAAAGCCTGTGTCTGTCTTGCAGATTTTGAAAATGCATTCTTTTTCCATAAAACAAGTGAATGTTTGTAAAACGTGATGTCAACTCCTTCTTTATAGTAAGCCTTAAGGAGTCAGGATACCTTTCGTCACAGTATGCTTTCGAACTAACCCATGCTTCAGCTAGGACTTTTAAGGGTTATAACGTGGCCTGGTTCACGGTTTAAGAAACAAAGGATAAAGGCTCAAATTTTATTTGTACCCACCCGCTCTTCGTGATGTTCTCCAAACTTAAACTCAGTTGATCATACGTTAGACCTTGTTTGAGTCTTTGCTCTGATTTTCTGGTGATGATTCGGATGTTGAACGTTTATTTGAATAGGCAGTCATCTCCTTTTTTTGCTGAGGGTTTGTAGGACCTCTTTCTTTTTGATTTTTGTTATCCCTTTCTTTTTTTGCCTGAACTGTTTCCTTTTTTGGGATTACAGTCAGCGGGATGCCCCAGTTTTATAAGTCTCCTTCATGGGTTTTGACTTAATGGTTTTTTTATTTTTTGAGATAATGACTGCCTTTCTTTATTGATTATTCGGAACCATCACTGTCTTTTTTTCGTAAGGATCTCTTTGGTGCCATTTGTTATGCACTTGGATCAACTGAGAGACTACCCTGCCCCAGGTTATGATTAAGGGTTTTAAATTTCAAAAAGGAAAACTCCTACTTCTTTGGCTCAGATGGGTTGACGAGGGATTATCATCCTTATAACTCCAGTGTTTAGGGATTGAAACAATGCATGTACCTCATCAGCGGGGTCCGTTCGAAAGCATAATGTAAAGATCGTGGTATCGTTTTCGTCATCCTCCCTCAAGAGGCTTAGAATTATTAATCGAGTGTTGACATCAGAAAAAATATGAAAACAATTTGTATATAGTGAATACGAATATATTGCTTCAGAACAGACATATGCGATGCATTAATGAAATAACAATGTTTAACGATGAACAAATGTTTGAACAAAAGAAAATTGCAACTTGAACATTCGAATGAACAAAAATTCTCCTCATCTCAGGGCTTGTTACTTCAAATGGTGCCTCCTGTAGGGATGGTAGAAGCACTCAGCCTGGCCATCTTGGGTGAATTCCACAGCTCCTTCCTCAATCAGGTCCTGGATCTTATTCTTCAAAGTCCAACAATCCTCTGTAGCATGCCCCGGGCTGTCAGAATGATAAGCGCAGCGAGCGTTGGGGTTATACCTTGAAGGTGTCCTGTTGGGATTCTTAGGAGGATCCTTTAGAGTTACCAAATTCAACCTCAGCAGTTGTTGTAAGGCTTGAGGCAGCGACACGTTGAGCTTGGTGAATTGCCTTTTGGGCTTGTCTGGCTGACGCTGGTGAGATTGATGCTGAATTGGTGATACTGAAGCCATACGAGGAGCTTTCTCCTTGCCTCTTTGTCTCAAAGATGGTCGAACGGTGACTGGCTTTTTATCCTTAGACGTTTGCCCCAGTTGGTTACCCTGAAGTAGTTGGTTGACGAGAAACCGGAGCTCATCTTGTCTTTGAGCTAAACCTTGAATGGCATTCCTCTGCCCCAGCATTTGGGCTTTCATTGCATCCATCTCAGCTTGTAGGTGTTTCAACCTTTCATCCTCAGCACTGTTCCTGACAAAGGTCTCCATGAGAAGTGTCCTTAGCTCCTCCTGCCCCTTGGATAGATTCAGGAGGATTTCCCCGAACCGAGTCTCTTGAGTAAGACAGTCCTGGTTATCTGGTTGGAAGGCCATTGCTGAAATAAACAGCGAGAAAGGTAAGTGACCTGCAACAAAGATACCTGTTATGTGATGATGTGTATGACATGCATGCAATGTTTTCAAGGACCTCGTGGGGTAAACAAGAAAATTTGTTAGCATTTGGATCCGGTAGCTTGATTGAAAGAACTTCGTATTTGTTGAGAGTCTTTCTTCCAAGGGTCAAAGGCTCACCATATCCAGTGGGTCATAGCCCCTGACAACCTTGGCTAGAGGAAAATAAATCCTCTTTGCCCCTTGCTAGGATAGTTGATTCACCGTGACCTGCCTCACAAACCCTTGAGATCCTTGAAATGGGTTAGGATGTATGCAATGGTATGATGTCATGATGCATGGGGTAATGTAGGTAACCCTGTTATGAGTCCCCATTAAGGACTGCAAACCAAAACCTGCAAGAAACTTAGTAAACCTGCCATGAGTCCCAATTAAGGACTAAAACAAACCCTGCAAGAAACTTGGTAAACCTTGTTATGAGTCCCGGTTAAGGACTAAAACAAAAACCTGTAGGAAATTCAGTAAACCCTGTTATGAGTCCTAGTTAAGGACTATGGACAAAACCTGCAAAAACATAGCAAATCCTGCTATGAGTCCCCATTAAGGACCATAAGCAAACCCTGCAAGTAATTCCTGTGTTAGATAACAAGCATGCAAATAGTCAAGTACGAAGGCATACAAGTCACACAAGAGAAGCCCTTAGAGTTTAAGGCCAGCCTGAGGTCTGGGTATTACCCTCTTGAAGTTGGTGGGTTTAACCTGTCCTATTAGAAGTAACCGGGTTCTAAGGGTCCCAATATCACGGGATTGCTTTCATTGTTCATCGTTTCGATTTAGCCACTGAATTGGCGACCGAAATATTCCAGGAAAGCAACCCTCAATTGAGTGTAGTATCGAGTATCAACCAACCTCGGACTGTACCAAAGTCAGTTATCTCACTACCCTAAAGAGGCCAAGATGGTTCAATTAAGGTTCCTAAGGTCTGTTGATGCTTCACGACACCACGCGGAGGCCCCGTACTCTCCTTGACTGAACTCAAGGGTTACCGGTACACACCAAAGTGCCACATCAACGTAGCAGACTGTTTCAACCATGTCGGTATACCCCGCACAGTTCCCTCACAGCCTTGTTGCTACTTTCTAAGAAGGTTTCCCCCAGATCCGGGTTAGGATCTATAGAACTCCCGAGACAATCCCACAATAATAAAGCAAGCAATTCAGACAATTGAAGACATAAGTGATCTTAGTCCTAAGGTACACCTCACTTTTAAAGTCTCCCCAGCAGAGTCGCCAGTTCTGTGATCGGTGGATCTGGAACTGACTGTTTAACGCTGGTTTGCGAAATGTCGCGGAAGCAAGAGTCGCCATCGTCTTTTATTTTCTCCAAATGGAAAGGACAAAAGCACAGAAAAATTCCTTAAAGAGATTGCTCTCGGTTCGGGAGGTAGGTTATAGAAAGGGAAGGTGTTAGCACCCTTTCTATCCATGGTTATCCATGGGCTCTTAGATACTTGCTCATTTGTGTTTTCAAAAATGGTTTATTTGCTTTTCAACTGTGGGTTTTAAAAAGTTTCTTTGAAAATTCCAGTTCGACTCTTGTATCAGTCCTCAAGAGTGTTTGAAAAATTGCTTTCGAAAGCTTTTGAAAAGGTGTCGGTGTGAAAAGTATTTTTTGATTTGTTTTGAAATTAGAGCAAGTATCTAGAGTCATCTACCTACCCTAAGGAATTCGTCTGTGTAGATGTCCTTTAAAGTAGTGCCATCCCACCATTGAGAGGTAGGTAGCACCACCGTTGGAGGTGTTCGGGTCAATTCGAAGGTTCGGGACATGGTGATCACCAGAGCAATAGGAAGACACCTTAGAAGCTACCCTCATGCCAGGTTCCCGGATCATGAGGACTTACTAAGACATCCTCTACTCGACGATCACCTTTCGAGGCAAGGCAACAGTGAGGCGTACCCTAGGGGTGGTGTGTGATTTGTGTGTCATGTTCATTTATTTTTGTCTTGTCATGTCAAAGTGATCTATGCGTTTGTTTTTATTTTAGTCATTCATTCTTGCATGCATTTATTAACAGTTAAAAAGATGCGGAAATTGAAAGTTCTAAACTATTACAAAGGCGCGGGTCTACATCGCCAAATTTAAAATCCAGGACCCGATTTGACGGAAAGTAAATAAAGAAATAAAATAAAGTGCGAGAAATAAAATGTCCGAGTTTACAAGGCTTTGGGAGAATTACATTAATATTATAAGAAATAAAATAAAATGCGCGAATTGGAATTAAAATTGGAAGCGAGGGCGTTGGACCCTTTTTAATGAAATTAAATGAAATTAAAAATTAATTAATTATTTATTGAAATAAAAGAAGTGTTTTTTAGGTTTTTTTTGTATTTATGAAATAAGAAAATTAAAATTGAAATTAAAAGAAACCCTAATTCTAAGTTATTTTTAATTATTTGAGAAAAATGTTAAAGTTTAACTTAATTTACTAAAGAATTTATGTACATGTTTATTTACAAAATAAATTAGTAGTTAATAATAATAATAATAATGATGAGAAAATTATTTATTAAAAAAAATGATGAAAAAGTAAAAAAAACCCTAATTTCTACATATTTAATTTATTAAGAAAAATATTAAGGTTTTGAAACCTAAATTAATCTAATTAATTGTTTAAAGTTTATTTACAAAAATAATAATAGTAAAATTAATATTAATAAAATAAACATTTTTTTTTATTTTTCTATATTTTATATTTATTATGAAAATTATTTTATGGAATTAAAAGAAAACAATTAAAAAAACAATTAAAAGAATAAAAAGGAAAAACAAATAAAAATTAAAAATTGAGCAAACCATAGGGGGTGTCTGGCCCAATGGGAGGTTTTTTGAAGTATTGACTCCTGAGTACCGTGGTCTGCATTTTTTGGCCATTGGATTGAGTTTCATGCATAAGTTGTTCTACTTTGGCCATTTGGCTTTTGGCTTTTGGCCATTTGTGTTCTGGCTTCAACGTTCCTTTAATGTCTGGCTTAATGTCTGCCTCGCCATGTATTGGTGTCATGCATAAGTTTTTCTAGTCTGGCCATTTGGCTTTTGGCTTTTGGCCATTTGGCTTTTGGCCTCAACGTTCCTTAATGAACCTGCCTGGGATCCTGTCTAAATCTGCAGTGTTGAATCTCACAAACACATCAAATAAAATCATAAAATGCAAATAAAACCAATATATGAAGAAATTTAATGTTTAGGCACAATATGGCATGTATGAATGATTATACCCTTTTGATCATGGAGATCAAATCAACCTTACCCTTACTGGAAAAGTAGTGACATGAATGCTTTTATGCCCTTTGGATCATGGAGATCAAGCCAGCCTTACCCTTACTGAAGAAGTAATAAGATGTTGGTTTGTAACTGAGATGGCTTTGTTTGTAGTGAGAGAGGGATTTGTAATAAGGATTTCAAGGTTTTAGGGTTCTTGAAAGAGTTTGATATTCCAACAGTGTTGTGGCAAGGTTTTTTTCTCTCTTTTTTTCTTCCCTCTTTTTTCTCCCCCTGGTTTGTGTGACAAGAAGGTGATTATATAGTGGAAATTAGGGTAAAGAAAATGGGCTTTGAATGTGCAATTGGGCCTCCAATATTCACTTGAATTCGTCACTTTCCAGGCTAAATCGCAAGGACTTAAGTACATTTTTTGAAGTTGAAATGTGAAAACAAAATGTAGCCGACATCGAGAACTAACTCCTGTCCGAAAATCGACTCAATCGGATAAACGGTGAATTAGTTATGAATTTTTGAAGTTTCAGCTCAGACAAACTTATTTTGGGCTCCAGTGTCGGCTCTGACACGTTCTTTAATAAAAAACTGGTATTGATCGGTGTATAATTTGGTCTCGACTTTTGAAGCAAAGTTGTAGATCTATGAGTCAGTGACCTTGTGTAAAAATATGAGTCCAATCCGATAAAAATTGACCGAGTTATGAATTTTCGAAGTTTCGGCTCAGATGAAATAATATTCAGCATTCAGGATTTTCAGCGTGTCACGCACTCTGAGCAAAAAACGAAGGCCTTTTGAATACTGTTTGAACTCAATACCTTCTGTGAAAATGTAGCCAACTCAATTTGTGAAATCTTGGCACCGGAACCAGCTCGATACGATGAAAATCGACCAAGTTATGATTTTTTGAACATGACGCAAATAAACTTCTGTCACAAATTTTCTGCACGAAAATACTTGATAAATCCACATTTTTGAAGACCTTCTGATCGAAATTGGCTTCCAGCCATGAGAGATGAAAACGTAGATAATGTCAAGACGGAATTTTGGCCACCGGAACGGGTTTAAAACGAGCCACGATCTTCAAGTTATGAATTTTTTAGCGCGTAAAAACTGCACTTTCAGCACACTTTTTCACTATATCTCTTCAAGAAAACTCACACATTCGGATACCTTCTTTAAAGAATTGACTCTTGAGCCGAACCTGAATTTGAGAATACGTTATCAAAGATATCTTGGCGAAAGAATACCTGAATATGACGCGCCAGGTTGGACTTGTGAATTTTTCTTGAAACGTTTTTTTGAGAAATATGGGAGGGCAAATTTTGGGGTACAACAACAAGGACTCGGTCGAAAATGGTTTTAGTCGACAAAAAAGGGTTTCTTGGACTTAGAGGAAGTGTGATTATTCGTTGCCAGAAAGAAAGTGTTAAAGCAAGGCAGAAGCGGTTTTTGTTCAAGAGGCTTACAGGAATCATGGGCAGTTACCAGCAACCCACTACGTGTTCAAGCGCCAAATAGGTGGAACTTCAAAATCATGAGTAGTTATCAGCAATCCACGATGTGTTTGAGCGCCAAATAAGTGGCAACATCTAGTGAAGTAGTTACTTTGTAAACACTATAAATAGGCAGATTTTTTATAGTTTGTGTGTGTTCACTTGTACTCTCAAATCACTTGTCAAACTCTCTCATTCCGAGCATCAGGAAATCAAGAGTGAAGAGTGCTTGATGTACGTGAATCACCATTTTTATTTCAATGCAAATATTTTATCTTTCAATTATATCTTTTAAGTACTTTATTTGTTTTCTCTTTACTGTCGAGCAAGATCTATACGTTATCTTCTATTTCACATAAACAATTTGACACTATCTGTTGGTCACGAGTCACCAGTCAGTTAGTTTAGTTATTCTTGCTTTTGTATGAATATCTTCTTTCGGTCATGAGTTACCAGTCAGTCGATTAAATCATAGTGTGGAAAACCATTACACCCTTTTCTCCAGTCAAAAGAAAATTGTTTCCCTTGACTAATATTTCGACGGAATATGTGTGATAGCAAAAACTCTTAGCACGCGTCTTGAGATCAACTGGCCGATCTCGTAAGTTACCCTCAGTTTAGGACTCTGGGAGGACCAGCAGGGTTTATTTCCCCAGCAGGGTTTATTTCCCTAACAAAGTTCATTTCTCCGGTTACTGCAAATCCCCGGCAAAATTCTCTTCTTCAGCAAAGTATAGTCAAGATTGCTATCCCCAGAGAGTTGCTACGAAATCTGAAACTGAGCCAGATATCATTTAACTTTGTCCTCCCCAGAAGAGTTGGTATCCATATTGGAAACTCGGTCAGACAGCGCCTCAAAAGGTTATCCATTTGTATCCCCGATCAGAGTATATAAGAACTAAATTCCCTAATAGAGCGATGAACGACCAATGTTCCTGGAACTCTTCTATTCCCAAGGGGAAGTCGAACGTCCCCGGCAGAGTATCCTCAAAACAGAAAGTAGGAATCCCCAGCATAGACATTCTAAACAAGATGGAAGATTCATATTCTTCATCCCTAGCAATAGTCAGGAATTTATTTTCCCATTCAAATATGTTATACGAAGCTACCGCTATCGTCATCAACATCTTACATCCATACATAATTGGCAAAATATAATAGCATATGCATACGTAACACATATATCATTCTCATTTATTTTGAGAACATCATTACGCAATGCATTACATACATTATGACATTGCATAAAACTAACCTTATTTTCTTTCAGGTTAGTCCGTAAACAGATAAATATTGTCGACAGCTTATCATCCTTAGGATACAATCAATCGATGATTCATTTTGATGATCTTTTAGATACAGTCAGGCATAAACTCATTCCGATACATAGTCTAGATATGGTCCAAATACAATCAAGACGTGGATCCATTTTGAGACTCATTCCAGTACATCTTCTAGATACAATTCAGATACGATCAAGATGTAGATCCATTCTGATACTCATTCCAATACATATTACAGATATAATTCAGATACGATCAAGATGTAGATCCATTCTGATGTTCATTCCCGTATATCTTTAGATACAGTCGGGCGTAGGCTCATTCTAAAATGGACCTCGAATACAGTTGGGTGAGGACTCATTATGATCCTCTCATAGATATAGTTAGGCATAGGCTCATTCTAACACAGATCTTAAATACAGTCAGGCGTAGGCTCATTCTAACACAGATCTCAGATACAATCGATCAAAGAGTCATTCTAGTCCATTTATAGATACAGTCAAGACATGGACTCATTCTAGGACAACATTCAGATACAATCAAGATACAAGAGTCATTCTGGCACTCCCCGGTACATCTACTAGATACAGTCGGACGTAGACTTATTCTAGCATACTTCTCGGATACAGTCAAACCTAGACTCATACTAATATTCCAATCAATCGCTACTTTAGATGGAATCTATAAACCCATCTCCAACGATGCTCCATCATCTTTCCGAATGGCATCTTCAAGCCCATTCAAGAAATATTATCAATCAAGTATTATTCCATGCACATGTGAGTGCAAATTTAGGGGCACTTAAGTGTTCAATCCTCTTCTACCTTAAGATCACGAATGGCGGACAGGCCAATCTAACTCTTCAGGTTTAAGAAGATTGAATAGGGGAAGCTATAGTAACCCAAAATTTTCCATCCCATTTTCTTCAAAGTATCTCCTCATGCTCTTAGGGTTCTCAATTGCTCAAAGAATTGATCAGACAAATTCTCCTCCTAAGCAATGGATCCACAACTAGGGTTTCACTTTTTTCAAGGAAGATTGGGTTTCTAAGGCCTCAAGTAGATGTCATGGTTTCTTATATGTCTCTAAGGATCCTCGTCCAAGCCTTGCATCACAAGTTTGCTCAGTCAATGACTTAGATGACTGAAAATCAATTGTATTGGACAAAAAGTCAATTATGGTCAGCATACTGTCAAACCTCAATATTTTTGCTCAACTTATATATTTTGAGGTCAGAATCATCATTTAATCAAGGTTTGATCATGATTCATCAAGAAAACTCTCAAATCATCAAAAGTAAAAAATTTCCAAGTTAGGGATTTCTTAAGGAGAAGTCAACTGAACTTTGACCAAGCACAACTTTCACATGCTTCATCAGATTTTTATCAACCAAATCTCATTTTGAAGGAAATTTAATTCTCTACAACTTTGTATCTCTAAGATCAAGTACAAAAAATGCTTCATTTGAGAGATATGGGACAATACATTATAGGTCATTTCAAAAATCAACAAAAAGACACTTTTTGTCAAGGCAACTTACATCAAGATAAAGTCTCCAAATGCAAAAAGGATCAATATAGAGATTTTATAGGACATCTTTATATTTCCAAAAAGTCCTAGATCACCTTCAAATGATAAAAACTGAGAGAGTTATGATTGGTACAAGTTGGGAAATTTTGAGCAAATGCATGAAACCAAAAGTGATCAAACTTGAATTTTTGGGCTAGTGGGTTGATGTTTCAAGGTCCAAACGTGTTTTACAACTTATAGTGAACCTTTGAATCACTTAATACACCCCTTGGGTTTTTATTTTATTTATTTTTTAGTTTATTTATTTAAAATTCAAAATAAATGAAATAAAACAAGGATTCTTACAAAGGTCCAAGCCCATTCTTTGGTTGACCTAATTTCCTTATTATATAATCTCATCAATTCAGACAAACATGCACATGAACCCTTGCACAAAAGCAACTCTCTAAAATTCCAAAAATATCAAAGAACTAGGGCAACTCGAAACCCTAGCTTGCAGTCACTTTCACAACAAACCAATCGTTCAATTCAATTCCTGGAGCATTGTATGGTAAGAATGGATCATTTGTGAAGATCCAAAAGGGTTGAAACCCTCGAACATGCTTCGTCGTTTTCTCATATTTCATGATTTTTTCATTTTTTTTCATTGTGTTTTAATACCTATTAACTTTTCTAATGTGTTTATGAGGTATCAACATGTAGGAAAAATACATCGTATGAGCCCCATGATGGCTGAACCATGAACTACCATGTTCATACCGATCCATGCTATTTTTGTTATATATCACAAACCAACGTGATCCACCCTAAAATAACACTTCCATTGAATTTGCAAGGCCTGATTTAGGGGGGTAGGGTACCCTTGGATCACTAACTATGTCTATTTTTCAAGAACGTGAAAAAGATTCACCAAAAAAAGACGACCGGAGCTAGGGCTTCGGCACCTCTCCGGTCTAGCTAATTGGTTTTATGTTATATTTATTTTGTTTCAGTTACATCACTGAATGTATAGTCACCCCAGTGGCAAAGGCGCACGCGTTAAGGCATTACTATACCAAGGCGTGGGTTTGACCCCTGTCTTTTGGTGTTTTGGGGTTTTTTCTTACATTTTTCATGTTTTGCAGATTTTTTAACATACAAAGCGCGTTGATTCCATTCCTTTGACACCAAAGCGCGCTTGCCGCAGTGGCCAGACTTGCAAAAGGAAAGGCTAAGGGCGTGGGTTCAACACCCACCCCTGGCATTTTCATGTTTTTTTGGTTTCTAACCAATTTGTCTTATTTTTTTCAACCCTAAATTCACTTAACCATAAACCAAAACCCTTTTTTTACAAAACCTAAAAAATATTTTTTTACAAACCCTAAAAATAATTATTTTTTTTAGGTTTTTATCACTAACTATTTTTAATTAATTTAATTAATCAATCATTTTTTAATTAGACTTTTTAGGTTAATCATCAAAAACCTTTTTTTCCATAAAAAACCCTCCAAAAACATTTTCTTTTTTCATCTTTCTTATTCTTATTTTATTTCCGCAATTGTAAATAGCGTAGTTTATTTTTGCCGCTTTTTCATTATTATGTAACTATTTACGGGTTGTAATAGCTTAGGGTTCTTCTTTACCACTCTATTATTATGTATCTTCCCCGGAACATTGTAATAGTTTAGGGTTTACATTCCTGTCTTTATTTTCCGCACTTTACCGCTTTTCATTATTTTATG
The DNA here is from genome assembly GCA_948472305.1 of Vicia faba. Classification (NCBI taxonomy): domain Eukaryota; kingdom Viridiplantae; phylum Streptophyta; class Magnoliopsida; order Fabales; family Fabaceae; genus Vicia; species Vicia faba. Next base: position 1,121,861,488 of record OX451740.1, read on the forward strand.
TTTACTACTTAGTAATTAGGGTTTGCATGGAAAGTTAAAAACCTGACGATAGAAAACCCTAATCTCAAAGATAAAATAACTGAAAACAATACACATTGCACACTCACACCTCTAGGGTAACCTCCCTCATTGCCTTCGGAAAACAATCATGTCCCTCGAAAGTGGGGATGCTTTAGCAAAGTCCCTCGATACAAAGATCATAGTCCCTCGATGACCCTTCGACGTTGCCTTCCAATAAATTATCTAGTTCCTTACAAAAATTGATAAAGCGTCCTTACCAGTTACCTTCGATGACTGTACAATGACCCTTGCATGTCCCTTCAGATCCAACGATAGGGCTTCCTACTAACTAATGGTATGGATAACACTATCTAAAGGAGGAGGAAAATTACAAGAACTACCTTGAGTAGTGTAGATACTTTTAATCGCTTTGATCACAAACCTTTCAAAAACAAAACATTTATCACAAACACTTTCAAAATATTTTCAAAAACAAACGCTTTATACACACTCTTACCGATACAAGAGTCATTACAAAGTTTTCCTTACATTGGCATTTTTTCAAAATATTTTCAAACACACACGCACAAAGCAATTTTCAAAAAGTGAACTAAGCAATTAAGAACTCGTAGATAACTACGGATGAAAAGGGTACTAACACCTTCTCTTTTCATAATCTACCCCCCGAACTCAAAAATCTATCAAGGTTTTTCCTGTTCTTTTCACCCTTTCCTTATTGGATAAAAGAAAAGTCGGTGGCGACTCTTGCTATCTGCAATATTTGTGACAAAATGCAAAACAAGTCAGTTGTCCCACCGTATTACAACCCCTTATAGCCTTCATTTTATCAGTGTAATTCCCATTGATATTATATCTATATGAGACTGTTGTGACAATTTTCATAATCCAGCTAACAAACTTTTTAGGAAATCTAACTTCCTTGAGGATACTCTCAAGAGCATACCAATCCACCAAGTCATAGGCTTTTTGGAGGTCAAGTTGAACCATACATCTACGAGTGCCATATTTTCTACTGTAGCCCTTAATTAACTCAAATGCTAGCAAGATATGGTTTTGAATTTTCTGCCCTGGAACAAAAGCACCCTGAGACTTACTAATTATACTACCCAGCACCCCACCAAGTATGGTTGTAAGGATTTTAGAGATAATCTTATAAAAGGTGGAACAACCTGGTATTGGCATGTATTCCCTAATTGTCTTAGTTGTTGAGTGTTTAGGAATCAAAGTCATCATAGTTTAATTTAAAGGTCTATATAACACATTTTGACCAAAAAACTCTTGGACTGCATCAATCACATTCTGCTCAATAACATCCATCTATGCTTGAAAATTTTGGCACCATATCCATATATACTATGGATCTTTAAGTCTCCAATACCTATGAGAGCTTTTTAAATCTCAATGACAATAATAGGGGCAGTAAGAATGCTTCTCTGCTCCATAGACAATTGGGGTCCCTCCCTCATAGCAGAAATGTCAATCATCTTCATACTAACTTCTCTTGTTCCCATAAGGCTTTTATAGAACTCACACACCTCTTGAGCTATGTCTTCATGCTTTTGAATAAGGGTGTCATCCTCCCTGCATAACATGTTAAGGCTATTGGACACATGCTTAGTTTTAAGGGAAGCATGGAAATAAGCAGAGTTACTATCACCCTCTCTCAGCCAATCAATCTTAGCTTTTTGTCTCAACATTTGTTCATTAAGATCATGCTAATAGATAATACCCTCTTTACACTTCTTCACCCTATCAATTTTCCCAATGTTCATTATATCATGAATGGGTCTGCAACAAATCAGTCCTAGCTTGAGCTATAGATCTATGATAATCACATCACAGATGATTCATTGTGGGATGATATTAGCATTGTTTTTAGACATGTGAGAATCACATCACAAATGATTCATAGGTCTACCCCTAATAGGTTTTCTCCAACTAGCTAAGACAACATCATGATACCCCCTCCATATAAACCACACTACTAGTGAACTTAAAATTAGTCTTCTTAATATCTTTGACCTCATGGCATGTTAAGCAAAGCAGGTTGTGATCAGACACACTAGATGGGAGAATTTCCAGCTTCACATCAATGTTACTCTAGAGCCACTCAACATTACCAAGAACATGGTATACTCTAGAGTAAATGGTGCCAATATTATGTTTATTAGTCCAATTGTATTAGTTCCCTATACTATCTTTCTCATATACCCCTGCATTAGCCATGAAAGCACTCAGATCTGCATATTCATTTTTAGTAACTAGGTTCCCTCCAATTTCGTCCATAGATTTAACCACATTATTGATATCACCAATGAGAAACCAAGGCCCATGTTGGCTTCCACGCACATTCTCCAAATCCTTCCACAAGGTTCTCCTTTGGTCAAGGTGGTTTAAGACACAGATAGTTGGCATACAAGTTTTAAAGGTACCATTGATATCATATATCCCACAATGAATCATTTGTGATGTGATTCTCACATGCCTAACATCAATGCTAATATCATCACATTCCATCCAAATCCTACCATTAGCATGTTCCCGATAGTTATCAAGGTACCTGCCCGTAAGCATGAGTTGGTCCATAATCTTATTAGCTTTCTCAAGTTTAACTCTAGTTTCTAATAGGGTAGCAGTATTAGGCTGAAGTTTAAGGAGACGGGAGCTAGTCTCCTTTAACTTCCCATGTCTATTTATCCCCATAACATTCCAAGAAACTATCATTGACCACTATCTAGTAGCATTAGAGGATCATTCAAAATCTCTAATGTCCATAAAATATTCTCACAATGTATACCGCTCGCTGAGCCTGTCAAAATTCGAGTACCTTTGTCTCTTGTTGTCCTACTGGTAGTGTGCTATTCTTCAGCATTTGAAGCCTCGGGTTTACTTGTACTAGCCCTGGTAGGAGTTTTTATTTTGGTATCATTCTGCTTTGTTCTAGTCTCTTTCTTCCTTGGTATCCACTGTTTCAGATTCTTGATCTCACATTTGTGTCCCACTTTTTGACAGATTTCACAGAAAATGGGTTTACATTCATATTCAAGTTGTTGTTTAAGGGTGCGACCATCTAACTCTTTGACAGTAACTTCTATAGCCAGATTTTGTGTTATGTTTACCTCAACCAAGATACGAGCATAAGATACACTTAGCTTACTCGTAGTAGACTCATCTGTGACTAGCGGTGTGTCAATGGTGCTTCCTATGTTGCTAAGGCTTTTGGGGGCCCATAGATGAAGAGGAGGTTAGGGAAGCTTAACCCAAATCGCGAGAGTGTGCAACATGTCTTGTTTCAAATTAAACCTTTGTGTTAATTCCTTAATCAAAATATGCATATTCCTTATGGTATATGGCCCTTTCATCAACACCATATCCTTGTCTTGATGTGAGCGGAATTTGAGGATGAAGTAGCCTTCTTCGTGATAGAACATTTCTGGAAGAGATATGAAATTCCACGTCTTTGTCATGAATTGATTTACTGCATTCATACTCAAGTCTCCCCTAAGCACATAAAGGATTAAAGTTGATTCCCAAAATTTCAGTTCAGATATAATATCTTCCACTTCGATTTCTATTTCTATTTCTATTTCACCATTCACCAATTTAGGTGCAATAAATTCCATCGCCATGCCCTTCTCTGGATTTCTGTTGTTGCTGAGAACATATGTCCAAAGCTGCTTTGGTTTTGGTTCTCCCTTGTGTTAATCTTCTAGGGTTACACCATTGTTGGTCAGATTTCCCTCTTCTACTTCAATCTCCACACATTTCCCTCGTTTTATGGCTGCACATTCTTCCTGGGCTAGTTTCTCTGTTGCTAATAGTATCTCCAATTCCGGTGGAGGATATGAGTTCATTGATTCGTCCAGCGGCGGTGGCACCTTGTTTTTCGGAGGACGTCCTCGCCCCATGGAAGAAAATTCATCAAATAGTACTCAAATGTTTAATATCCTATCATAAATCATAACTTATAAGGTTCATGATTTGTTTATTATATATAAATGAGATGTATACTTATTTGTATAATTAAATTTTCACCTTGCAAATTTATGACATGTCTTGTGTGTTATTATTAGCTTAATTAAAAAATTTATATTTTGAAATACAGAAAAAAATAATAATAATAAATTCCATGATATTAAATGTTAATCTCCATTAATAAAACTCATATATAGGTTTCCAACGAAGAAATAGGTGGTTGTATATTTATTACAAACAACTTTATTTGGAAATGAAATATATATATATATATATATATATATATATATATATATATATATATATATATATATATATATATATATATATATATATATATATATATATATATATATATATATATATATATATATATATATATATATATATATATATATATATAAGAAAGATAATGTTATATGAGAATTAAGAATTTCAGAATGAATTTGCACTATTATAATTTAAAATAAATATATGAGATTAAAACGTATTTATTAAAACATCACTGAAGTGAATTATGTGTCATAATTATGACACATAATTCACTTGATTGATGTTTTAATCTCATCCATTTATTTTAAATTATAACTGTACATATTCATTCTGAAATTCTCATATCACATTATCATTCTCATTTTACATGTCTTATATATATACTAATTACAAAAATATAGTTGATAATAAAGCCAACAAAATTCAACAATTTAAGCCCCATATATACTTCAATAATGTTTCTTTTCCATTTAACTTCTTTGTCATATTTCGTATGACACATATTTATCTTTTTTCGTATTATCTAGTAATCTCAAATTATTATTCATTGCATACCATTTCATGAATTAAAGGTTAAGACATATTTAGGCATTGAAAAAAAAAATCAAAACTCAGCGACACTCGATTATGGATTTTTTTTTAGCAATAACTAAGTATTGAAAAAAATATACACAAATAATCATATTTCGGAGAAAATTACACAAATAACCATGTTTCAAAAAATCCCCACAATGGAGGCGCCAAGTGAGATGGCGCATGCACTTTAATTTTAGGAGGATGCGCCAAGTGAGATGGCGCATGCACTTTAATTTTAGGAGGATGCGCCAAGTGATATGGCGCCTAGGTGCAACATGTTTGTCCTAAGCCATCTCAGATGGCGCCTATATGCATTTAAGAGAAATTTTTTTTACTTTCTATTTTAAATATGAGACAATAAGTAAATGATATAGCTTCATGAAACTTCGACTTTTCATTAACAAATGAACGATTACATAATGAAAAAAAACCATGCATATTATTTAGTTATCCCCCAGAACTCGGTAACGACCTGTGGTTCCGCATTCGTGTCCTCACCTATCTCTTGGTGAGTTTCGTCCATTTTCCTGTTGCGGTTTGGTCGATGGCTTAGCAAAGTCAATGCGTTCAGGATCCATGAAATCGGTCAGATCACCATATCTAGAAGATCCGCTTTGGTGATTCGGTTACCCATACCCTTAAAGTTTGGTCATCTTGGTAAGGGATGGAGTTCCATGGATGATCTATAGCATTGGTCGTCTGAGTAAGGGGGTAAAAAGGAAATGAATCTTGGGGTGTTTGGTATTGTGACTATTGGGTGTTATAGTGATGTGGTGGTTGATGGTAAGTTGGGTCGGTTGAGTCATATTCTTCAGGAAATCCTAGATCTGGGCTAAGGTGAGATGATGAGGGGCCCACATCGGGATGTGTAGAAGACTGAAATTATGTGTGGGGCATGTGGGTGTATTGGTATTGCAATTGGGATTGGGATTAGGGTTGGGTGTGAGGCATATGGGTGTATTGGTATTGAGGTGGTGATTGTGGTTGGGTGTGAGGCATATGGGTGTATTGGTATTGAGGTGGTGATTGTGGTTGGGTGTTTGTGGATTTGTATCATCATGGTGTTTGGTGGAAAGTTTATGTGTGTTGGGTTTGTTGTTTGGAATTTGAGGTTTGTGTCCATTGTGTTTGTGGATCAACCAAATACCTAGGATGAGACATGTGTATTTATGGGTTACTAATCAATATGTACCAATCAAAATATTGATCTGTGTGTCGCATATTATTCTGGTTGAGGAAAACAGGGAATTGCAAGACATGTTGGTGACGCCCATGCCACGTCTTACACCATTCTGGAGCAAAATCTTTCCAATTAGTAAGACCACATTGGGCGTCGACCCTTTTGAGATGTCAGGGTGACAAATAAGTTGGATCGAATAATATCTCTTGATGCATTCCAAACTGCATCTTGACACAGTCGTTGTGGTGCATCTCTACAATGTTGAACCGTATGATTGCAGTCTTTGCAGTCTAAATTATTGCATCCTCAGGGTTTGGTTCATGGTCCAAACCCAAATATGGTCTCCAGATAAACTGTGGATAAAATTAAAGCAGCATAATGAAAACGTAAAAAATAAATAATTTAAAAGTAGAAAAGTTCAAAGGTACCACGTATATCATCCAAGCCAAGGTGATCCAATAGATTATGATATAGAGCGACATTGAATCTTGGATTCTTGTTATAATCCATACCCGTTACGCAGTACCTAAAGGAATTGAAAAATAGTTTATTTTATACATATATTTGGAGAAAGGATGAATAATAAATTATTTAAGTTCTTGACTTACTTTGTTGTGTATGGGAAAATGAATGCATTGTTGTTGATAGGGTTTAGGGACTCCATTCTCCATCAACCCCAGGCTTGGAGTAAGAAAGCACGTCCATAAAAAGTACATTTGTTCTTTGTTGCGTTTTTACACAAAGAACTGTATAGATGGGCTAAAACAGCAGGACCTCAACTATACTTTCTGTTTTTTTCAAAGTTCCTAAGCAAACTTAAATACATAAAATTTACACTATTCTCTGTACTTTCGGGAAATAACAAGCTTCTAAATAGTATCATCATATAATTTCTAGCTTTTATTATTCTTGCAAGCTCGGGCGAATTTTCATTCAACTCAAGAGTCCTATAATGTTTTTTGAGTTCGGTTAGTAATATACATTGGCCTCTAAAACCACTACCTTCTACCATATCTTTTCCCAACAATTCCCTACATATAGAATTGGGTTTTGAACTAGCCCATTAACTGCCTTACCATCGATAGGGAGACCCAATAACATGTACACGTCCTCTAGTGTGATGGTACATTCACCTATTGGTAGATAAAATGTGTGTGCCCCAGGTCTCCATCTTTCCAACGTTGCAAGTATAAACTTGAAATCAATCGTGCAGTTTGAGATTTTTATAACATTTCCAAAACCCGCATATTTGAGATAGAGCACGATCAACGGGTCAGGAGTAATGTAATTGTGTGAGCGAATTCTAAATATTTTAGTATCCTAAATTCAAAATGTAAAAAGTGTAAGAGTTTATAAGATGACTAATTGAATAAAAATTTTATAAAAAATATATTAATATACAAGAATATTTAAGAATTTATAAAAACTTACAAACGCCGCAATATTGTCTCTTGTGCCTCTGTGAGAATCATCCATTGTGAGAAGAGACATATTTGAAATTGTATAAGACAATCAAAGAGTTTGTATCAGAGAGTGAGATGATTAGTGATGAAATACAAGTATCTCAGACGCTGTTGTACCCCCAAAATTTCCCCTTCCATTTTCTTCAAAAAAACATTCTTCTAAGGCTCTCAAGTACTCAAGGATTGACCAGTCAAACCTCCTCCAAAGTAAGGGGTCTACAAATAGGGTTTTGAGTTCCTCAAGTAAGTTTGGGTTACAAAGGCCTCAAATGGTTTTAATGGTTCATCATAGGTCTTCAACAGTTCTCATGTCAAGTTTCAAGTCTTACATCATAAGTTTGCTCAGTCAATAGCTCAGATGATTGAAAATCAACTATATTGGGTAAAAAGTCAATTGTGGTCAACATACAGTCAAACTTCAAGATTTTTAGTTAGCATTAACATTTTGAAGTGATATTCATCATTTTATCAAGGGTTGATCATGATTCCTCAAGAGAAGCCCTCAAATCATCAAAAGTCCAAAGTTGCCAATTTAGGGTTCCCTTAGGAGAAGTCAACTGAACTTTGACCTAGCATAACTTTCACACGCTTCATCAATTTTGCCCCAACCAAATCCCTTTTTGAAGGAAATTCAATTCTCTACAAATTTATATTTTTTTCTAAAGTCCAAAAAATGCTTCATTTGAGAGATATGAGCCAAACATTACAGGTCATTTCAAAAGTCAACAAAAAGACACTTTTTGTCAAGGCGACTTACATCAAGATAAAGTCTCCAAATGTAAAAATGATCAAAAGAGAAATTATAGAGGACATCTTTAGATTTCCAAAAAGTCCAAGATAACATTCAAAATATGAATATTAAGAGAGTTGTAACCAGTGCAAGTTGGGAAATTTTGGTAAAATGCATGAAATGCAAAGTGAGCAAACTTGAAATTCTAGACTAATGGGACTAACTTTTGATATTAAAACATGTTCACAGTGTGTTAGAAGACCTCTAAATCCATTAATATATTTTTTATGATTTTTATTTCTTTTATTTGAATTTTTATTCATTTAAATGTAAGTAAATCAAATAAAATATAAAATCATTGGGCTAAGGCGCATGGGCTTTTGATTTCAATCATATTGAGGCCCAAGAACACATGACAAACATGTCAAAACCGTGAAACATGTTGGGAACAAGAATCTTCAAGTTTGGAATGTTTTTAAAAAAAATTGGAAAGGTTTCAATGTGTTTTTTTGCAATGAATTGTGACATAATGGTACAAGATTCTTGTCTTGTTCTTGTTCCCTTTCATTCCTCTATAAATACATGCAATACTCAAGTGCAAAGGACACAAGTTGCTGCCTCAAGAACAACTTCAAAAATCTCTCAAAATTCTCAAGAAAAGTGAAATTTTGTATCACATGATCTAGCCACTCTCAAGCTAAACGAAGTGTCCAAACCTCTTCCTGAAGTCCTCAGAAACACATCCAGTCCAAGAACCAGAAGATTTAGTGCCTAGAACTTGTGCTTCAAACTCCACCAGCTTGTGTTTTTTTCTTTGAATTCAATCTTTAAATTCCATACATTACTAATGTGTTTGATGAGCTCAAATGTATTCAGAATATGATTTAGGACGATTTTGATGTATCACATGCAAGCTTTGATGCATAAATCTATATATGCCATTTTTAAGGCATAGAAATATGTTTACTTCAGATCTTTCTTTACATGCACATTCAAGAGAAAAGAACCCCACGATCAGATTTGTAGTCCTTGAATTAACGGGGGAGGGTCCCATCAACTTTTCAATTTTCTTGTTTTTACTATTTTTTGCTTTTGCTTAATTAATTTAATTACCTTTTTAATTAGACCATAAAAAATCATTAAAAATTAGATCTAGGTTTTTTAATTAATTTAATTTTTGACCAACAAAAAATTATTTTAATTAAATTAAATTTGTTTTTATTTCACAAATAATTTGTAAATTACTTAGAATTAGAGTTAATTATTATTATCACTTTAATTATTTTTCATAAATAAAAACATCAAAAAATATTTTCCCAACACTTAGAAATTTTCTTTAGGTTTTAAATACCTTCTTTTAATTTCTTTTCTCTTTTTTATTTATATTCTAGAAAACAAATGTATAGGTCGCACGGTTGATTTTGTAATAGCTTAGTTTATTTTTCCGCATTTTTTCTTATTATGTAACTGCTCATGGGATGTAATATCTTAGGTTTATTTCTCCGCACTTTACTTTCCGCACCTATATATGTATATATGTATGTATATATAACTGTATAGTAATTAGGCATGTATGGCAAGATTTAAAATTAACCGCTAGATGACCCTAATCAAGACAAATTAAATGAAAACAAATCACTTTTCACACACACACCTCTAGGATAACCTCACTTGTTGCCTTCGGATAAAACAGTCATGTCCCTAGAACGTAGGGATACCACTAGCAAAGACCCTCTGTAAAAATTATCATAAAGATCATAGTCCATCGATGACCCTTCGATGTTGCCTTTGGTAAATGATCTTGTCCCTCGATGTTACCTACGAATACATGATGATAGTCCCTTCGAATTGCTAAAGGTATCCCTCCATGTTGCCTTTATGAATGTACGATGATCCCCGTATGTCCCTTAAACATCCATCGATAGGACTTATTACTAACTAATGGTAGTGTTGTACCCCAAAATTTTCCCTCTCATATTTCTCAAGACATTACAAGAAAAAATCTCCAAGTGGCTCAAGGTTTCTCAAGAGTTGGTCAGACAAGCTATCTCCTAAGGCAGTCAACCCCAGATTAGGGTTTTGTGTTGCATCAAGATCCTTGAGTCCAAATGACCTCAAGTTCTCCCCAATATCCTAATATGTTGTCAAGATCATACATGTCAAATTTCAAGCCTTGCAGAGAAAGTTTGCTCAGTCAATTGCTCAAAGGTCCAAAAAATCGACTGTGCTAGGGCAAAAGTCAACTGTGACCCAAATACAGTCAAACTTCAAGATTTTTTGCCAACATTCTCATTTTGAAGTATATTTCATCATTTGATCAAGTGTTGATCATGATTCATCAAGGATTGCTCAAAATTCATCAAGATTCAAAAGTTGCTAAATTAGGGTTTTATAGGAAAAGTCAACTCAACTTTGACCAAGCATAACTTTATCATACTTTATGAGAAATGACCCATCCAAATCTCATTTTGAATAGGATGCAATTCCCTAAAATCCATATTCACACCCCAAGATCAAAAAATGCACTCACAAGAAGTTATGAATTTGGACATTATATGTCATTTTTCAAAGTCAACAAAAACACCTTTTTTGTCAAAGTTTATAACTTGAGAATGAAATTTCAAAATGCGATGAGACCAAAAGGGTTGATTAGAGTACATCTAAATCTTTCTAAAAAGTTCAAGTACACTTCCAAAAGTTCAAAATTGAAGAAGTTATGCATTGCTGAAGTTGGACATTTTTGCAAAATTGCCAAAAGTCAACTATCCCCAAAACTTCAAATTTTGTCAAATGGGACCATTATTTTCCACTTGATTTGAGCTTGAATCATTGTCTAAGTACCCTAGCTTCAGCCATGTGTCCATATATCATTTTTATTATTTAATTTGATTTTTATTTGAATTTATTCATTTTAAATCAAATTAAATCACATAAAATCAAAAAATTGATAACCAAAGATTTTTTATTGATTATATGCTTCAATGGACAGCTAGCATATCTCCAAACTCGTATCAAAGCAAATCATGTGCAAAAAGATTGAATGGAATCAAATTTGGAAAGGTTTAATAATGGAGATCAAATCACATTCATGTGCATTGATATGAAGGGATTCAGTCCATGATTCTTACCCTAATACAAAGCATATTACATAAGCAAGCCAAGGGATACGAAATCAGGGTTGAAAAGTGCAGAGAGAGGCAGAACAAAAGTGCAAAAATTCACAAAAAGTGGGAGATCGAAGTGCAAGCTAGAGGCCGTTTCAGGACATGAGACTTGTCCCAATCACTTCCTGACCATTCATACAAGCTACCTGGATCCAGAGCAAGCATTTTTAGACATCCAAACGCACTGTAAGTCGCGCGATAACCACCCCTGTTCTTGATTTCGCAACTCTGAATTTAAGCATCTTTTTCATGAATCGATACCATATTTTGAATCTACATAACATTTGCAAGCGATTGGTATTATTCAATTGCGTTTATCTGGCCTGAATGGAGAACCACCATAGCTAGGGTTCTTCGTTTGGTTTTTAGGGTTTTCTGTTTCAGGTAAAATTGTGATTCAAGAAGGGCATGGTTTTGATCAGGAAGCCAGGACAAGCCAAACCATGTTCTTGGAATGGATTTATATGGCCTAGAGAAGATTTTAGGGTATGCCTGCATTTTTAGCTGCGAGTTCAAATCCGCAGGTATTCTTTTGCAGGGTTGAGGACAGGGATGACTTCGTGTCATCTGTCCATTGGTGGATTCAAACCAAACGCGCCTTTTTTCTATTTTTGCTGGCATATGAATTGTTTTATTATATTATATATTCTATGCGTTATATTAACAATTGAAACAATTTGGCTTAGTGGTGGACAAGGCACATGTTTTCCCTTCAGGACCTGGGTTCGAATCCCAGGTCCCCCCATTTCTCAATATTTTTGTTCTTCAGGTGATCCAATGCATATGTCTATTTGTAGCCTACCATGCATCCTCGTCCAATCAATAGCCAGATGGCCATTAGCCAGATCTGATGGCCAGGGTCTGAAGGTCCATAGAAACGTTGGTCAATGCACATGTACCAGATCAGAGAAAGTCAAAAGAAGGCCAACGTTTTTGGGCTTAAGGAATTACTACTCATACTCCCAAAACAGGCCCAAACCCCTCTCTCTTTCACTTATTTTATTTTATTTTAATTGTTTTATTATTTTTATTTAATTTACTAACCAATCACAAAATCCCTCTTTTATTAAATAAAATCACCAAAAAATATTTTTTTATTTCAAATCAAATTTTAATATTTTATTTTCCTTAATAAATTTGTTAATTAATTAGGTTTTAATTAGAAAACTTTAATTCCTTTTGTAAAATAATTAAAATTAATTAGACTTAATTAGTTTTTAACCATTAATTTAATTATTATTATTTCTTTCCTAAATAATCAAAACTCAAAAAATAATTTTATTTTTCATTTAATTAATTCATTAATTTAAATTTAGTAATTAATTTAGGTTTAATTTCTTTCGCTTAAATAAAAACAACAAAAAACCTAAAAAGGGATTTCTTCTTTAACCAAAAGGGTCAAAACCCTAATCATGCGCTCGATTTGATTTCCCGCACGCGATTTACTTTCTTTTATCCAATAATGTATCTGTTTCCGGATTGTAATAGTTAATAGGACTTTTAATTATTTTTTATTGCTTTATTTTATTTTTTCAAAAGGGTTTGTCTTTGGCGATGTAAATACCCTACGCCTTGTAATTTAAATTCCGCATTTTATTTCCGTAAATTATAACTGTTAGATGTTTGATAATAGGTTTGCATGACAAGACTGAATGTTAATCTTAAAATCAAATCAGATCACCCTTAACATGTACAAAGATAAAAATAAACTGAAAACGACACACTCGCACATGCGCACTCTTAGGGTACACCCCACTTAGTTTCCTTCGTACGCGGTCATTGAGTATAGGTCGTTTTAGAGGTCGTCCTCTTGTCTAACAGATTATAGTCGCCTCAAAATGGTTGCCTCGGATATTGTTGCCTCAAACAAATGATCTAAGACATTAGGGTTACCGCTAAGGCGTCCTAACATTGCTTTAGTGACCGTAAGTCCCTAATTCAAATTGACCCTTAAACTCCAACGACGGTGCTACCTACTCATTTATAGTGGGATAGCATTGTCTAAAGGACATTAGCATAAAAAGATTCCTTTTTCGAGTAGGTAGATGGTTCTTAGATACTTGCTCTTTCAAAAAACAAAATCTTTTTCACACTTACACTCCTTTTTTGAACAAAGTTTTCAAAAACACTTCATACGCTCTTGAGGACAGAAGCAAGAGTTAAATCGAAGTTTTCAAACCCACAAGCACAAAAGCAATTTTGGAAACAATTGAGCAAGTACCTAAGAGCCCGTGGATAACCACAGATAGAAAGGGTGATAATACCTTTCCTTTCTATAATCTACCCCTCGAACCCGAGAAATATCTCGAAAAAGGAATTTTTCTGTGTTTTTTTCCTTTCCTTGTTGGATAAAATAAAAGACGGTGGCGACTCTTGCTTACCGCGACATTTTGCAAAAACAAACGCAAAATGCAAATCCAGCATTCCAAAAACAGTCAGTTCTTCCCACCGTATCACAGAACTGGCGACTCTGCTGGGGAAAATTTTATAAGTGGGGTGTACCTTAGGAATAGTTCATAATGTTTTCAATTGCTTGACTTGTATGCTTTATATTTGTGGGCTTGAATCGGAGTTACTATAGATCCTAACCCGGATCTGAGGGATACCTTTTAGGTAAGTAGAAATAAACTGTGAGGGAACTGTATAACGTAGACCGATACGGTTGAAGCAGTAGCTACGTTGGTGTGGCACTTTAGTTTGTACTGATATCCCTTGTGGCGCAACAAGGAGAATATGGGTCTTCTAAGGGGTCATTAAGCACCAACTGACCTTAGAACCTTTAAATTGACCAACTTGGCCATTGAACAGTAGTAGTATGCTACACTCATTGAGACCAAACTCTCGCGATGATTCTGGTTGCAAGAAAAGGTTGCTAAACTGGAATTATGACTGATCGAGGGTGGTCAGTGATATTGAGATCCTCTAGAACCCGTGTGATACGGTGGGAAGAACTGACTGTTTTTTAGAATGTTGGTTTGCGTTTGTTTTCGCAAAATATCACGGTAAGGAAGAGTCGCCACTGACTTTTATTTTATCCAACAAGGAAAGGAAAAAAGCATAGAAAAATTACTTTTCTGAGATTTTTCTCGGGTTCGGGGGGTAGATTATAGAAAGAGAAGGTGTTAGCACCCTTTCTATCCGTGGTTATCCACGGGCTCTTAGGTACTTGCTCAAATGTTTTCAAAATTGCTTTCTTTGTGCTTGTGGGTTTGAAAAAAGTTTTTGTTTTAAAACTTCGACTTAACTAGTGCTTCTGTCCTCAAGAGCGTATGAAGTATTTTTGAAAACTTTGTTCGAAAAAGAGTGTAAGTGTGAAAAAGGTTTTGTTTTTTGAAAGAGCAAGTATCTAAGAACCATCTACCTACTCAAAAAAGGAATCATTTTATGTTAATTTCCTTTAGACAATGTTATCCTACTAATGATGAGTAGGTAGCACCGTCGTTGGAGTTTAAGGGTCAATTCGAATTAGGGACTTACGGTCACCAAAGCAATGTTATGACGCCTTAGAGGTAACCCTAATGTCTTAGATCATTTGTTTTGAGGCAACAATATCCGAGGCAACCGTTTCGAGGCGACTATGATCTTTTAGACAAGAGGGCGACCTCTAAAATGACCTATACTCAATGACCGCGTACGAAGGAAACCAAGTGGGGTGTACCCTAAGAGTGCGCATGTGCGAGTGTGTCATTTTCAGTTATTTTTTATCTTTATACATGTTAAGGGTGATCTAAGTTGATTTTAAAATTAACATTCAGTCTTGTCATGCAAACCCTATTATCAAACATCTAACAATTATAATTTGCAGAAATAAAATGCGGAATTTAAATTACAAGGCGTCGGATATTTACATCGCCAAAGACAAGCCCTTTAAAAATAAATAAAGCGATAAAAAATAAATAAAATTCCTATTAGGCTATTACAATCTGGGAGCAAGTACATTATTGGATAAAAATAAACAACGCGTGCGGGAAATTAAATCGAGCGCAAAATTCTAGGGTTTTGACCCTTTTGGTTTAAAGGAAATATCTTTTTGTTGTTTTTAATTTTAAGAAAGAAATTAACTTAAATTAATTACTAAATTAATAATTTAATTAATTAATAAAAAAAATATTTTTGGTTTTTTGTTATTTTAAAAAGGAAAATAAAAATTAATTGAATTAGTAAAAACTTAATTAAGTCTAGTTAATTTTAATTATTTGCAAAAGAGGTTAAAATTATTCTAGAATTAAAAACTAAATTAATTTATTAGTATTTATTAATAAAAAATCAAAGTTAAAATTTAATTGAATTAAAATATTTTTTGGTGATTTTATTTTATAAAAGACTGAATTTTAATTGGTTAGTAAATTAAATAAAAATAATAATAATAAAACAATTAATAATAAACAAATAAAATAAATGAGAATAGGGGAGTATGAGCCTGATTATATGGTGTAGAAAGCAATTCTGAGGCCCATTAGAGCTGGCCTTGTTTGACTTTGCAGATCTAGCGCATATGCGTTGACCAATGTCTTGGTGGACCTTTAGATCCTGATCACCAGATCTGGCCAATGGTCATCTGGCCAGTGAATGGGCGAGGGCGTATGGTATGCTGTAAACTTGAACACACACACAATCACCTGGAAAAAAACATTGAGAAAGTGGGAGACCTGGGATTCGAACCCAGGTCCTGAAGGATGATACACGCCTGCCTTGCCACTACACCACCTTGTTCTATTTGTTATCATAATTAAAAGAGTATATTATATAATAAAACAAATCCATGGCCAGAAAAAACAAAAAAACACGCGCGCGGTATTTGAACGAACCAATGGGCAGGGGACACCTCATCTTCCTTGTCCTAAAACCTGTAAAAACATTACCTGCGGATTTGAATCCGCAGCTAAAAACACAGGCCTGTCCTAAAATCTTCCCTAGGTCACATAAATCAATTCCAAGAACATGGTTGGGTTCGTCTTGGCTTCCTGATCAAAACCATGCCCTTCTTGAGTCCTGATTTTACCTGAAATAGAAAACCCCAAAAAACAAACGAAGAACCCTAACTATGGTGGTTCTTCGTTCAGGCCAGATAAAAGCAATTGGGTAATACCAAACGCTTGCAAATGTCATGTAGATTCAAAATATGGTATTGATTCATGAAAAGGATGCTTAAATTCTTAGTTGCGAAATAAAGAACAGAGGTATATTTCTTGACACTTACAGCGTGTTATGGGGTTTGAAGAAGCTTGCTTTTGATCCAGGTAGATTGAGTGAACACCCAGGAAGCGTTTAGGACAGATCTCAGCCCTTGAAAACACCTCTAAGCACGATTTTGATCTCAAGCTTTTTGTGACTTTTTTCAACTTTTGTCTTGCCTCTGCCTGCAGCTTCCAACCCTTTTCTCGATTGCTCTGGCTTGCTTATGTAATGTCCAGTGTATTAGGTCTACAAACTTGGCTTAAATCTTCCCCCATCAATGCTTGCCAATTTGATTTGATTCTCCCTTTACAAACTTGCCAATTTTGCCAAATCTCAATTTTTTTGCCCATGATTTGCTTGATTCGATTTTGATGATGTTAATGATGATAATCAAATCCTGAAATAGCCAAAAGATCTCATGTTATCAAAGTTTTAGATTTTATATGATTTAATTTGATTTAAAATGAATAAATTCAACAAAAAATCAAATAAAATAATAAAAATGAAATATGGGCTCATGGCTAAAGCTAGGACACGTGGGAAACTATGCAAGCTCAAATCAAGTGGAAAAGAATGGGCCCATTTGACAAAATTTGAAGTTTTGGGGATAGTTGACTTTTGGCAATTTTACAAAAATGTCCAACTTCAACAATGCATAACTTCTTCAATTTTGAACTTTTGGAGGTGTTCTTGGACTTTTTATAAAGCTTGATATGTCCTCTAACCAACCCGTTTTGTCTCATCTCATTTTGATATTCCATGATCAAGTTATAATCTTTGGAAAAAAGGTGTTTTTGTTGACTTTCAAAAATGACCTATAATGTCCAAATTCATAACTTCTTGTGAGTGCATTTTTTGGTCTTAGGGTATGAATATGGATTGTAGGAAATTTCATCATATTCAAAATGAGCTTTGGATGGGTCATTTCTCATAAAGTATGAGAAAGTTATGCTTGGTCAAAGTTGGGTTGACTTATCCTACAAAACCCTAATTTAGCAACTTTTGAGTCTTGATGAATTTTGAGCAATCCTTGATGAATCATGATCAAACCTTAATAAAATGATGAAATATCCTTCAAAATGAGAATGTTGACAAAAAATCTTGAAGTTTGACTGTATGTAGGTCACAGTTGACTTTATTTCTAGCACAGTCGATTTTTGGACCTTTGAGCAATTGACTGAGCAAAATTCCTCTGCAAGGCTTGAAACTTGACATGGATGATATTGACAACATATTAGGACATTGGTGAGAATTTGAGGTCATTTGGACTCATGGATCTTGATGCAACACAAAACCCTAATTTGGGTTGACTGTCTTTAGGGGATAGCTTGTCTGACCAACTCTTGAGCAACCTTGAGCCACTTGGAGATTTTTCTTGCAATGTTTTGAGAAATATGAGAGGGCAAATTTTGGGGTACAACAGCTGCCCCTGTTCAATCTTCTTAAACCTGAGGATGTAGATTGGCTTTTGTGCCTTTCGTGATCCGAAGGTGGAAGATGATTCAACACTAGAGTGCCCAGAAATTTGCACTCGCATGAAATGGTATCAGCCTTGTGATGTCGGGAATGGGCTTACAGATGCCATTTGGAGATTGCTGATGGGAGGATGGGCTTAAAGATGCCATCTGAAGGAGTCACTATACCAAATTTGGCTTTTAGCAGCACCCCTACGAAAGCGCTTTTAGGAAAAGCGCTGGCATAGGCTTCGCTAAAGACAAAATTAAAAAACACGCTAAAAAAGCGCTCTTATAGTGGGGGGGGTATGAAAGCGCTTTTAAAAAGCGCTCTGGTAAGGGGGGGTATGAGAGCGCTTTTGAAAAGCGCTTTGGTAAGGGGGGGTATGAGAGCGCTTTTGAAAAGCGCTTTGGTAAGGGGGTATGAGAGCGCTTTGGTAAGGGGGTATGAGAGCGCTTTTCAAAAGCGCTCTGGTAGGGGGTGGGGTACAAGAGCGCTTTACCCTTAAAAGCGCTGGTATAGCTACATCTACTAAGGCGCTTTTCAAAAGCGCTTTCATAGCCTTTTTAAAATTAAAATTTTTAAAAACAAAATTATACAAACCCCATCCGTCTTCTCACATCAACCTTCATTCCAAAGTCCAGACCTTCCATAACCTACATCTACTGTTACGAACTTCCATAACCTTCACTCCTGCCTCATCTCCGCGACCGTTACTTCACTGCTGCCGCCATTCTTCTTCTATTTCCATTTGTTCAAAGCTCCGTCACTTGCCGTCACCGTCACTTGCCGTCACTTCCTCAGCCATCTCCGTCGCTCCTACTTCAAAGCTCTTTGTCAAGTCCAAACGTGGTTCCCTGTTATCATCATCAACAACATCCAACTTCCAATTTTCTACAAATTATCTTAGGTAACATTACTTGATTTTCATAGTTTTGTTGAATACTTGAGTAATTTCTGCATGCATATTATGTGTTTGTGATAATGTTTATGTGAATTTGTGATGTAGATTTTAACATAGATTTGTAGACATAACATTTGCACATTAGGTGTACGTAGAAATTCCTCATAGAATTGAATTGCTAATTCTTGACATAAGAACTAATTCTTGATATTGTGCTAATCTATTGACATAGAATCGTGATTACTAACTACTGTTGTGTTTGTTCTATGCTATTCACCTCAATGTGCACAATCATGTTTACTAATTTCTAGTAATGAAAATGATCTTTACAGTGTTCTTCACTATCCATTTCAATTGTTTTCAACAACAAACAAGCTAAAGCGCTCAAGATTTAAGGTATGACTATCTTTTGATGCTTCACTAAGTAAGTCATTTGTGATGGATGTCAAGGAAACTTGTGTATTTTTATACTCTTCATTCAACAGTTTCTTCAAAATAATGTCAAAGAAACTAATGTCATTGTTCTTGTTTACCCTAACCAATTGATATTTTCGCATTCCAGGAGAACAATTTCTTTCTCTCGTTCAATTGCTTAAGTAATCTCTCTCATTCAAGTAATCTCAATCCTCCAGAGGCCTTCACGAACTGGTTTTTAGAAGTCCATCTTCTTCATCTAACTTGCTTCCTTCCTCTTAAATCTTAAGTAAGATTTAACATTGTTTTTAAAAATTAATCTTGAAGTAATCTTGTGTTGTTGTAGGTTGGTGTTTTAGTTTGAAGTATAATATTGTGATAATGTGATAATGTGTTTTTGGTTTGTTTTATTAAGTTGATGTTCTGGTTTGAAGTATTGTGTTTGTATTGTGATAATGTGATAATTTTTTTTAGTTTGGTGCCTTAGAAGTTGAAATTTTGTAAACTTTAATTATTAGTTACATAAGACATTAATAGAAAAATGGTAGTGTTTATTTTTTAATTTGTTAGGAGTAGAAGGAATTTGTTTATATTAGAGGTGGTTATATTTTTAATGCGCTATAATGTAGTGGAATTGGAATTTAGAGAATTGGTACTTACTAATATGTGTAAGATTGGAACTTAGATAATTTTGAGATTTTGTTGTGTTGTGTTAATTTATTTAATTGATTATGCATCACAAAAGTGATAATGAAGAGTAGAAAAAATGATTCTTTTTTCAATAGGAAAGAAATAGATGAAGAGAACTTAACCCCTATTAGTAGTGGAAGTAATAGGATGGCCTTGAATCTGTGCAATTTAGGAATTCCAGTTATGAAAGTCATGGACATGCCTTCCAAAACAACATCAAGAATGGGGAGGGAATGTATTTGCTGTAGTAATGAAACTGTTATTTCCCACCCATAACAAACAATGTAGACTAAGGTTTATATATTTAAAGTTCCTTAAATAAGCTTATTGTTCTAATCTAAGGTTTATATTATTGTGTTTATGAAGTCTGTTTTGAACTTTGTGTGAGTTTTAATAGTTTTGTTCTTTGTGTGAAACTCGTCTCATTGGTTGAAGAATGTCGATGTTTATAAATTATCTTTAGTCCTGATTCTTAAGCAACATAATTTTTTGATTCAAGTGTTAGCATATGTTCGGCCTTTATGTATCATGTTCTTAATAGAATTTAAATAATTAAGATGATGACAAATAGGTGAAAGAAATACTCTATAAATTTGAAGTGAAAGTTAGGTTAGTGTGAAACATGTTGTTAGATTATGATGACAAATAGGTGAAATAAATACTAAATTTGAAGTGAAAGTTAGGTTAGAGTGAATCATATATATCTTATATATTAAAGTTGTGAAGTCTATTAAATTATTTTGGAGTTAAAATTAAGGTTTTTTTTTAGTAATTTTATATATTTATTTTATTTTATTTTATTAGTTATTTATTAAAATTAATTTCCTCTCAGTAACTCTTTAATTTCGTTTATCGTTAAGTGAGGTACTTACTAACTTTGTGAATTGAATTCGCCATAGGGGTTACTTGTGAAGAGTGAAAGTTTGACCGTTTTTGTTTAGCTTAATTAAGACATGGATAAGACATGGATGAATTCAAACCGATTGTCGAAAGAGTACGAGAAAGGGGTATGGGAATTTGTTGAGTTTGCGGTTGCGCACTCCAAAGACCCGCTTCGAATGCCGTGTCCTTGCTTGGGTTGCTGTTATGCCGGGGGTAAGGTTGACGGGAATCAGTTGGGATCTCATTTACTACGGTTTGGAATTGATAGAAGTTATACATGTTGGACAATGCATGGTGAGAAAAGTACCGGGAATGCTGAGTCGAGTTGTAATAGGAAGTATGCTTCAAACGACGATTGCACAGACACATACGATTGTGATCGAGTCGAAGAGATTGCAGAAGCGCTTGAAGAAGATCTTGCGGATTGTCCCAAAATGTTTGAGAGGTTGGTAAGCGATGCAGAGAAACCGTTGTATGTTGGTTGTTCAAAATTCACAAGATTGTCTGCGGTGTTAAAGTTGTACAACTTAAAGGCGGACAATGGATGGTCGGATAAAAGTTTCACAGAGTTATTAGCCCTTATGAAAGATATGCTACCAGAGGATAATGTTCTTCCCAATCGAACGTATGAAGCCAAAAAGATGTTGTCTTCTATTGGAATGAGCTATGATAAGATACATGCATGTCCAAACGATTGCGTTTTGTTTCGAAACGAGTATGCAGCGTTGAATGAGTGTCCTAAATGTGGTGCCCCTCGATATAAGAAAAAGTTGTCTCCTGCTAAAGTCTTATGGTATTTTCCTATAATTCCGAGATTTAGACGCATGTATCGTAGTGAGACCGATTCAAGACACTTGACTTGGCATGCAGATGAAAGAATTATTGATGGAAAGTTGCGACATCCAGCAGACTCACCACAATGGAGTAAAGTTGATACTGAATATCCTGAATTTGGAAAAGAAGCAAGAAACCTTCGGTTGTCATTGTCTACTGATGGAATGAACCCGCATGGTATTCAAAGTATCTCGCATAGCACATGGCCTGTGATTCTTATGATTTATAACTTACCTCCGTGGCTATGTATGAAGCGTAAGTACATGATGTTATCTATGCTAATTTCTGGGCCTAAACAACCAGGGAATGACATAGACGTATACTTGGCACCCTTAATCGAAGATTTAAAGTTTTTGTGGGAGAGAGGTGTGGAGGTTTACGATGGGTATAGGAAAGAAAGTTTCAACTTGAGGGCGATGTTGTTTGGAACAATTAATGATTTTCCAGCATACGGAAATCTATCCGGGTACAGCAACAAGGGTCAAAAGGCGTGTCCTGTTTGTGAAGATGAAACCGATACGACACGATTGGCGCTTTGTCAGAAGAATGTCTTTCTCGGCCATCGTAGATTCTTAAATTCTAATCATCACTACCGTGGGTGGAGAAAAGCATTCAATGGAGAGGCCGAACATCGTACAGCCCCGCCTTTTTTGTCAGGTGATCAAATTTTTGAAAAGGTGAAAGATGTGAGCACTCAGTTTGGCAAGCCTTTTGCACATTCAATTGTCAAGGGTGGGTGGAAGAAGAAGTCAATTTTCTTTGAACTTCCATATTGGAAGTCGTTGTACGTAAGACATTTCCTGGATGTTATGCATATTGAAAAAAATGTATTTGACAGCGTTATAGGTACGCTACTCAATATACAAGGAAAGTCTAAGGATGGCGTTAACATAAGGAATGACATGGTAAACATGGGGATGAGAACTGAATTGGGGCCCGTGACGAAAGGAAGACGAACATATCTGCCACCTGCTGTTTACACTCTATCTAGAAAGGAGAAGAAAACATTGTGTAAGTTCCTCAGTGAAGTAAAAGTTCCAGAAGGCTACTCTTCAGATATTAGAAGACTTGTGTCCATGAAAGACCTCAAGTTAAAGAGTTTGAAGACGCATGATTGCCATGTTATAATGGAACATTTTTTACCAATAGGTATACGTTCTATTCTGCCAGAAAAAGTAAGAAGCGCAATAACTAAGCTGTGTTTCTTCTTCAGGTCTATTTGCAGTAAGGTGGTCGATCCCGCGATCTTACCAACATTGCAAAATGAGATAGTTGTTACTTTATGTGATCTTGAAATGTATTTTCCTCCCTCGTTTTTTGACATAATGGTTCATCTAGTCGTTCATCTTGTGAAAGAGACACAACTGTGCGGACCAGCTTATATGAGATGGATGTACCCTGCTGAACGTTATATGAAAATATTAAAAGGGTACGTGAAAAACAGAAGTCGACCAGAGGGTTGTATTGCCGAGCGATACGTTGCTGAAGAAGCGGTTGAGTTTTGTACTGAATATCTGTCAAATGTTCAATCAATTGGACTCCCCAAATCTCATATTGTCGAAAAAAAAGAAGGAAAAAGGCTAATTGGAAATAAAGTTGTGACAGTATCAATGGTCGAACGGGATCAAGTGCACTTGTATGTTCTGCACAATGAGATTGAGGTTGAGCCGTTTGTTGAAATGCACAAAGTTGTTCTCCGAGATTTAAATCCAAATAGAAATGAGAACTGGATAGTACGAGAGCACAATCGAAGTTTCATACCGTGGTTTAGAGATCATATTTATTCAAAGTATCGTTCAGATCCTGCTTCAGTAACAGAAAGGTTGAGATGTTTAGCCTATGGTCCATCTGTAATTGTGCTTTCTTATAGCGCATACGCAATTAATGGATACACATTTTATACCAAAGAACAGGATGATAAAAGTACTATGCAAAATAGTGGTGTTACCTTGGTAGCTGAAGCTATGCACATATCAAGTGCGAATGACTTAAATCCGAAATTTGCAAATTTGTCATATTTTGGGGTTATCGAGCGCATTTTGGTGTTTGATTACGCGAAGTTTCAGATTCCTGTATTTGGTTGCAAGTGGGTTGAAAATAATAGTGGCGTACGAATGGATAAGTCAGGATTTTTGCAAGTGGATCTCAATAGGGTAGGGTACAAAGATGAGCCTTTCATTCTAGCCTCTCAAGCTAAACAAGTGTTCTATGTCAATGATCCGACAAGTACGAAATGGTCTATAGTGCTTTTATCTAACAAAATAGTTGATGAAAAAATTGAAGATCAAGGTGATATTGGTGTTGGCATTGAATCTTGTACAAGAAACGATCAAAATGAGAATGAATCTTGTATTAGAAATGATCATAATGAGGGTATTTGGATCAATCCAACCGTCCGCATTGTTAAGAGACGCGTAGTACACAATCCTACCAAGAAAAGAAAGAGACGTTAGTGATAAAGTTAGTGTTAATAGTGTCAATGTTTTAGTTTGTTTGATACAGGTTCAAAATTTGAAGCATTTTTGTATGCTATGATGACTTGTTGCAATGATGAAACTTGATTGTTGTACATGTTCAAATATATACATGTTCTCTCTATTTCAATCTTGATTGTTGGTACTGTAATGTTAGTTTAAAGGTGTACTAGTTCAAATATATACATGTTCTCTCTATTTCAATCTTAATATGAGTATCATCTAATATTATTTTTGTCATTTTTGTCTCCTTCATTTTCCTTCATTTTTGTCTTACTGGTTCATATACCATCTACATATTATCTAGTTGTTCAAGAGTTAAGGGGTAATTCGAATTAAAGGTATTATCTTTTTATTTTGTTTTAAAGTTTTCATTTTTGTTTTTAGTATATCCTCCAACAGTGTATTAGATCGTGATGCGATTCTACCGGTACCCGACATGGTCTCAGAGACGACATTGCTGCGAGATGCAATAGGATCATTTGTTGCATGGCCCTCGGAGCTCATTACCATTAGTGATGAGGTATACTGAAAACGATTATGAATCATTTAGTTTTCGAATGTCAATTCTAAACCGTTTATTAATTATTTTTTACATTTTAATTTTAGACTGCTCCTATAAAACCCGCAATTAAGGGTAAAGGGATTTTACAGGAGGAGGAGTCTGTTGCATCACTAAAAGAGGTACATTTAAAGTGTTAATATATAGTCTGAATCTAAATCTGCATGATTTTATATTTTACCTAACTTATATGATTTTTAGGCATCCGCTCGGGAGTCACAACAAGTGACGCAGCAGGTTCGTAGCTTACCACCCACTGGTCCTCCGAAGCAAGCGGCAAAAAAAGGCGGTGCTTTTGTGCCTCGATACCGTTCGACACTCGCAACCATGGTTGATATGTCCGATTTGAAGGATGGTGGTTTACGTGAAATCAACATGGATGAAAGTGTCTTCGGTATTGAATTCCAGTCACATATTACATTTGATGACTTGGAAGAGATTTTTACCCATGATCAACTAGGCGTCAGTAATATGCACTCATACATCCGGTAATATTCACTCATCCGATATATTATTTAATTAGTCCCACAATATAATTTATTTACATATTTCAATGAAAATAATCTAATGTTTATTATGTTTTTATTTAAGGTTGTTGTATGACAGAGTGTTGCGCGGGACTGCATTGTCTGACAGATTCCGTTTCGTGTCTTCCGCCCATTGCAGCGGAATGACAATTGCTTCGGAACCGGAATCAGTTAGACAGCGCTTAGTAGATAGATTCATGTCCACCGGCAATACAGAAAGTCTGCATCTTTGGGCGTATAATACCCGACCAGTAGGGTTAGTTTCTCATTCTTGGTTCATCTAATCTCTGTTTCTTTTGTGTATAGCAAAATTTTCATATAACCTATTGTTTTAATTTATAGAGCACACTGGTTGCTGCTTGCTATCAACCCGATAAGAGAAGTCGTGTATTATCTGAATTCGGTAAATGGTGAATGGACCAATTATCCGGCTATGAAGGAAATCGTTGATTTGTAAGTGGGATCGTTCTAAATATATATTCGTGTATATTTATATATTTTCTTATTTGTGGGATTGATTTAAACATATGCTTTTATATATTTAATAATTAGATCAATACAAGTGTTCCGTAGTCAACGGGACGCACAGGTATCCCGAACTAAATCGAACAACATCACTTGGATCCAAGTGCAGGTACATTACTTTTCACAATTTTGCTTATAATATTTATGCTACTTGGTAAAACAAGACAACTATAGAATCTTATTTGTTTTATTATGTAGTGTCCGCAACAGCGAAACAGTCATGATTGCGGATACTTTGTTTTGAGGTTCATGAAAGAAATCCTTCAGGCGAATCAATTAGAGATTCCGCTCACGGTATGAATTTATAACTTAAGATAATTTCATATAATTTATTACATTTAACTAAATATATCATTTATATTATGTTTTTGTTTTGTAGTACCTTGACGAATTCCGTGCTGCTGCGTACCCGAAGCTTAAGTTGGAAGAAATTAAAGAAGATTTGTGTCAATATTATATTAGGCAATTTTTCATGTAGGATTTGTGTCGATTTGAACTATAATATTATTGATGTAATGATGTATATATATAATTTTGGATATTATAATGGTATTATATTAGTACATATATTGTCTTACTGATGGCTGAAATAATAGCGTCGAAAATATATTACAGGTCAAAAATATATTACAGGTCGAAAATATTACAGGTCGAAAACATTACAGGTCGACTGGGAGGATTAAATTATAGGCTGCACATAAAAATACCTCATTTAGAAACGACAGCGCTTTTAAAAAGCGCTCTTAAAGGTCCACCTACTAAAGCGCTTCTTAGTAAAAGCGCTGCCAAAGACCAGTAAAAAGGCAAAAAAAATTAAAAAAAAACGTAGCCTACAAAAGCGCTTTTGTAAAAGCGCTCTGGTAGGACCCCCTATAAGAGCGCTTTTTCTGGAAAAAGCGCTCTTATAGGGGGGCCTACCAGAGCGCTTTTACAAAAGCGCTTTTGTAGGCTACGTTTTTTTTTAATTTTTTTTGCTTTTTTACTGGTCTTTGGCAGCGCTTTTAAAAAGCGCTCTTAAAGGGGGGTCTACCAGAGCGCTTTTTCCAGGAAAGCGCTCTTATAGGGGGTCCTACCAGAGCGCTTTTTCCAGGAAGCGCTCTTAAAGGGGGGGTCTACCAGAGCGCTTTTAGAAGCGCTTTTGTTACCTACGCCAGCGCAAGCTTTTAAAGCGCTTTTAAGCGCTTTTAAAGCCCAAAAAAAGCGCTTTTAAAGGTCTTTTTTGGCGTAGTGAGTGTTGATCGCATAAGAGATTCCTTAGCGAGATCTTGCATACCTGTTGTTATGGAAGATTCCGCTGAGGAAGTCTGGTCTTTGTTGAGATTTAGGAACTTGTCTGTACTTCGACCGAGAGAATATCTCTGTTGAGTTTTAAGAACTTGTCCATAATTTAACTGGGGGGAAACATCTTCATCAAGATTTAGGAATTGTCTATAATTCAACCGAGGATAATTCAATTGAGATTTAAGAACCCGTCCATACTTCGACGGAGGAAATTTGTCGAGATTTAGAACCTTATATGTAATTCAACCGAGACTAATTCAGTTGATATTTAAGAACCGATCAGCACTTCGACTGAGGGAAACATCTTCATCGAGATTTAGGAACTGTCTGTAATTCAACCGAGGATAATTCTGTTGAGATTTAAGAACTCGTCCACACTTCGACGGAGGAACTTTGTCGAGATTTAGAACCTTATCTGTAATTCAACCGAGACTAATTCAGTTGAGATTTAAGAACCGGTCAGTACTTCGACTGAGGGAAACATCTTCATCGAGATCTAGGAACTGTCTGTAATTCAACCGAGGATAATTCTGTTGAGATTTAAGAACTCGTCCACACTTCGACGGAGGAACATTGTCGAGACTTAGAATCTTATCTATAATTCAACCGAGGATAATTCAGTTGAGATTTAAGAACCGGTCAACACTTCGATTGAGGGAAACATCTTCATCGAGATCTAGGAACTGTCTGTAATTCAACCGAGGATAATTCTATTGAGATTTAAGAACTCGTCCACACTTCGACGGAGGAAGATTTTATAGATTTAGAACCTCATCTGTAATTCAACCGAGACTAATTCAGTTGAGATTTAAGAACCGGCCAGTACTTCGACTGAGGGAAACATCTTCATCGAGATCTAGGAACTGTCTGTAATTCAACCGAGGATAATTCTGTTGAGATTTAAGAACTCGTCCACACTTCGATGGAGGAACATTGTCGAGATTTAGAACCTTATCAGTAATTCAACCAAGGATAATTCAGTTGAGATTTAAGAACCGGTCAGCACTTCGACTGAGGGAAACATCTTCATCGATATCTAGGAACTGTCTGTAATTCAACCGAGGATAATTTTGTTGAGATTTAAGAACTCGTCCACGCTTCGACGGGGGAACATTGTCGAGATTTAGAACCTTATCTATAATTCAACCGAGGATAATTCAGTTGAGATTTAAGAACCGGTCAGCATTTCGACTGAGGGAAACATCTTCATCGAGATCTAGGACTTGTCTGTAATTCAACCGAGGATAATTCTGTTGAGATTTAAGAACTCGTCCACACTTCGATGGAGGAACTTTGTCGAGATTTAGAACCTTATCTATAACTCAACCGAGACTAATTCAGTTGAGATTTAAGAACCGGTCAGTAGTTCAACATAGCTGAGAACCTAATTGCATCCTTCCTGAAAGGTAAAGGTCAGTCATATGCAATGCATGATATATATCAAGCAATGATGTTCTCAAAATGAATGAGATTATGTTGTATGGTGCGTATATGCATGTATCATGATGTATGGAAATGTAATGTTTTAGCTGGGGAAAATAAATCTCGGATAGCTGCTGGAGAATAGAGTTGGATTCTTCGTTTCCGTTGGGGATGGTGAACAAAGGTGATTGCGAGAATAAACCTGTATGAGAGGATAACTCTACTGGGGAAAACTAATGAGGAGATTACTCTGTGCGGAAGAGACGCTCTGCTGAGGATTCCACCGCTAAGTTCCGAATTACCGTTGCTGGTGATATTTAATCTTGCTAGGGATTTGGATTCTATTTTTGAAAGGACAGAATTCCATTGGGGATGATCTTTCAGTTGCGACTTCACTGGGGATGACCTTTTAGACTCTAATGGGGATAACCCTTTGAGCTCTACTGTGGAAAATCTTCCAAAGTCTACTGGGGATGATTCTCCAAATTCCATTGGAGAAGCTTCTTCAGACTGCACTGGGAAAAAATTCATACTCTCCTGGGGATATCTTGTACTCTGCCGGGGAGTATTCTTATACTCCACTGGGGAATATTAAGACTATCAGGGATATTAAGACCTTTTAGTGCTAATTGTAAATAAACTCTGCTTGGGGAGAATATTACCGATTCATTTACAGTTGCAAGTCTCAGCTGGGGAGAGCTATCATTATTGTCTTACTCTGCAGGGAGTGAACACACCTAGACCATATTATTCAGCTGAATTTACCTTGTACCTGATGGATAATGATACTGCAAAGCTTGGACAAATTCTCATTTTCCCCTGTTTCTGATATTACCAGTAATCGTCTTTTGTTTCACATGTAAATATTCATGAGCAGCAATTAATGTCGAATGCATATATCAAAAATGAACATTGGACATTCTTTGCAAAACAAAACAGAAAAAGGAAAAATAGTTTGAAATTTGTATGAACATGAATTTGTATTGATTTTGAAGTTTGGCCTGTAAATAGGCGTTTTTGTACAAGAGGCTGACGTCCTAGTAAGAGAACGCCGTTGTTGTACCCCAAAATTTGCCCTCCCATTTTCTTCAATATTTGCCAAGAGCATGCTTCAAAATCTCCCAAGAGTTGCACAGTCCAGTTGCCTCCTAACAGTCAAAATTAGGGTTTTGGTTCTGGCAAAGAAATTGAAGTTTCCAAGGGTCCAAACAAGTCCCACATGCCTACAAATATGGTCAAGCATCCTCAGGTCAAGTTTCAAGACTCACAGCACAAAATTGCACAGTCAAAAACCCTAATTGCTCAACAGTCAACTGCAGGGGCAAAATGGTCATTTGACAGTCAAAAGTCAAAAATTTTGGTCAACATCTTATTTTGAAGCCACAAACATCATTTGATCAATTCTTGATCATGATTCTCAAAGCATGGCTCAAAAAGTCTCAAGATGCAAAAGTTTCTATATTTGGACAGTTGAAAAAGTCAACTGCAAATTGACCAGGGCATAACTTCCACATGGTTTATCAGAAAAATTCCATCCAAAGATCATTTTGAAGAGAATGACGTTTCCTAAAACTCCTCTTCTCACTTCAAGTCCAAGAAATGCTCTCACAAAAAGTTATCAATCTCAACATTATAGGTCATTTTCAAAAGTCAACAAAAAGGCACTTTAAGTCAAAGACCATAACTTGATATTGGTAAATCAAAATGACATGGTACCAAAGGCATTGGTTAGAGGACTTCAAGACCTTTCCAAAATGTCCAAGAACATGATCAAAGCTTAAAAATTGAGTAAGATATGCCTTGTGGAAGTTGGGAAATTTTTGGGAATTTTGAAAAGTCAACTTTGCTTCAAATGCCTCAAAATTGCTAATGGGCCTCAATTTCTTCCAAGAATCATCACCCAAAAGCTATGCACGACCCATTGACCCAAAGGGGAGTTATTTTCTTATTTTTAATTAATTAATTGAGTTTATTATCCTATTAATTCATTTAATTAAAATTAAATATAAGAAAAATACTAAAACATGTTTTCCAAATCTTTTTGTGCAACATATTCTCTCATTAAGGCCTAGGGATTTCGTGTACCACATCAAGAGGCAAGATCTTCCAAAATAGGCATGTTTTTCATGACAAAAAGATTGAAAAAGATGCTTGAAAAATCAAATATTGAAACATTGATTCAAGGGATTTTGGGCCAGTTTTTCTAACCTAAACCATTCCTCATACATATACAAAGAAACCCTAATGCTCAAAGACAGGAGGGTTACGCAGAAGCATCAAGATAAAACTTGCATTTTTCACAAAAATCTAAAATCTGTTTTCATAGTTGCAGTGTGATTCAAGGTCTCAAAGGCATTCCAATAGACTCCTGACAATACCATGAATCTTTTCCAACCAAAGCCAAGTCTCCATACTCGAAGAAGTGGTAGAACACAGTCGCCCTGTTCATGAAATTTTTCTTAATCGTATTTGAATTTACATGCCATATCAATGCATTTTAATGTTTAATTTGTACTAACATGATCATTCTAAAGCTAATGGTACCATTCAATTGAAGAATGGATGCCTGTACAAGAATACGCCATTGATGCTTGCTAGGGTTTCAGAAACCTCAAAAGAGGGGTTTATGTATCTGGAAAAATTAGGCCATGAAACTAGGACCAATGAACTCGTGACATTCCCATGAAGCCAAATCACTCATCGCACCTTTTTTATGCTTGCTCAAATTCTATTCGCTATTATTCGTTGTTTCAGTATGTGGGGGTTTAAAACCCCCGCTATCTAGCTTATGTTTTCAGGTAAAACGAAGAAGAAGGTAGACGTGTCTCAGCCAGATTGGACGGTTTGAATTTAGCGCGTTTTTCAAGCCACCAGCACTTTCTCATATATCTTATTCATTGTCCATTATGATATCAAAGTGACTCAATGGCACGGTTGGTGAACACGCTGGCATGCAGGTATTGGGACCTGGGTTCGATTCCCAGGTCCCCCATATTTCCCTATAATTTTTGTTGTAACGTGCTTCTGTGCAGCTTCCATTCTAATGACCATCATGAAGCCCAACGCCTTGGCACGCCACATGTCCCTGAAGGTCAATCCAATGGCCATCACAAGCAGTCCACCATGGACACCAGTCAACCACACCTCACACAAACGCTGAAAGTCAACATGGGCTTGGAATCAGTGGGCCAAATTGCTCAAATAAAACCTCCAAATTGGGCAGAAACCCCCCTCTTGTTTGTATTTCTTTCTCTCTTTTTGTTCTTTCTTTTATTTATTTTAATTATGTTAATTATTTCCTTTTAATTCACCAAATTAATTTTTATAATACAAAAATACAAAAAATCAGAAATCATAAAAATAAAAAATATGTTTTATTTAATATTATTTTGTAAATAAATCTCAATAATTCATTTAGTTTTAATTTAGGGTTTTTATTTTTAACTTTTCTCTAAATAACTAAAATAGGTAGAAATTAGGTTTTAGATTTTTATTCTTTTTTTTCAGTAAAATAATTTCATCTTATGCTTATCATTAATAATTAATTATTTTGTAAATAAATAGGACATTTAATTAATTAGGGTTAAATTAGGTTAAACTTAAACATTTCTCTTTAATAATTAAAAAACAATTTAGAATTAGGGTTTTATTTAATTTCAAATTTTAATTAATTTTCTTTATTTCCATAAAATACCAAAAAACATAAAAATAACTTCCTTTTCTCATTAAATCATTAATTAACCTTTAATTTTAATTTAATTTCTTTAAAGGGTCCAACGCCCTCGCACCTTCGATTATAATTCCTTTTCGCGCGTTTGCTTTTATTTTTCTTTTTAATCTTATGTAATTGCCCCAAAGCCTTGTAATAGATAATTAGGACATTTATTTTCCGCATTTTATTTATTCAAATCGGGTCTTTGTTTAATTTAGCGATGTAGACCCGCGCCTTGTAATAGCGTAGGACCTTTATTTTTCTGCATTTTAATTCCCGCACCCTTTAAGCTGTTAATCACATGAAAGAATGTATGCCCAAATAAAAATAAGCGTAGATCACCCAATACATGACAAACAAATAATAACTGAAAATGACACACAATTCACACACCACTCTTAGGGTACGCCTCACTGTTGCCTTGCCCCTCGAAACGTGGTCGTCAAGTATAGGACGTTTTAGTAAGTCCTCATGTCCATGAACATGGCATGGGGGTAGCTTCTAAAGTGTCCTACTATTGCTCTGGTGACCACACTGTCCCTACAAACGAATTGACCCGAACACCTCCAACGGTGGTGCTGCCTATCTCTCAATGGTGGGATGGCACTGCCTTAAGGGCATTCACACAGCCTAATTCCTTAGGGTAGGTGGATGACTCATAGATACTTGCTCTATTCAAAAACAATCAAACTCCTTTTCACACCGACACTTTTCAAAAAGCTTTCAAAACAATTTTTCAAACACTCTTGAGGACTGATACAAAAGTCGATCTGAAATCTTTAAAACGAAACTTTTTCAAACCCACTCACACTTTGAAAAACAAACATTTTGAAAACACAAATGAGCAAGTATCTAAGAGCCCATGGATAACCATGGATAGAAAGGGTGCTAACACCTTCCCTTTCTATAAATCTACCTCCCGAACCGAGAGCAATCTCATAAGGAATTTTTCTGTGCTTTTGTCCTGTCCATGTTGGAGAAAATAAAAGACGGTGGCGACTCTTGCTTCCGCGACATTTCGCGAACCAGCGTTAAACAGTTAGTTCCAGATCCACCGATCACAGAACTGGCGACTCTGCTGGGGATACTTAAAGTGAGGTGTACCTTAGGATAGTGCATAACTGTGTTTTCAATTGTTTTGACTTGTTTGCTTTAAATTGTGGGTTGCATCGGAGTTACATAGATCCTAACCCGGATCTGGGGATACCCTGTTTAGGTAGCATAAGCTGTGAGGGACATGTCCGGCGTAGACCGACATGGGTGAAGCAGTGGCTATGTTGGTGTGGCGCCTTGGTCTGTACCGATATCCCTTGTGTCGCAACGAGGAGAATATGGGTCTTCTGAGGAGTCATTAAGCACCAACCGACCTTAGAACCTTAAATGACCCAACTTGGCCAATAGAACAGTAGCAGTATGCTACGCCCATTGAGGCTAAACTCTCGTGATGGTTCTGGCCATAAGAAAAGATTGCGATGCTGGAGTTATGACCGATTAAGGGTAGTCAGTGATATTGGGATCCTCTAGAATCCGGTTACTTCTGATAGGACAGGTCTTAACCAACAAACTGAAAGAGGGTAATACCTGAACTCCATGCTGGCCTAAACTCTAAGGGCTCTCTGTGTGACTTGTGAGCCTTAAAACTTGACTACTTGCATGCTCGTTATCTGACCCCATGAGTTTGTTGCAGGTTTTGTTTATAGTCCTTAATGGGGACTCATTACAGGGCCTACTTACATCACTCCATGCATAGCATACCATCATACCATTGCATACATCCTCCATAAGGACTAATCCATTTCAAGGATCTCAAGGGCTTGTGATGCAGGTCATGATGAGCCGGTTATCTAGCAAGGGGCAAAGGGGATTTATTTTCCTCTAGCCAAGGGAGTCAGAGGCTATGACCCACTTGATATGGTGAGCTTTGACTCTTGAAGAAGGTTTCCTCTAGCCAAGGTTGTCAGGGGCTATGACCCACTCGATATGGTGAGCTTTGACTCTTGAAGAAGGACTCTCAACAATATGCAGTTCCTTCAATCAAGCTACCGGATTCTAATTCTAACAACTTTCTTGTTTACCCCGCGAGATCCTTGAAAACATCGCATGCATATCATACATATCATTGCATTACAGGTACCCTTGTCACAGGTCACTTACCTTCTTCGTTGTTTATTTCAGCAATGGCTTCCCAACAAGACAACTTGGATCTTCATGATCAAGAGACTCGGTTCAGGGAAATTCTCCTAAACCTATCCAAGGGGCAGGAAGAGCTGAGAACACTTCTCATGGGGATTTTGGTCAGGAACAGTGCTGGGGATGAACGGCTGAAACATCTGCAAGCTGAGGTGGATGCAATGAGGGCCCAGATGATGGGGCAGGTGACTATCATTCAAGGCTTAGCTCAAAGACAAGAAAAGCTCGGGGCTCTCGTCAACCAACTGCTTCGGGGTAACCAACTGGGGCAAACATCTAAGGGTGAAAAGCCAGTCATCATTCAGCCACCTTTGAGAAAAGAAGACAAGGGGAAAGCTCCTCAGTTTGCTTCAGGGTCACTAATTCAGCATCAACCTCACCAGTTTCAGCCAAACAAGCCCAAAAGGCAATTCACCAAGCTCAACGTGTCGCTGCCTCAAGCCTTACAACAACTGTTGAGGTTGAATTTGGTAACTCTAAGGGACCCTCCTAAGAATCCCAACAGGACACCTTCAAGGTATAACCCCAACGCCCGCTGCGCTTATCACTCTGACAGCCCGGGGCATGCTACCGTTGACTGCTGGACCTTGAAGAACAAGATCCAGGACCTGATTGACGAAGGAGCTGTGGAATTCACCCAAGATGGCCAGGCTGAGTGCTTCTACCATCCCTACAGGATGCACCAGTTGAAGTAACAAGCCCTGAGATGAAAAGACTTTTGTTCATTAGGATTTTCAAGTTGTAATTTTCTTTTGTTCAAACATTTACTCATGTTAAACGTTGTTATTTCATTAATGCATCGCATATGTCTGTTTTGAAGCAATATATTCGTATTCACTATATGCAAATTATTTTCATATTTTTTCTGATGATCAACGCTCGATTAATAATTCTAAGCCTCTTGAGGGAGGATGACGAAAACGATACCCCGATCTTTGCAGTATGCTTTTGAACAGACCCCGCTGATGAGGTACAGGCATTGTTTCAATTCCTAAACACTGGAGTTATAAGGAAGATAATCTCTCGTCAACCCCTTTGAGCCAAAGAAGTAGGAGTTTTTCTTTTCGAAATTTAAAACCCTTAATCATAACCTGGGGCAGGGTAGTCTCTCAGTTGATCCAAGTGCATAACGAATGGCACCAAAGAGGTCCTTACAAAATAAAAGACAGTGATGGTTCCGAACAATCATACAGACAGGCAGTCATTACTTCTCAAAATAAAAACCCATTAAGTCAAAACCTATGAAGGAGACTTACAAAACTGGGGCATCCCGCTGACTGTAATTCCAAAAAGGAAACAGTTCAGGCAAAAATAGGGATGATAAAATCAAAAAGAAAGAGGTCATACAAACCCTCAACAAAAGCAAAAAAAATGACTGCCTATTCAGAATAAATCATCAATATCTGAACCATTATTGGAACATCAGGACCAAAACTCAAACAAGGTCTAACGCACGATCAACTGAGTTTAGGTTTGGAGAACATCACGAAGAGCGGGTGGGTACAAATAAAATTTGAGCCTCTATCCTTTGTTTCTTAAACCGTGAACCAGGCCACGTTATAACCCTCAAAAGTCCTAGCTGAAGCATGGGTTAGTTCGAAAGCCTACTGTTACGAAAGGTATCCTGACTCCTTAAGGCCTACGGTAAATACGGAATTGACATCACGTTTTACAAACATTCACTTGTTTTATGAAAAAGAATGCATTTTCAAAATCTTCAAGACAGACATAAGCTTTGCATTTTTAACATAACTTTGTTCGCATATGACTTTTTGTTTGAACAACATAGAAATTCGTACGACGAATGCCTAATGAACAAAAGCACTTCCAATCAAGGGGCACGACAGGATCATGGTCTATTATCTGGGGCAGACAGGTCAAGATTCAAGGAATATCTCAAGAGGCCAAATAGCCTGGGGCAAATCTCCGCCTGAGCCACTTGGGGCATTGGACATGAATTCCCAGCAACAAATCTTGAATGACCAAACATCTTCTAGTAGCGGGGCAACACAATAACAGGGGCACCTCCCTACATCCCGAGAGCATGGACATAGTCGAAAAGATACTACGCGTAATCAAAGACCCGCTAGGTTGACACACCTAGACAAAAATAAGGGCTTCCCAACGAACCAAAAGGGTTCGGGTAAAAATAAGGGATGAAAATGAAAAAATCTGTACACCTGGCAAGTCAAAAACCTGAAAAGGCGGCTTGGGCACAAATGGGTATCCCGGTGGTGAGAAAACCCGAAAGGGCGGTTCAGGCAAAAATTAGGGATCAAAGCGTACGACTATGTCCTGGCATCTCGTCACCTGTCTACCAGAAGATTTGTCCATTACCCCCACAGGTGCCTTCTCCCATTGAAGCTGGGGCAATAATGAGTTGTCTAAGCAATCTAGTTGCTCTGCCATCAAGGCATCAAGACAAGCTCAGCTGAACGTAACCAAGATACCTTAATTCCCCAGAGAGTGAGACAAGATCCAACAATTCTCCCCAAGCAGAGTTAGCTTACTGTCAGCCTTAAGGAAGTTGGATTATTCCCCGAAGATCTCAACATTCCCTAGCACAATATACGAATATTTTTAACAAGCATCCCCGGCAGTCTTGATCTAAGATTGTTCCCCGGCGGTATACCAGGAATTCAGTGGAGTCACTTCCAGTACATCTCAAAATCTCCCCAGGAGAGTCCAATCCAAATCTCCCCAGGAGAGTCCAATCCAGATTTCCCCAAGAAAGTTTGAATCCACATCCCCAGCAGGAAGCTCATCCCCAGTAGATTCTGGAAGCTTACCACCCGCAGAGCACGAACGCGTCCCCCGGCTTTATTCAAAGGTTATTTCCCTACCAGGATATAACTGGGTTATCCTCAGCCAAAAGCCACGGAAAGACCATCCTCGGTAAAGTTTTCTTATCCCCAGTGGAGTCTATTAACACTTCCAACATAACAACAGTATCCCCAACGGAGTTACCATCAACATCCCAGCAAAGTACCTCTCTCCCCAAAAAGTATTGCTCCCCAGCAAGATCGCTAGTAATTTTTCCCCGCAGAGTAATCCATTCGCCAAGTTTATTCCCCAACGGAGTCATCTTCTCCTACCGGTATTCTTGCAACTATCATCCCTAGCGGAAACAACAAAGCACTATTCTCCAACATCAGCCCAGGATGTGACTTCCCGGCACCCGTCAAGGATTTACTTTCCTAGACAAAAACATACATTCATAAACATCACATTTCCATACATTATAGCATGCATATACGCATCATGAACATACAATCTCATTTATGTTGGGAACATCATTGCTTGATCCATATCATGCATTGCATATGACTGACCTTTACCTTTCAGGAAAGATCCAGTCAAGTTCTCAGCTATGTCCAAGACCTTCTCTGGTTCAGATAAATCGACCCTAAGATTTTTCTGATTCTTATCCAGTTGAAGTTATTCCAAGACTTTAGTCTGGTTCAGTCAAATCGACCCTAAGATTTTTTTTATTCTTATCCAGTCAAAGTTAATCCAAGACCTTCTCTGGTTCAGTCAGATCGACCCTAAGATCTCCCGGATTCTTATTCCAGTTGAAGATTCCAAGACCTTGCCTGGTTCAGTTAAATCGACTCCTAAAGATTTTTCCGATGCCGATCCAGTCAAAGGCCTTCTCTGGTTCAGTCAGATCGACCCTAAGATCTCCCTGATTCTTATTCCAGTTGAAGATTCCAAGACCTTGCCTGATTCAGTTAAATCGACTCCTAAAGATTTTTCTGATGCCGATCCAGTCAAAGGCCTTCTCTGGTTCAGTCAGATCGACCCTAAGATCTCCCTGATTCTTATTCCAGTTGAAGATTCCAAGACCTTGCCTGGTTCAGTTAAATCGACTCCTAAAGATTTTTCTGATGTCGATCCAGTTAAAGGCCTTCTCTGGTTCAGTCAGATCGACGCTAAGATCTCCCTGATTCTTATTCCAGTTGAAGATTCCAAGACCTTGCCTGGTTCAGTTAAATCGACTCCTAAAGATTTTTTTGATGCCGATCCAGTCAAAGGCCTTCTCTGGTTCAGTCAGATCGACGCTAAGATCTCCCTGATTCTTATTCCAGTTGAAGATTCCAAGACCTTGTCTGGTTCAGTTAAATCGACTCCTAAAGATTTTTCTGATTCTTATCCAGTCAAAGGCCTTCTCTGGTCCAGTTAAATCGATTCCTAAAGATTTTCCTGATGAAGACTCAGTAGAAGACATCCAAGATTCTCTCATCGTTATTGTTGAGGTAGTAATCACCCCAGGTTCTCTCATCGTTACTGTTGAGGTAGTAATCGCCCCAGGTTCTCTCATCGTTACTATTGAGGTAGTAATCGCCCCAGATTCTCTCATCGTTACTGTTGAGGTAGTAATCGCCCCAGATTCTCTCATCATTACTGTTGAGGTAGTAATCGCCCCAGGTTCTCTCATCATTACTGTTGAGGTAGTAATCGCCCCAGATTCTCTCATCGTTACTGTTGAGGTAGTAATTGCCCCAGATTCTCTCATCGTTACTGTTGAGGTAGTAATCGCCCCAAGTTCTCTCATCGTTACTGTTGAGGTAGTAATCGCCCCAGGTTCTCTCATTGTTACTGTTGAGGTAGTAATCGCCCAAGGTTCTCTCATCGTTACTGTTGAGATAGTAATCGTCCAAGGTTCTCTCATCGTCCCGTTGAGGTAGTAACCATCCCTGATTCATTCTTCACCTTTTGAAGCTCCAGACCCGATTCCTGTATCTCGCCAGGGCACGTCTGAAGAGGTTGAAGATTCTATTCCTGTAACCAACCAGAACGCATCTACACAAAGAGTTTGAAGACCAGCTCATGTAACAGGCCAGGTAATCATTTTCTTTTTCAGGTACGGAAGTTCTCTCTAAGGAATCTCTTACGCGATCAATCTCCAAATGGCATCTGTAAGCCCATTCCCATCATCACACTGCTAACATGTGAGCGCAAATTTCTGGGCACTCTAGTGTTCAATCATCTTCCCCCTTCGGATTACGAAAGGCACGTCAGCCAATCTACATCCTCAGGTCTAAGAAGATTGAACAGGGGAAACTGTTGTACCCCAAAATTTGCCCTCCCATTTTCTTCAAGATTTGCCAAGAGCATGCTTCAAAATCTCCCAAGAGTTGCACAGTCCAGTTGCCTCCTAACAGTCAAAATTAGGGTTTTGGTTCTGGCAAAGAAATTGAAGTTTCCAAGGGTCCAAACAAGTCCCACATGCCTACAAATATGGTCAAGCATCCTCAGGTCAAGTTTCAAGACTCACAGCATAAAATTGCACAGTCAAAAACCCTAATTGCTCAACAGTCAACTGCAGGGGCAAAATGGTCATTTGACAGTCAAAAGTCAAAAATTTTGGTCAACATCTTATTTTGAAGCCACAAACATCATTTGATCAATTCTTGATCATGATTCTCAAAGCATGGCTCAAAAAGTCTCAAGATGCAAAAGTTTCTATATTTGGACAGTTGAAAAAGTCAACTGCAAATTGACCAGGGCATAACTTCCACATGGTTTATCAGAAAAATTCCATCCAAAGCTCATTTTGAAGAGAATGACATTTCCTAAAACTCCTCTTCACACTTCAAGTCCAAGAAATTCTCTCACAAAAAGTTATCAATCTCAACATTATAGGTCATTTTCAAAAGTCAACAAAAAGGCACTTTAAGTCAAAGACCATAACTTGATATTGGTAAATAAAAATGACATGGTACCAAAGGCATTGGTTAGACGACTTCAAGACCTTTCCAAAATGTCCAAGAACATGATCAAAGCTTAAAAATTGAGCAAGATATGCCTTGTGGAAGTTGGGAAATTTTTGGGAATTTTGAAAAGTCAACTTTGCTTCAAATGCCTCAAAATTGCTAATGGGCCTCAATTTCTTCCAAGAATCATCACCCAAAAGCTATGCACGACCCATTGACCCAAAGGGGAGTTATTTTCTTATTTTTAATTAATTAATTGAGTTTATTATCCTTTTAATTCATTTAATTAAAATTAAATATAAGAAAAATACTAAAACATGTTTTCCAAATCATTTTGTGCAACATATTCTCTCATTAAGGCCTAGGGATTTCGTGTACCACATCAAGAGGCAAGATCTTCCAAAATAGGCATGTTTTTCATGACAAAAAGATTGAAAAAGATGCTTGAAAAATCAAATATTGAAACATTGATTCAAGGGATTTTGGGCCAGTTTTTCTAACCTAAATCATTCCTCATACATATACAAAGAAACCCTAATGCTCAAAGACAGGAGGGCTGCGCAGAAGCATCAAGATAAAACTTGCATTTTTCACAAAAATCTAAGATATGTTTTCATAGTTGCTGTGTGATTCAAGGTCTCAAAGGCATTCCAATAGACTCCTGACAATACCAGGAATCTTTTCCAACCAAAGCCAAGTCTCCATACTCGAAGAAGTGGTAGAACACAGTCGCCCTGTTCATGAAATTTTTCTTAATCGTATTTGAATTTACATGCCATATCAATGCATTTTAATGTTTAATTTGTACTAACATGATCATTCCAAAGCTAATGGTACCATTCAATTGAAGAATGGATGCCTATACAAGAATACGCCATTGATGCTTGCTAGGGTTTCAGAAACCTCAAAAGAGGGGTTTATGTATCTGGAAAAATTAGGCCATGAAACTGGGACCAATGAACTCGTGACATTCCCATGAAGCCAAATCACTCACCGCGCCTTTTTTATGCTTTCTCAAATTCTATTCGCGATTATTCGTTGTTTCAGTCTATGAGGGTTTAAAACCCCCGCTATCTAGCTTATGTTTTCAGGTAAAACAAAGAAGAAGGTAGACGTGTCTCAGCCAGATTGGACGGTTTGAATTTAGCGCGTTTTTCAAGCCACCAGCACTTTCTCACATATCTTATTCATTGTCCATTATGATATCAAAGTGACTCAATGGCACGGTTGGTGAACACGCTGGCATGCAGGTATTGGGACCTGGGTTCGATTCCCAGGTCCCCCATATTTCCCTATAATTTTTGTTGTAACGTGCTTCTGTGCAGCTTCCATTCTAATGACCATCATGAAGCCCAACGCCTTGGCACGCCACATGTCCCTGAAGGTCAATCCAATGGCCATCACAAGCAGTCCACCATGGACACCAGTCAACCACACCTCACACAAACGCTGAAAGTCAACATGGGCTTGGAATCAGTGGGCCAAATTGCTCAAATAAAACCTCTAAATTGGGCAGAAACCCCCCTCTTGTTTGTATTTCTTTCTCTCTTTTTGTTCTTTCTTTTATTTATTTTAATTATGTTAATTATTTCCTTTTAATTCACCAAATTAATTTTTATAATACAAAAATACAAAAAATCAGAAATCATAAAAATAAAAAATATGTTTTATTTAATATTATTTTGTAAATAAATCCCAATAATTCATTTAGTTTTAATTTAGGGTTTTTATTTTTAACTTTTCTCTAAATAACTAAAATAAGTAGAAATTAGGTTTTAGATTTTTATTCTTTTTTTTCAGTAAAATAATTTCATCTTATGCTTATCATTAATAATTAATTATTTTGTAAATAAATAGGACATTTAATTAATTAGGGTTAAATTAGGTTAAACTTAAACATTTCTCTTTAATAATTAAAAAACAATTTAGAATTAGGGTTTTATTTAATTTCAAATTTTAATTAATTTTCTTTATTTCCATAAAATACCAAAAAACATAAAAATAACTTCCTTTTCTCATTAAATCATTAATTAACCTTTAATTTTAATTTAATTTCTTTAAAGGGTCCAACGCCCTCGCACCTTCGATTATAATTCCTTTTCGCGCGTTTGCTTTTATTTTTCTTTTTAATCTTATGTAATTGCCCCAAAGCCTTGTAATAGATAATTAGGACATTTATTTTCCGCATTTTATTTATTCAAATCGGGTCTTTGTTTAATTTAGCGATGTAGACCCGCGCCTTGTAATAGCGTAGGACCTTTATTTTTCCGCATTTTAATTCCCGCACCCTTTAAGCTGTTAATCACATGAAAGAATGTATGCCCAAATAAAAATAAGCGTAGATCACCCAATACATGACAAACAAATAATAACTGAAAATGACACACAATTCACACACCACTCTTAGGGTACGCCTCACTGTTGCCTTGCCCCTCGAAACGTGGTCGTCAAGTATAGGACGTTTTAGTAAGTCCTCATGTCCATGAACATGGCATGGGGGTAGCTTCTAAAGTGTCCTACTATTGCTCTGGTGACCACACTGTCCCTACAAACGAATTGACCCGAACACCTCCAACGGTGGTGCTGCCTATCTCTCAATGGTGGGATGGCACTGCCTTAAGGGCATTCACACAGCCTAATTCCTTAGGGTAGGTGGATGACTCATAGATACTTGCTCTATTCAAAAACAATCAAACTCCTTTTCACACCGACACTTTTCAAAAAGCTTTCAAAACAATTTTTCAAACACTCTTGAGGACTGATACAAAAGTCGATTTGAAATCTTTAAAACGAAACTTTTTCAAACCCACTCACACTTTGAAAAACAAACATTTTGAAAACACAAATGAGCAAGTATCTAAGAGCCCATGGATAACCATGGATAGAAAGGGTGCTAACACCTTCCCTTTCTATAAATCTACCTCTCGAACCGAGAGCAATCTCATAAGGAATTTTTCTGTGCTTTTGTCCTGTCCATGTTGGAGAAAATAAAAGACGGTGGCGACTCTTGCTTCCGCGACATTTCGCGAACCAGTGTTAAACAGTCAGTTCCAGATCCACCGATCACAGCCGCCGAGCAAATAGAATTTACACAATTTGCGAAAAACTAAACAAAACAGCTATGTGAATGATCCCTCTGGGTTCAAACTCTGTTATTGCTTTTATGTCTTCGAGCATCTCATCACTTTGCTACTTGGTTAAAGGTAGATCAGATTGATTAGTGCCGTCCGAGCTTGATAATCGATACCGAAGTCTGGTTGCAAGATGATCCAATGAGACATAGTGTTACGCTTTTGATCCCTAACTTTTGCCTGGGCCGCCCTTTCGGGTTTTCAGTCCACCGGGATACCCTTTTTTGCCCAAGCCGCCTTTTCAGGTTTTCGACTTACCGGGTGTACAGTTTTTTCATTTTCATCCCTTATTTTTGCCCGAACCCTTTTGGTTTGCCAGGAAGCCCTTATTTTTGCCTAGGCCAGTCGACCTAGCGTGTCTCTGATTATGCGTAGTATTTTTTCACTATGTCTGCATTGACGGGGTGAGGAAGGTCGTCACCATCCATGGTGGTTAGAATCATAGCTCCTCCTGAGAAGATGTTCTTAACCACAAATGGCCCTTCGTAAGTAGGGGTCCATTTTTCCCTGGGATCACCTTGAGGTAAGATAATGAGCTTGATTACCAGATCCCCAACTTGATGCTCTTGTCGTCTAACTTTCTTGTTAAATGCCTTGATCATCCATTTTTGATACGTCTGACCATGACAAATAGTAGTGAGTCTCTTTTCGTCGATTAAGTTCAGTTGATCAAGTCGGGTCTGGATCCAGTCATCTTCGCTCAAACCTGCATCTTTCATAATCCGAAGAGAGGGTATCTGAACTTCAATAGGCAAGACTGCCTCCATGCCATATACCAAGGAATAGGGGGTTGCCCATGTTGACGTCCGCGCTGAG
Source organism: Vicia faba (assembly GCA_948472305.1). Classification (NCBI taxonomy): domain Eukaryota; kingdom Viridiplantae; phylum Streptophyta; class Magnoliopsida; order Fabales; family Fabaceae; genus Vicia; species Vicia faba. The sequence goes on from OX451740.1 coordinate 1,121,905,584, forward strand.
GTACGGTACCCATGAAGAGCAAATGGTAACATCTCGTGCCAGTCTTTGTATGTCACTGTCATCTTCTACACAATCTTCTTAATGTTCTTATTAGCCGCTTCAACAGCCCCGTTCATCCTCGGCCGGTAGGGAGAAGAGTTGTGATGCTATATCTTGAACTGCTTGCAGAGCTCGGTGATCATCTTATTATTGAGATTCGTACCATTGTCCGTTATGATCCTCTCTGGTACACCGTATCGACAAATCAGATTGTGTTGAATGAACCGTGCCACGACATTCTTGGTTACAGTAGCAAAGGAAGCTGCTTCAACCCACTTCATGAAATAATTAATTGCTACCAAGATGAAATGATGCTCGTTGGATGCCGTAGGTATGATCTTGCCGATCATATCGATGCCCCACATTGCAAAAGGCCAAGGAGCTGTCAAGACGTTCAAAGGAACTGGAGGTATATGCACCTTATCAGCATAGACTTGGCACTTGTGATAGGTCCGAGAATGCTGATAACAGTCGGCTTCCATCGTGGACCAAAAATATCTTGCCCGGAGGATTTTCTTTACCATGGTGTGTCCACTGGAATGAGTTCTGAAAGTGCCTTCATATAACTCTGTCATGATCATTTCTGCTTCGTTCTTATCCATGCAACGCAGTAAGGTCGAATCATGGTTGCGCTTGTAAAGAATACCATTGTTGATGAAGAACTTCACCGCGAACCTCCTCAGAAACTTCTTCTCATTAATAGATGCACCCTCGGGGTACTCCTGAGTTTCAAGATACCTCTTCACCTCATGAAACCAGGGCTTTTTTGTTACCTCTTCAGTATCAATGTCACAGCAATGTGCAGGTTCGTCCAATTTTTCAATGATAATCTGGGGAGCCTCGTTGTCCCAAGTGACTTTGAACATAGAAGACATCATAGCCAGCGCGTCCGCCAACTGATTATCCTCTCTTGGGAAGTGTTAAAAGGTTATCTCCTCGAAATGCGGAAGCAACGTCAATACATACTCCTTGTAAGGAATAAGATTTGGGTGTTTCGTATCCCACTCGCCTTTGATCTGACTGATCACGAGAGCGGAATCTCCGAAGACACTCAAGAACTTAATCCTTAGGTCAATAGCAGCTCGAAGACCCATGATGCACACTTCATACTCCGCCATATTGTTGGTGCAGTTGAAACATAGTCAGACGGTAAACGGAGTATGAGTGCCTTTAGAAGATATGATCACGGCGCCAATGCCATTACCCAAAGCGTTCAAATCTCTATCAAAGTACATAGACCATCGGGATCCTTCCTCAGGTCCTTCATCTGGTTCAGGTTCTTCGCAGTCAGCTACTATCATGATGCTCTCATCCGGGAATTCAAAGTTCATAGACTGGTAATCGTCCACTGCCTGATGTGCCAAATGATCTGCCAACACACTTCCCTTAATTTCCTTTTGGGTCGTATACTGGATGTTAAACTCAGTCAAGATCATCTGCCATCTTGCTATTCTTCCGGACAAGGCGGGTTTCTCGAAGATATACTTGATTGGATCCATCTTTGATATCAATAGCGTAGTGTGAGTCAGCATATACTGTCTCAGCCGGCGAGCAGCCCATGCCAAAGTGCAGTAAGTTTTCTCAAGCAACGAGTATCGGGTCTCGCAGTCGGTAAACTTTTTGCTAAGGTAATAAATAGCATGCTATTTTCGGCCAGACTCGTCATGCTGACCCAGCACACACCCCATTGAGTTGTCGAGTACTGTCAAGTATAAAATCAAAGGTCTCCCTTCAACTGGCGGTATCAGAATGGGTGGCTCTTGGAGATATTCTTTGATCCTTTCGAAAGCGGCCTGACATTCATCATTCCATCTTACCACTTGGTCTTTCTTCAGTAGCTTGAAGATTGGCTCACAAGTAGCAGTCAAGTACGAGATGAATCAGGCAATATAGTTCAAACGTCCCAGAAAGCCTCTGACTTCTTTCTCTGTTCGGGGAGCTGGCATTTCCTGTATAGCCTTCACCTTTGCAAGATCCACCTGAATACCTTTATCGCTTACGATGAAACCCAGCAGCTTACCAAATCTCACCCCGAAGGTGCACTTGTTCGGGTTTAACCTCAGCTTGTACAACTTCAACCTGTCAAATAACTTCTGAAGATGGCCAAGATGTTCTTCTTCAGTCTGGGATCTTACAATCATATCGTCGACGTATACCTCAATCTCATGATGAATCATGTCATGGAACAAAGTGACCATGGCGCGCTGATACATTGCCCCAGCATTCTTCAATCCAAAAGGCATGACCTTGTAGCAAAAGGTACCCCATTGAGTAACAAATGTTGTTTTCTTCATGTCTTCGGGATCCATTTTAATCTGATTATAACCGTAGAAACCATCCATAAAGGAGAAGACCTTATGCTGAGCGGTGTTGTCAACTAGAACGTCGATATGAGGCAGAGGAAAATCATCCTTGGGGCTCGCCCTGTACAAATCTCTATAGTCAACACACATTCGAACTTTACCATCCTTCTTCGGCATAGGAACCACATTGGCCACCCACTGTGGGTAAGAAGTAACTGCTAGAAAACCGGCATCAAACTGTTTCATGATGTGGTGCGGTGGGAGAACTGACTTGAGGTTTTGCGTTTGTGTTCGCAAATGTTCGGTTTAGCAAGAGTCGCCACCGACTTTTTATTTATCCTAATGGAAAGGTCAAAAAGCACGGGAAAGACCTTTGAGATGTTTTCGTGGGTTCGGGGGGTAGATTATGAAAAGGGAAGGTGCTAGCACCCTTTTCATCCATGGTTATCCATGGGCTCTTAGTTACTTGTTTTAGATCACTTTCCTTTGCTTTTCAATTGTTTGAAATGGTGCTTTGTGTGTGTGGTTTTGAAAATGTTTTGAAAAAGATGCCTTGTCTAGGCAACCTTTGTAACAATTCGTTTTGAATGTTTTACAAAGGTGTTTGTCTTTTTGAAAAGATAATTCAATGTTTTTGAAAGTTGTTTGGGAGTTGTGTTGTGGTGTGTGTTTGAAAATGGCAAGTGTGTTTTGCAAGTTTGATCAAGTAACTAAGAGTTATCTACCATATTTTACTCAAAGATCTTTTTTATGCTTTTTAACCCTTTTAACAGTGTTGTTTCACCATTGTATTTGGTGAACAACCTTGCGTTAGGATGTTAAATGGGACGGGTGCGGGTCATCGTATACAATCATTGAAGGCAACTTGTGAGACGCTCTAGAAATTTTGTAAGGGACGAGATCGTTTTATCGAAGGCGACATCGAGGGTCATCGAGGGACTACGATCTTTGTTTATTGAAGGGACATTTGCTAGAGTGTCTCATACTCGAGGGACATGATTGCATTTTTCCGAGGCAACAAGCGAGGTTACCCTAGAGGTGCAAGTGTGAATTGTGTATTGATTTTCATGCATTTATCTTTGTATTAGGTTATCTAGCGGTTGATTTTGAATCTTCGCATACAAACCCTAATTACTATACAGTATATGAAAGGTGATAAATTGTGGGAATTTAAAGTCTAAGCTATTACAAATAAGTATCCGGGGATGGGGGTACAAATGTTTACAAATGGGGATGAGTCTCATCAGAATAGTAGTGTCCAAGTATTATTTACAACCAAATCGAATCGTCGCATTCTCAATGTAAAAATATAAGAATAAAAAGGAATCAAAAGCAATCTAAGATGCACATGATTATTTACAAGTGATCAAAATGTTAACCTAATGTATTTATTAATTATTTTATTATTTTTGTATATTTGTTAGTGTTATTTAGGAACTCCTATAAAAAGATTTATTAAACAAAAAAAAGTTTTAAAATGAAAATATATTATTTACATGCTTTTAAATGCAATAAATATAAAAAGGCTATAAAAATGTTCTTGTACAAAAAAAAGTTAACATATTATTGTTATTTAATCAAAGGGGATTAGGAATTAGGTTATGTAAAAAAAGAAAATAAGGTGATGATAAAAATAAAAAAAGAAGGTATTAGTTTATATAAAAAAATAAGAAACTAAGGTAAAAAAAAGTATTAGTTTGTAAACCTAAAAAATAAATAAAAAGGAAATAAATGGGCTTAGGGGGTTTGTTCTTGGCCCAAATGAAAAACAAACAGATTTTAAAAAAAAAGGGGGGGGGGTGCAGGCGCCAGCTTTGTTTGGGCTTAAGGGGTTTGATTCAAAGGGCAGGCCCAAACTTATTGACAAAGCTTTTAGGGTTGTTTTGTTTGTCTCAGAATTAGGGTTGCAATGTTCTGTGAGCGGCGCTGCTTTCCAGCTTCTTCATCGCCTTCATCTTTATCAACCATGGCCTCTGATGTCTCCTCTCCTCACCTCAGGCTACCAGGCGCCACCTCCACTTTCCTCTCTCCATGTTCGTTCAGGCAGTGATAAAAGGGTAACGACTTTCAGCTTTTCCGTCTTCGTGTGTTTTAGGGCTTTTAGATTTCCATTTTGCATGTTATTATTTCACAATGTTTTAACCATGGATGTTCGTGTTTGTGTGAGGTGTGAAGCAGAAAAAGGAAGGGGAAAAATACTACCTTGCTGATCTCGTTCTTGGAGAGGCGATGGAGAGGGAGTTTGGGATGGAGGCGCTCTAGGGTGGCCGAGGCGGAGAGAGCGATGATGACAAAAGCTTGGCGTTCTGGTATTTCGTATCTTTAGCCTTGAACGTTTAATGATGATTCTTTTCTGAAAACACGACTTTTTAGTTTTCTCTTCTTCTTCTGATTGCTTGCCTTTGAGTATTTGAATGCTTGTTCTTTGATTCTGAGATGCTTGCTTTTTCCTCTTTTTGGGTTTTGATTCTCAATGATGATGATGATTTCTGAGAGTTGTTTCAGTCGTTGTTTGATTGCTTGATGATGTTGATGATGCTGCCTTATTCTGAGAATGTCTTTTGGCTATTGTGGATTTTGCTTGGATTTTTGGTTGTTTGATTCAGGCAAGCTTGCTTTTGTAACAGGTTTTTAGGCTTGTTTTGGTTACAGGCTTTGACAGGCTTGTTGGAGTTTTGGCTTTGGGCAGGCTGTTGTTTCCGTAACAGGTTTTTAGGCCTTGGGCAGGCTGTTGCTTGCTTGCTTGGTAAGGTTTTTAGGCTTTGGCTTGAAGCATGCTTGGGTTTCTGTAACAGGTTTTTAGGCCTTGGGCAGGCTGTTGCTTGCTTCTGGTTTGAGTTTTATGCAGGTGGATGCAGTTTTGTTTTGCTTGTGTTTTTTATGCAGGTTTGAATGGGTTGCTGAGTTTTGGTAAGGAATGCTTGTGTTTACAAGCAGTTTGAAGGTTTTGGTAAGTGTTTCAGGCAGACTTGCTTGTGGTACAGGCAGGCTTGCTGTTATGCAAGCTTGCTGAAGGTTTAAGCAGGTGTGACTGGTGGAAATAGAACTGACTGTTTTTAGCTGGTTTCGCGAAATTTCGCGGTAAGCAAGAGTCGCCACCGTCTTTTATTTTCTCCAATATGGAAAGGACAAAAGCACAGTAAAATTCCTTATGAGAATGTTTTCTCGGTTCGGAAGGTAGATTTATAGAAAGGGAAGGTGTTAGCACCCTTTCTATCCATGGTTATCCATGGGCTCTTAGGTACTTGCTCTTATGTTTTCAAAATTTGTTTGCTTTTCAAGTGTGTGTGGGTTTTGAAAAAGTTCGTTTGAAAAACTTCTAAGTAACTCTTGTATCAGTCCTCAAGAGTGTATGAAGTGTTTTGTTTGAAAACTTTTTGAAAGTGTGGGGTGCGAAAAGTTGTTTGTTTGTTTTGAAAAGAGCAAGTACCCATGAGTCATCTACCTACCCTAAGGAATTAAGCTGTATAAGTGTCCTTTAGGTAGTGTCATCCCACCATTGAGAGGTAGGTAGCACCACTGTTGGAGGTGTTCGGGTCAATTCGATTGTAGGGACAGTGTGGTCACCGAAGCAACAGCAAGACACCTTAGAGGCTACCCTTATGTCCTTGATCCTTTTTTAATCTGAGGCAACCATTTCGAGGAAACTGTTCTGAGGCAACTGTTCCGAGGCAACTGTTTCGAGGCAACTGGATCATGGACATAAGGACCGCTAAAACATCCTATACTTGACGACCACGTTTTGAAGGCAACGAGTGAGGCGTACCCTAGAAGTGGTGTGTGCATTGTGTGTTGTATTCAGTTAATGTTTGTCTTTGTAATTAGTGAGCTACGAGTTGTTTTTATTTACATACATTCTTTCATGCAAGTTAACAGTTAAGGGGTGCGGAAAGTAAATTGCGGAAACATAAATCTTACGATATTACAAGGCGCGGGTCTATACATCGCCAAAAATTACAAAGACCCGTTTTTTAGTAAATGAGTACGGAAATTAAATAAAGCGATAAACCTATTTAACTATTACATTCTTGAAGGCAATTACATGATAATCAAATAAAGTAAATGCGCGCGAATAAATTAATCGGGAATGTCTAAGGGTGTTAACCCTTTTAGGAAAAGAAATTGATTTTTTTTTGGGCTTTTTGTAATTAAAATGAAATTAAAACTAACTAATGACTAATTAATTAATTTAATTAAAAGAAAATATTTTTTGCTTTTTATGTTTTTTTTATGAAATGGAATAAAAATAAAAAGAAACAAAATTAAAAGTTAACCTAAATCTAAGTTATTTTAGTTATTTTAAAAAAAGTTAAAATGACCTAATTAAAACTAATTTATTTAAGATTTATTTACAAAAATAAAATAATAATAATAAAAATAATGTTAGTTCTCTTTTTTTTTTTTTTTATGAAAATATGTTAATTATGTTAATTGTTAATAATAAAATAAATAAAATAAGGCAAATAATATGGTGAGGACCACCTCCTGGCCATCAAATCTATGAGAGAGGCCACCTGGCGTTGGGTCTGTGAGGTTTATGGTGAGTTATTTGATGAGACGTTGCACTGGAAAGCGTTAGAAAAAATAATATTGGAATTATGGGAGGACCTGGGAATCGAACCCAGGTCCGAGAGATCACCAAGTATATTGCCAACCACTACACCAATCTTGCGCGTTTGTTAGTAAAATAGAAAAGAAAATAATATAAAATAAGCGCACTATATGCTGAAAAAAGGAAAAAGCGCGCGCCCGTTTAGAATCAGCCAATCACATGGAGGCACGTCCTCATCTTCTTCGTTTCCTGTAAAAAAACATAAAGCAGATAGCGGGGGTGAGTTTGTGATGACTTACAATGCTTGATATGGAGTCTCAGGGCGTGGTAAAGGTCTCTTTAGTTTCAGGGTATGGCAATGAAGGATCTCATGTGCTTTGTTTTGTCTGAAATTGCCTGCAACCTTGCTTTAGATCTCACACTTTTTTGACAAATTCTGAGTTTTTGCTCTGCCGTTTTAGGGATGCCTTTTTTTCGTCCATGAGGGTGGGGAGGCTTGTATATGTGTATATGAATGAGTATTAATCAAAATAAAGAGCCTTGAAGCCTTGCCATCATGTTTTGGATTTTGCCATGAACACCATTTAAACAACTTGCCATTTTTGTGAAAATTTGAATTTCTTGCTTAGAATAGGCCTTGCACGAATTTGGAAGGTGAATGATGGTTTATCAAAGCTATTCAAACTCAAAGATATCCCTCCATTAATTTTCTTGATTTTTATTTGAATTTTAAAGATTTAAAATGAATTAAATCAAATAAAATCAAATAAAAATGGAAAAATTAATTTTTAATCTTGAAATAAATTGTGGGACACGTGGGAGGCATGGCCAAGCTGAAACAAGTGGAAAAAGTGGGCCCCTTTTGTCAAAAATTAAATTTCAAGGATAGTTGACTTTGGCCATTTCACGAACATTTCCCAACTTCTCCAATGCATATCTTTCTCAATTTTAAGGCTATGAACATGTTCTTAGACATTTTGGAAAGTTCTTGAAGTCCTCTAACCAATGTCTTTGGTCCCATGTCATTTTGATTTACCAATCTCAAGTTATGGTCTTTGACTTAAAGTGCCTTTTTGTTGACTTTTGAAAATGACCTATAATGCTGAAATTGATAACTTTTTGTGAGAGCATTTCTTGGACTTGGAATGTGAATATGAGTTGTAGGAAATGTCCTCCCCTTCAAGATGAGCATTGGATGGGATTTTTCTGATGAACCATGAAAAAGTTATGCCTTAGTCAAGTTACAGTTGACTTTTCAACTGTCCAAAAAGAGAAACTTTTGACACCTTGATGATTTTTGAGCCATTCTTGTGAAATCATGGTCAAGATTTGACCAAATGATGATTGTGGCTTCAAAATAAGATGTTGACCAAAAATTTTGACTTTTGACTGCCAAATGACCATTTTGCCCCTACAGTTGACTGTGAAGCAATTAGGGCTTTTGACTGTGCAACTTGACCTTGTGAGCCTTGAAACTTGACATGTAGGTGCTTGACAATGTGTATGAGAATGTGGGACTTGATTGAGCCCTTGAAAACCTCAACTTCCTTGCAAGAACCAAAACCCTAATTTGATTGGCTTAGAAGAGTGGTTGAACTGTGCAGCCCTTGAGTAGACTTTGAACCATTTGAGGTGATGCTTGTCAAAACTTTGAAGAATATGGGAGGGAAAATTTTGGGGTACAACAGTTGCCCCTGTTCAATCTTCTTAGACCTGAGGATGTAGATTGGTTTGTGTGCCTTTCGTGATCCGAAGGTGGAAGATGATTGGACACTAGAGTGCCCAGAAATTTGCACTCACATAGTAGAGTACCAGCAGTGTGATGGCGGGAATGGGCTTACGGATGCCATTTGGAGAGATGATGGATAGGAGGATGGGCTTAAAGATGCCATCTGGAAGTGTGACAGAACCTTGTCGGGAATGGGCTTATAGATGCCATTTGGAAAGATGGTGGATAGGTGAATCTGAATAAGAAATAGAATAGCTTCCATGTCTGGAGCATATCTAGTCTGTGTCTGATTGCTGACGTCTGAATAAATGGTAGAATGACCACCGTGTCTGGGGTATATCCATACTGCATGAGTAACAGAATGTCATCCGAATCTGGATCGTATCTGGACTGAACAATAGAATAGCATCCGGGATGGAGCATCTCTAAGTTGTGTTTAGAAGTTTGAATCTGAATAAGCAATAAAATAGCGCCCGGATCTGGAGTATCTCTAAGCTATATCTCAAAGGAAATCTGAATAAGTATCAGAATGTCGCCATGTCTGGGTCGCATCTGAACCATCTCTAGAAGGGAATCTCTGAATAAGCAATAGAATGGCATCCGGATTTGGAGCATCTCTAGGCCATCTCTGAAAGGAATCTCTGAATAAGCAATAGGATAACAGCCGGGTTCGGAGCATCTCTGAGCTATTATTGGAGAGAAAATCTGGAATAAGTATCAGAACGTCGCCATGCCTGGGTCACATCTGAACTATTTCTAGAAGGAGTCTTGAATAAGCAAAAGAACAGCATCCATATCTGGAGTATTTCCAAGCTATCTCTGAAAGGAAATCTGGAATAAGTGTCAGAACGTCGCCATGCCTGGGTCACATCTGAACTATCTCTAGAAGGAGTCTTGAATAAGCAAAAGAACAACATCCATATCTGGAGCATTTCCAAGCTATCTCTGAAAGGAAATCTGGAATAAGTGTCAGAACGTCGCCATGTCTGGGTCACATCTTAACTATCTCTAGAAGGAGTCTTGAATAAGCAAAAGAACAGCATCCATATCTGGAGCATTTCCAAGCTATCTCTGAAAGGAAATCTGGAATAAGTGTCAGAACGTCGCCATGCCTGGGTCACATCTGAACTATCTCTAGAAGGAGTTTTGAATAAGCAAAAGAACAGCATCCATATCTGGAGCATTTCCAAGCTATCTCTGAAAGGAAATCTGGAATAAGTGTCAGAACGTCGCCATGCCTGGGTCACATCTGAACTATATCTAGAAGGAGTCTTGAATAAGCAAAAGAACAGCATCCATATCTGGAGCATTTCCAAGCTATCTCTGAAAGGAAATCTGGAATAAGTATCAGAACATCGCCATGCCTGGGTCACATCTGAACTATATCTTGAAGGAGTCTTGAATAAGCAAAAGAACGGAATCCATATCTGGAGCATTTCCAAGCTATCTCTGAAAGGAAATCTGGAATAAGTATCAGAACATCGCCATGCCTGGGTCACATCTGAAATATATCTAGAATGAGTCTTGAATAAGCAAAAGAACAACATCCATATCTGGAGCATTTCCAAGCTATCTCTGAAAGGAAATCTGGAATAAGTATCAGAACGTCGCCATGCCTGGGTCACATCTGAACTATATCTAGAAGGAGTCTTGAATAAGCAAAAGAACAGCATCCATATCTGGAGCATTTCTAAGCTATCTCTGAAAGGAAATCTGGAATAAGTATCAGAACGTCGCCATGCCTGGGTCACATCTGAACTATATCTAGAAGGAGTCTTGAATAAGCAAAAGAACAGCATCCATATCTGGAGCATTTCCAAGCTATCTCTGAAAGGAAATCTGGAATAAGTATCAGAACGTCGCCATGCCTTGGTCACATCTGAACTATATCTAGAAGGAGTCTTGAATAAGCAAAAGAACAACATCCATATCTGGAGCATTTCCAAGCTATCTCTGAAAGGAAATCTGGAATAAGTATCAGAACGTCGCCATGCCTGGGTCACATCTGAACTATATCTAGAAGGAGTCTTGAATAAGCAAAAGAACAGCATCCATATCTGGAGCATTTCCAATCTATCTCTGAAAGGAAATCTGGAATAAGTATCAGAACGTCGCCATGCCTGGGTCACATCTGAACTATATCTAGAAGGAGTCTTGAATAAGCAAAAGAACAGCATCCATATCTGGAGCATTTCTAAGCTATCTCTGAAAGGAAATCTGGAATAAGTATCAGAACGTCGCCATGCATGGGTCACATCTGAACTATATCTAGAAGGAGTCTTGAATAAGCAAAGGAACAACATCCATATCTGGAGCATGTCTAAGCTATCTCTGAAAGGAAATCTGGAATAAGTATCAGAACGTCGCCATGCCTGGGTCACATCTGAACTATCTCTAGAAGGAGTCTTGAATAAGCAAAAGAACAACATCCATATCTGGAGCATTTCCAAGCTATCTCTGAAAGGAAATCTGGAATAAGTGTCAGAACGTCGCCATGCCTGGGTCACATCTGAACTATCTCTAGAAGGAGTCTTGAATAAGCAAAAGAACAGCATCCATATCTGGAGCATTTCCAAGCTATCTCTGAAAGGAAATCTGGAATAAGTGTCAGAACGTCGCCATGCCTGGGTCACATCTGAACTATCTCTAGAAGGAGTCTTGAATAAGCAAAAGAACAGCATCCGTATCTGGAGCATTTCCAAGCTATCTCTGAAAGGAAATCTGGAATAAGTATCAGAACGTCGCCATGCCTGGGTCACATCTGAACTATATCTAGAAGGAGTCTTGAATAAGCAAAAGAACAGCATCCATATCTGGAGCATTTCTAAGCTATCTCTGAAAGGAAATCTGGAATAAGTATCAGAACGTCGCCATGCATGGGTCACATCTGAACTATATCTAGAAGGAGTCTTGAATAAGCAAAGGAACAGCATCCATATCTGGAGCATGTATAAGCTATCTCTGAAAGGAAATCTGGAATAAGTATCAGAACGTCGCCATGCCTGGGTCACATCTGAACTATATCTAGAAAGAATCTCTGAATAAACAATAGAATAGCATCCGTGGTTGGAGCATCTCTAAGTTATCTCTGAAAAGAAACCCTGAATAAGCAACAGAATAGCGTCCATCTGGAGCATATCTGAACTATTTCTGAACAAGTAACTTTGAACAAGCAACAGAATAGCGTCCATCTGGAGCATATCTGAACTATTTCTGAACAAGTAACTCTGAACAAGCAACAGAATAGCGTCTATCTCTGGAGCATTTCTAGCTATCTCTTTAATCTCTTTAATGTAGATATGCCCTGGCTAGATACAGGTATCGAATCTGGAATTGCGACAGTTGATAGTAACCGTCTTTGGATTGACCTTTTTCCTGAAAAGGCAAAACATCAGTTGTATGCAATGTCATGATGCATGAACTGCATGATTTTAAGATGTTCTCAAAGATAAATGAGATTTGTGTTATGATGCGTATATGCATATGTCATGATGTATGTCAATGTGACGTTTATGAATGTATTTTCGTCTAGGAAAGTAAATCCTTGACGAATGCCGGGAAGTTGGATCCTGGGCTGATGTTTGAAGAGGAGAGTTCTTCGTTTCTGCTGGGGATGATGGTTGCAAGAATAAACCGGTAGGAGAAGATGACTCCGTTGGGGAATAAACTTGTTGAAGAGATTACTCTGCGGGGAATTACTCTGTGGGAAGAGATACTTCGCTGAGATTTGGTGATAACTTCGCTGGGGATTCCATTGAGAAGTTATGTTGAGGAATTTGATGAACTCCGCTGGGGATAGGAAGAACTTCGTCGAGGACGATCTTTCCGTGGTAATTAGCTGAGGATAACCCAGTTATAGGCTCTGGTGGAGAATGACCTTTGAATAAAGCCGGGGAGATGCTTTTGCGCTCTGCAGGGGATTAGCTTCCAGAATCTACTGGGGATAAGCTTCCAGAATCTACTGGGGAGATTGATTCAACTTTCCTGGGGAGACTTTTGGACTGTACTGGGGAATGGCCCCACCGGGGTGTCTGGTATTCCGTCGGGGAACAATCTTAGATCAAGACTGCCGGGGATGCTTGCTCAGGAACATCTGTATACTCCGCTGGGGAATATTGAGCTTTCCTGGGGATACCCATCTTCCTTAAGGCTGACAGTATATTAACTCTATTTGGGGAGAGTGTCGCTGACTTGCTGGAGAATACTGTGCCTTTTTAGGGCTGATTAGAAACCAACTCTGCTTGAGGAGAGTATTGCTGAAATCTGGTCTTACTCTGCGTGGAGTGGAGGTAACTTGGTTATGTTCTTCAGCCGAACCTACCTTGGTACCTTGGTGGACAGAGCAACCAGATTGCTTAGACAACTCATTACTGCCCCTGTTTCTGTGGGAGAAGATACATGTGGAGGCGTTTGATGGCTGCTGATCGACGAATCTTCTTCTGGTAGACAAGTGACGAGATGTCGGGACATAGTCGTACGCTTTGATCCCTAATTTTTGCCTGGACTGCCCTTTCGGGTTTTCAGTCCACCGGGATACCCATTTTTGCCCAAGCCGCCTTTTCAGGTTTTCGACTTGCCGGGTGTACAGATTTTTCATTTTCATCCCTTATTTTTGCCCGAACCCTTTTGGTTCGTCGGGAAGCCCTTGTTTTTGCCTAGGCCAGTCGACCTAGCGGGTCTTTTCTTATGCGTAGTGTTTTTCCGACTATGTCTGTGCTCTCAGGATGTAAGGAGTTGTCACTGTCAGTAGTGTTATGTTACCATGCCACCAGAAGATCTTCGTTTGATCGTCCAATGCCCCAAGTGATCCAGATGGAGATTTTCCCCAAGCTGGTTGGCCTTTTGAGAGATTCTCCGAATCTTGACCTAACTGCCCCAGATGTTGGACAATGATCATGCCATGCCCCTTGATTGGAAGTACTTTTGTTCACTTAGATATTCGTCGTGCGAATTTCTCTGCTGTTCGAACAAATAGTCATATGCAAACAATGTTATATCAAGAATGCAAAGCTTATGTCTGTCTTGAAATTTTTGAAAATGCATTTTCAGTAAAACAAGCAAATTTTGTAAAATGTGATGTCAACTCAGTATTTTACAGCAAGCCTTAAGGAGTCAGGATACCTTTCGTAACAGTATGCCTTCGAACTAACCCATGCTTCAGCTAGGACTTTTTAAGGGTTATAACGTGTCCTGGTTCACGGTTTAAGAAACAAAGGATAAAGGCTCAAATTATATTTGTACCCACCCGCTCTTCGTGATGTTCTTCAAACCTAAACTCAGTTGATCGTGCGTTAGACCTTGTTTGAGTCTTTGCTTTGGTATACCAGTGATGGTTTGGATGCTGACAGTTTATTTTGAATAGGCAGTCATTTTTTTTGTGTTGAGGGTTCGTAGCACCTCTTTCTTTTTGATTTCGTTATCCCTGTTTTTTGCCTGAACTGTTTCCTTTTTTGGAATTACAGTCAGCGGGATGCCCCAGCTTCGTAAGTCTCCTTCATAGGTTTTTTGACTTATTGGGCTTTTTATTTTGAGAGATAATGACTGCCTGTCTTTATGATTATTCGGAACCATCACTGTCTTTTATTTTGTAAGAACTCCGTTGGTGCCATTCGTTGTGCACTTGGATCAGCTGAGAGAACTACGCTGCCCCAGGTTGTGATTAAGGGTTTTAATTTTCGAAAAGAAAAACTCCTACTTCTTTGGCTCAAAGGGGTTGACGAGGGATTATCATCCTTATAACTCCAGTGTTTAGGAATTGAAACAATGCATGTACCTCATCAGCGGGGTCTGTTCAAAAGCATACTGTAAAGATCGTGGTATCATTTTCGTCATCCTCCAAGAGGCTTAGAATTATTAATCGAGAGTTTGAACATCACAAAAAAAATGAAAGCAGTTTGAATATAGCGAATGCGAATATATTGATTCAAAACAGACATATGCGATGCATTGATAAAGTAAAAGAGTTTGACATAAACAAATGTTTGAACAATCAAAGAAAAATACAACTTGAACATTCGAATGAACAAAAGCTTCTTAGTTTGCACTAGTCATCTCAGATGGAAGATTCTCAGCAGAAGATTTTCATTTTGCCACCCGGCATGAACTCCAGCACCCTTCCGTCGATCAAGTCCTGGATCTTGTTCCTCAAGCTCCAACAGTCGTCAGTGTCATGTCCAGGACTGTCAGAATGGTAGGCACACCTTTCATCAGGATTGTACTTCAGGGAGGTTATGTTGAGATTCTTAGGAGGATCTTTTAAAGCAATCAACTTGACCTCCAACAAGTGTCTCAATATCAGTGATGATGGTATACCGGTCTCTGAGAAATGTCTTGCAGACGTATTTCGCTTATGCCAATCACCCTGTTGATGCTGGGCTTGTGACCCTGAAGCAAACTGAGGAGCTTTTCCCTTGTCCTCTTGCACCACAGGTGGTTGAATGATGGCTTGCTCTTCAACCTTAGATGTTTGCCCCAGTTGGTTATCCCGAAGCAGTTGGTTGATGAGAACCCTGAGCTCTCCTTGTCTTTGAGATAAGTCTTGGATAAGAGCCATTTTCCCCAGCATCTGGGTTCTCATTGTATCCACCTCATCTTGTAGACGTTTTAGCTGATCGTCCCTGTCGTCTTCGGGACTGTTCCTGACCAAAGTCCCCATGAGGATGGTTCTCAGCTCTTCCTGCCCGTTGGATAGATTTAGGAGGATTTCTCCGAACTGAGTCTCTTGAGCATGAAGATCTTGGTTGTCTTGTTGGGAAGCCATTGCTGAAATAAACAGCGAAGAAGGTAAGTGACCTGTAACAAGGGTACCTGTTATGCAATGATATGTATGATATATGTATGCAATGTTTTCAAGGATCTCGCGGGGTAAACAAGAAAATTGTTAGAATTGAATCCGGTTGCTTGATTGAAGGTACTTCATATTGTTGAGAGTCCTTCTTCAAGAGTCAGGGCTCACCATATCCAGTGGGTCATAGCCCCTGACTCAAGTTATCAACCTTGGCTAGGGGAAAATAAATCCCCTTTGCCCCTTGCTAGACATTTGATTTATCATGACCTGCATCACAGACCCTTGAGATCCTTGAAATGGATTAGTCCTTATGCAGGATGTACGCAATGGTATGATGTTATGCTATGCATGGAGTGATGTAAGTAGGCCCTGTAATGAGTCCCAATCAAGGACTATAAACAAAACCTGCAAGGAACTCGTGTTGTTATATAACAAGTATGCAAGTAGTCAAGTTTGAAGGCACACAAGTCACACAAAGAGCCCTTAGAGTTTAGGCCAGCATGAAGTTCAGGTACTACCCTCTTTCAGTTTCGTTGGTTAAGACCTGTCCTATCAAAAGTAACCGGGTTCTAGAGGATCCCAATATCACTGACTACCCTCAATCGGTCATAACTCCAGCGTCGCAATCTTTTCTTACGGCCAGAACCATCGCGAGAGTTTAGCCTCAATGGGTGTAGCATACTTCTACTGTTCTATGGCCAAGTTGGGTCAATTTAGGGTTCTAAGGTCGGTTGGTGCTTAATGACTCCTCAGAAGACCCATATTCTCCTCGTTGCAACACAAGGGATATCGGTACAGACCAAGGTGCCACACCAACGTAGCCACTGCTTCACCCGTGTCGGTCTATGCCGGACAGGTCCCTCACAGCTTATGCTACCTAAAAGGGTATCCCCAGATCCGGGTTAGGATCTATGAAACTCTGTTGCAAAGCCCACAAATATAAAGCAATCAAAGCAAAGCAATTGAAAACACAAGTATGATCTAATCCTAAGGTACACCTCACTTTTATGTCCCCAGTAAAGTCGCCAGTTATGTGACTGGTGGAAATAGAACTGACTGTTTTTAGCTTGTTTCGCGAGATGTCGCGGTAAGCAAGAGTCGCCACCGTCTTTTATTTTCTCCAATATGGAAAGGACAAAAGCACAGCAAAATTCCTTATGAGAATGTTTTCTCGGTTCGGAAGGTAGATTTATAGAAAGGGAAGGTGTTAGCACCCTTTCTATCCATGGTTATCCATGGGCTCTTAGGTACTTGCTCTTATGTTTTCAAAATTTGTTTGCTTTTCAAGTGTGTGTGGGTTTTGAAAAAGTTTGTTTGGAAAACTTCTAAGTAACTCTTGTATCAGTCCTCAAGAGTGTATGAAGTGTTTTGTTTGAAAACTTTTGAAAGTGTGGGGTGCGAAAAGTTGTTTGTTTGTTTTGAAAAGAGTAAGTACCCATGAGTCATCTACCTACCCTAAGGAATTAAGCTGTATAAGTGTCCTTTAGGTAGTGCCATCCCACCATTGAGAGGTAGGTAGCACTACCGTTGGAGGTGTTCGGGTCAATTCGATTGTAGGGACAGTGTGGTCACCGAAGCAACAGCAAGACACCTTAGAGGTTACCCTTATGTCCTTGATCCTTTTTTAATCCGAGGCAACCGTTTCGAGGCAACTGTTCTGAGGCAACTGTTCCGAGGCAACTGTTTCGAGGCAACTGTTTCGAGGCAACTGGATCATGGACATAAGGACCGCTAAAACATCCTATACTTGACGACCACGTTTCGAAGGCAACGAGTGAGGCGTACCCTAGAAGTGGTGTGTGCATTGTGTGTTGTATTCAGTTAATGTTTGTCTTTGTAATTAGTGAGCTACGAGTTGTTTTTATTTACATACATTCTTTCATGCAAGTTAACAATTAAGGGGTGCGGAAAGTAAATTGCGGAAACATAAATCCTACGCTATTACAAGGCGCGGGTCTATACATCGCCAAAAATTACAAAGACCCGTTTTTTAGTAAATGAGTACGGAAATTAAATAAAGCGATAAACCTATTTAACTATTACATTCTTGAAGGCAATTACATGATAATCAAATAAAGTAAATGCGCGCGAATAAATTAATCGGGAATGTCTAAGGGTATTGACCCTTTTAGGAAAAGAAATTGATTTTTTTTGGGCTTTTTGTAATTAAAATGAAATTAAAACTAACTAATGACTAATTAATTAATTTAATTAAAAGAAAATATTTTTTGCTTTTTATGTTTTTTTTTATGAAATGGAATAAAAATAAAAAGAAACAAAATTAAAAGTTAACCTAAATCTAAGTTATTTTAGTTATTTTAAAAAAAGTTAAAATGACCTAATTAAAACTAATTTATTTAAGATTTATTTACAAAAATAAAATAATAATAATAAAAATAATGTTAGTTCTATTTTTTTTTTGATTTTTTTATGAAAATATGTTAATTATGTTAATTGTTAATAATAAAATAAATAAAATAAGGAAAATAATATGGTGAAGACCACCTCCTGGCCATCAGATCTATGAGAGAGGCCACCTGGCGCTTGGGTCTGTGAGGTTTATGGTGAGTTATTTGATTAGACGCTGCACTGGAAAGCGTTAGAAAAAATAATATTGGAATTATGGGGGGACCTGGGAATCGAACCCAGGTCCCAGAGATCACCAAGTATATTGCCAACCACTACACCAATCATGCGCGTTTGTTAGTAAAATAGAAAAGACAATAATATAAAATAAGCGCACTATATGCTGAAAAAAGGAAAAAGCGCGCGCCCGTTTTGAATCAGCCAATCACATGGAGGCACGTCCTCATCTTCTTCGTTTCCTGTTAAAAAAACATAAAGCAGATAGCGGGGGTGAGTTTGTGATGACTTACAGTGCTTGATACGGAGTCTCAGGGCGTGGTAAAGGTCTCTTTAGTTTCAGGGTATGGCAATGAAGGATCTCACGTGCTTTGTATTGTCTGAAACTGCCTGCAACCTTGCTTTAGATCTCACACTTTTTTGACAAATTCTGAGTTTTTGCTCTGCCATTTTAGGGATCCCTTTTTTTCGTCCATGAGGGTGGGGAGGCTTGTATATGTGTATATGAATGAGTATTAATCAAAATAAAGAGCCTTGAAGCCTTGCCATCATGTTTTGGATTTTGCCATGAACACCATTTAAACAACTTGCCATTTTTGTGAAAATTTAAATTTCTTGCTTAGAATAGGCCTTGCACGAATTTGGAAGGTGAATGATGGTGTATCAAAGCTATTCAAACTCAAAGATATCCCTCCATTAATTTTCTTGATTTTTATTTAAATTTTAAAGATTTAAAATGAATTAAATCAAATAAAATCAAATAAAAATGGAAAAATTAATTTTTAATCTTGAAATAAATTGTGGGACACGTGGGAGGCATGGCCAAGCTGAAACAAGTGGAAAAAGTGGGCCCCTTTTGTCAAAAAAGAAATTTCAAGGATAGTTGACTTTGGTCATTTCACGAACATTTCCCAACTTCTCCAATGCATATGTTTCTCAATTTTAAAGCTATGAACATGTTCTTAGACATTATGGATAGGTCTTGAAGTCCTCTAACCAATGCCTTTGGTCCCATGTCATTTTGATTTACCAATCTCAAGTTATGGTCTTTGACTTAAAGTGCCTTTTTGTTGACTTTTGAAAATGACCTATAATGCTGAAATTGATAACTTTTTGTGAGAGCATTTCTTGGACTTGGAATGTGAAGATGAGTTGTAGGAAATGTCCTCCCCTTCAAGATGTGCATTGGATGGGATTTTTCTGATGAACCATGAAAACGTTATGCCTTGGTCAAGTTACAGTTGACTTTTCAACTGTCCAAAAAGAGAAACTTTTGACACCTTGATGATTTTTGAGCCATTCTTGTGAAATCATGGTCAAGATTTAACCAAATGATGATTGTGGCTTCAAAATAAGATGTTGACCAAAAATTTTGACTTTTGACTACCAAATAACCATTTTGCCCCTACAGTTGACTGTGAAGCAATTAGGGCTTTTGACTGTGTAACTTGACCTTGTGAGCCTTGAAACTTGACATGTAGGTGCTTGACAATGTGTATGAGCATGTGGGACTTGATTGATCCCTTGAAAACCTCAACTTCCTTGCAAGAACCAAAACCCTAATTTGATTGGCTTAGGAGAGTGGTTGAACTGTGCAGCCCTTGAGTAGACTTTGAACCATTTGAGGTGATGCTTGTCAAAACTTTGAAGAATATGGGAGGGAAAATTTTGGGGTACAACAGCAGGTTTGAGCCTTTTGTTTCTGGTTTGGTAACTGGTACAGGAAGGCTGATGCTGTTTGTTTTGAGGGAGGCTTGCTTGTGTTTTACAAGCAATTTGTAGGTTTTTTGCTCTTTGTGTTCTGCCCCCTTAACAATGTTAGGATAATGTTATATTTATCTATGTCTTAAGCCTGCCAAACTACAAACCTACTTTTCTTTTCTCTCTTTCTCTCTCTCTCCAGGAAGCATATTTTATTGCTTAACTGTACTTTTATTCTGAAAAGGTGTTGGTTGGAAAATGATGAAAATGTACTTTTACAAGCTTGCTTGCAATTTGATTTTCCTCTGCATATCTTCTTACCTTCCAGATTTTCTGCATGCTTTTTGTGTACTTGTTGACAGTTTTTCTGTTTTGATATCTTTCTTGACAGTTTTTGACAGCTTCTTTTGTCTTTCTTTGACAGTTTGGTTTGCCTAGTTTGGTTGGCAGTTTTGTTTGCCTTTATGCATTGTGCAACTTGTTTGTTCAGTTTGCAATTTGGTTTGCCCATTTGACAATTTGAATTTATGCAGCTTTGTGCATTTTGTTTAAATGATTTGTATTTAACTAATTCATATGCTTGCAAACAATTTTTCTTTCCCTCTTTGTGAACCAAGGAGAGACATCTTCTTGCAATTTGCAGAGAGGACGAACAAACTGATTCCGGCCAACAACCTTTAATGATGAGTTTTTGCTTATCTGTCTGAAAAATACTTTTCCAAATAAATTGTGTTGACTTCTCCTTTTCTGGCTTTGTAGGTAAATATCAATTGGGGCAAGGGAAGCAGCAGTAGAAGATGACTTTAAGAGACTTAGGATGTAGATTTAGTTTCTTGTTCAATTATTTGAAATAAATATCATTGTAAATATTGTAAATAAATTTACAGTATCCAAATAAATATTTATAACAACAATTGGAAATGAATAAAAAATATTTTGTCAGATGATTCTTTAATTTACACTGTTTATTTATTTATTTAAATCTCTTGAATTAAAACGACTGGAAATGCATCCCAATTATTTTAACTTAGATAAAATAAATAATTAATAAACATTGTAGTCTTGCAACTTCGCATTAACCAACAATACGTCCGGCATTCCAAATAACCAAAGCATTGCACAATTATACAAACAAACGTCCATACGCCTTTCACTTCACTGATTGAACCAACACTTCAAACTTTCAATCAGAAGCCTCAGCTTCTATCCAAGATGTTTTAGGCTTTGAGAAACAAACAGCAATCTTGAACAAGCGTCAAAACAATATGACAGTCGATTGAAATACTGTGGACTCAATTCCTTTTGAGAATGCGTGCGCAAACCCTAATTTTGGATTTACTGAAGTTGTGATTTCTTGTGAAAAATAGGAGGGAAAATTTTGGGGTACAACAGTTGCCCCTGTTCAATCTTCTTGAACCTGAAGAGTTAGATTGGCAGTTTTGTCGTTCGCGGCTCGAAGGTAAAAGATGATTGGACACTAGAGTGCCCAAAAAATTTGCACTCGGTGATGTGATGGTAGAGGGAATGGGCTTAAAGATGCCATTTGGAGATGGGCTTAAAGATGCCATCTGGAATGTGACAGAATCTTGTCGGGGGATGGGCTTAAAGATGCCATCTGGATTGTATGTTGAACTGTTATGTTGTTGGTGAGTGGAGGAGTATCAGAAAGTTATCCATGTTTGGAACATCTCTGAGTTGGGGGTCTGAATAAGCGATAGATTGACATCCGTATTTGGAAGCATCCGTAAACTGTTTTCAGAAGTCTTGAATCTGAACAAGCGATAGATTAACATCCATATCTGGAGAACCCGTAAACTGTTTTCAAAAGTCTTGAAATTGAATAAGCACGAGTTGGTCGAGTAGATATTTGTCCTGTCTGGTTTCAGGTATTAATCTTTGTCCTGAGAAAGAAAGATAGTTTCCTGGCTTGTTACAGGTATTGATCTTCAATCCCTCGTCCACAGATGGTTTTCCTGGCTTGTTACAGGTATTAATCTGGAACTTGAAAAAAGTTGTTGTCGATCTTTTGCTGAAAAAGGTAAATTGTTAGTTGAAACACAAAGCTATGTTGCATGAAATGTATGATGCAATATATGTGTTTTGTTAATGCTCATGATTTATGAACGTGATGTATGCGCATTGTTGTACCCCAAAATTTTCCCTCCCATATTCTTCAAAGTTTTGACAAGCATCATCTCAATTTGCTCAAGTCTACTCAAGGGTTGCACAGTCAAACCATCCTCCTAAGCCAGTCAAAATTAGGGTTTTGGTTCTTGCAAGGAAGTTGAGGTTTTCAAGGGCTCAATCAAGTCACATGTGCCCATATACATTATCAAGCACCTACATGTCAAGTTTCAAGGCTCACAAGGTCAAGTTGCACAGTCAAAAACCCTAATTGCTTCACAATCAACTGTAGGGGAAAAATGGTCATTTGGCAGTCAAAAGTCAAAAAATTTGGTCAACATCTTATTTTGAGGCCACAATCATCATTTGATCAAGTCTTGATCATGATTCCTCAAGCATGGCTCAAAAATCATCAAGGTGTCAAAAGTTTCTATTTTTGGACAGTTGAAAAGTCAACTGTAACTTGACCAAAGCATAACTTTTTCATGGTTCATCAGAAAAATCCCATCCAATGCTCATCTTGAAGGGGAAGACATTTCCTACAACTCATCTTCACATACCAAGTCCAAGAAATGCTCTCACAAAAAGTTATCAATTTCAACATTATAGGTCATTTTCAAAAGTCAACAAAAAGGCACTTTAAGTCAAAGACCATAACTTGAGATTGGTAAATCAAAATGACATGGGACTAAAGACATTAGTTAGAGGACTTCAAGACCTTTCCAAAATGTCCAAGAACATGTTCATAGCTTCAAAATTGAGTAAGATATGCATTGGAGAAGTTGGGAAATTTTTGTGAAATGGCCAAAGTCAATTATCCTTGAAACTTCATTTTTGACAAAAGGGGCCCACTTTTTCCACTTGATTCAGCTTGGCCATGCCTCCCACGTGTCCCACAATTTATTTCAAGATTAAAAATTAATTTTCCCATTTTTATTTAATTTTATTTGATTTAATTCATTTTAAATCTTTAAAATTCAAATGAAAATCAAGAAAATTAATTAAGGGATATATTTTGTGTTGAATTGCTTTGAATCACCATGAAGCACATTCCAAATTCGTGCAAGGCCTATTCCAAGCAAGAAATTCAAAATTGGACACAAAAGGCGAGTTGTTTCAATGGAGTTTATGGCAAAATCAAGAACTTCAATGCAAAGGCTTAATGTCCATTATGCTGATTGATTCACATTACAAAACACATGTGCAAGCCTTCCAGATGCAATTCACGACCTAGAGAGCCCCATACAGCATAAGCCATTTCCAAATTTTCAAGAGAAAAAAGTGAAACTTAAAACCACTTTACAGTACAATTCAAGCTTCCATTTTGATTCCAATACACTCCTTGCATCACCAGCAACCTTTGGCAATCAGAATTAAGTGCAAAACCTCAAGGAATCACGCTACACAAGTCACACGGTTTGTCCAAATTTTGGAAATCGAAACTCCATTTTTATGCTTCTTTAAGTCATTTTGATCATGGTTATACATTGCTGACGTTATTACAAAGCTTTCTGTGTATTTTAATTTGATTATGATGCTGTAAAACGCAAAGTGCCATTGACAATTTCTAGGTTTTTCAGAGCTTCGAATTAGGGGTTTTTATATACTGTAAAATTGAACCTCAAAACAGGCATGGTCAAACTCAGAAGCTCAAGACGGATTGAATGGACATGTCGCGCCTTTTTTATGTTGTCCCAATTCCTATTCGCTATTTTATGCCATTGCATTTAGTGGGGGTTAAAAACCCCCGCTATCTTATTTCTTTTTTGCAGGTATGAAGAACACGATGATGACGTGTTTACATATGTCTGGTTGATTTGAATAAGGGCGCGCGTTTTAGTTAGTTCCAGCGTGTATTGTTGCTTTTGTATATTATATTTCTTTTCCATTATATTGACAAACACACGCAGTTGGCTGAGTGGTGGGAAACGTGTTCGTTCACCACTGGGACCTGGGTTCGATTCTCAGGTCCCCTTATAATTTCCATATTATTTTTTTAATTGCTTTCCTGTGCAGTTTCCAAAGCGTTGAACACCATGCATCTCACACATCCAACAGGCCAAGTGTCACAGATGCAAATCCAAGGGCCCAGAAGGCTGGAGCACCATGCTCAGGAGTCAACAGCGCTCCACTCAATCCAAGAAGTCAAACGTGGCCTGTTCAAATGGGCTTCAAATTCCAACAATGCACCCTCCTTCTTGGCCCAATACCCCCTTCCATTGGTTTATTATTTTCTTTTCACTTTTTATTTTCCAATTTAATTTCTAACCTTTTTATTTTATTTCTTATTTAACCAACTAATATTTTCATAAAAAAAAAAAAAAAGAATTAACATCATTATTATTATTATTATTATTATTTTGTAAATAAAATGTTAACAAATAAATAGTTTAAATAGGCAATTTTAACTTCTTTTTTTTAATAATTAAAATAGATTTAGAATTAGGTTAACTTAGATTTTTAATTCTTTTATTTTATTTCATAAAAAAAACATAAAAAACGAAAAAATATATTTTCTTTTAATTAAATTAATTAATTAGTCATTAGTTAGTTTCTAATTTCATTTAATCACAAAAAGACCAAAAAAAATCAATTTCTTTTCTTAAAAGGGTCAACACCCTTAGAACATTCCGATTTAATTTTTATTCGCGCACAGTTTATTATTATGTAATTGCTTCCAAGACATGTAATAGTTAATTAGGTTTACTGTTTTTATTTACTTTCCGTACTTATTTACCAAAAACGGGTCTTTGTAATTTTTGGCGATGTATAGACCCGCGCCTTGTAATAGCGTAGGATTTATGTTTCCGCAATTTACTTTCCGCACCCCTTAACTGCTAAACTTGCATGCAAGAATGTATGTAAATAAAAACAACTCGTAGCTCACTAATAACAAAGACAAACATTAACTGAATACAACATACAATGCACACACCACTTCTAGGGTACGCCTCACTCGTTGCCTTCGAAACGTGGTCGTCAAGTATAGGATGTTTTAGCGGTCGCTCTTATGTCTAAGATCCAGTCGCCTCGAAACAGTTGCCTCGGATTAAAAAGGATCTAGGACATAAGGGTAGCTTCTAAGGTGTCTTACTGTTGCTTCGGTGACCACACTGTCCCTACAAACGAATTGACCCGAACACCTCCAATGGTGGTGCTGCCTATCTCTCAATGGTGGGATGGCACAGCCTTAAGGACAAAAACACAGCCTAATTCCTTAGGGTAGGTAGATGACTCATGGATACTTGCTCTCTTCAAAAACAAATCAAAATACTTTTCACACCTCACACTTTCAAAAAGCTTTCAAAACAAATTTTTCAAACACTCTTGAGGACAGATACAAGAGTTATTCAGAAATCTTTCAAAGAAACTTTTTTCAAAACCCACTCACATTTGAAAAGCAAACATTTTGAAAACATAAGAGCAAGTGTCTAAGAGCCCATGGATAACCATGGATAGAAAGGGTGCTAACACCTTCCCTTTCTATAAATCTACCTCCCGAACCGAGAAACGTTCTCATAAGGAATTTTGTTGTGCTTTTGTCCTGTCCATGTTGGAGAAAATAAAAGACGGTGGCGACTCTTGCTTCCGCGACATTTTGCGAAACCAGCTAAAAACAGTCAGTTCTCATTCCCACCGATCACAGAACTGGCGACTCTGCTGGGGATTACTAAAAGTGAGGTGTACCTTAGGATTAGATCATACTTGTGTTTTCAATTGCTTTGTTTTGTTTGTTTTATTATTGTGGGCTGCATTGGAGTTTCATAGATCCTAACCCGGATCAGGGGATACCCTGTTAGGTAGCATAAGCTGTGAGGGACCTGTCCGGCGTAGACCGACATGGGTGAAACAGTGGCTACATTGGTGTGGCACCTTGGTCTGTACCGATATCCCTTGTGTTGCAACGAGGAGAATATGGGTCTTCTGAGGAGTCATTAAGCACCAACCGAACTTAGAACCCTAATGTGACCCAACTTGGCCATAGAATAGTAGCAGTATGCTACACCCATTGAGGCTAAACTCTCGCGATGGTTCTGGCCGCAAGAAAAGATTGCGATGCTGGAGTTATGACCGATTGAGGGTAGTCAGTGATATTGGGATCCTCTAGAACCCGGTTACTTTTGATTAGGACAGGTCTTAACCAACAAACTGAAAGAGGGTAGTACCTG
Organism: Vicia faba; assembly: GCA_948472305.1. NCBI lineage: Eukaryota > Viridiplantae > Streptophyta > Magnoliopsida > Fabales > Fabaceae > Vicia > Vicia faba. The sequence continues at coordinate 1,121,931,571 of OX451740.1, forward strand.
AACTCCATGCTGGCCTAAACTCTAAGGGTTGTGGTGTGACTTGTGTGCCTTATCATGTTTGCCTTTATGAATACTTGTGGTGTGCTTTATCATAACATCATGCCATCATAACATTGCATGCATTCTGCATAAGGACTGACCTATTTCAAAGACAAGAGGGTTTCACCTTTGCTCTGTTTTGTAGGACCTCATGATGCCTGTGCGAAGGAACACTATCCGGCTCAACTTTGTTCACCCACCTGATTTGCTTAAAGAGTTGGTTGACAGAATTCCAAACACTGCTTCCTTCATCCAGAGGCATGGTTCCCTTCTCGGTTTAGTCACTTCAAAGTGGGACCAACAACTGATGAGTGTCTTGACCCAGTTCTATGATCCCTTGTACAGTTGCTTCACCTTTCAAGACTTCCAGCTGGTCCCTACCCTGGAAGAATTCTCTGATTTGCTTGGTATCCCTATCTTGGATCAGACTCCCTTCACTGGCTGGGAAAAGGCTCTTAGACCTGAGGAGATTGCAACAGCCCTTCCTTTGACCAACAAGGAGGTAATGGACAACTGGGAGACTAGAAGCGGAGTTAAGGGCTTCTTGGCTAAGTTTCTGATTGGTAAAGCTAACAGTTTCTGGAATGACTTAGACTTCAGGGCGTACGAGGACATTCTGGCTCTCCTAATCTATGGGCTAGTATTGTTTCTAAATCCTGATAACTTTGTCAATATCAATGCCATAAGGATCTTCATGTCTCGGAACCCTGTACCCACTCTCTTGGGTGATGTCCTGCAACAACTCTATGCTCGTACTGCCCGAAGACGAGGAACTCTGTGGTGTTGTACTCCTTTGTTAGTGAGGTGGTTTATTTCGCACCTCCCTAAGTTCGTGCTGAAGAACAAAGAAGGAAGAGGCTGGGCTCATAGGTTAATGTCTCTCACTGATAATGACATTATTTGGACTTTCCGGGGTTTGGATGAGGTAGCTGTTATTGATCGTTGCGGAGAATATCCTAATGTTCCTCTGATTGGTACCCAAGGAGGAATCTATTATAATCCATGTCTAGCTCTCCGTCAGTTTGGAAGAGCCAGAAGAACAGGGCCTCATGAGATGTTGGTGCCTCACATCAGTTTTGAGTTTCAGGTAGATAGTGACGAACTGCGCCATAGATTCATCAAAGCTTGGGACAGAATTCACAAAGCTGACCCACATGAGTTGGGACTGAAGACTTCTCTACCAATGGAACCCTATTACAGATGGGTCCGCATCCGTGCTCAGAAGTTAGGTATGCCATATGAAGCTGTCAGGCCTATCATTCTTGAAAGTCCTGATGGAGATGGGGTTCCTCCAACCATACTCCCTCCTCAGATACCCACTGATGTTGATACACTAAAGAGGTCTTGGGCGCAACTACAGGAAGAGCGGGATTCTTATCGGGAAAAGTTCAACGAACAGGAACAGAAGATCCAGAAGCTGACCAAGCAATTGGAGAACGAGCGGGCCCTGAATGACTATATCTGTACTGAGAAGAGGAGGCCATGGGAGCACTGATGGGCTTTGGATGTTTCTTTTACAGCTTTATTTCCGTTTCAGTAATTTCATTCTTGTAACGCCTAAGGGCAGATTGTTGAACAATTTAAAGTTTGAATCTAATAAAGTGTGTTTCCCTTTTGTCTACAAAGTTGATTCCCGATTGTCTTTGAAAACATGATTCATACGCATTTCATTCATCATATGCATCACAGGTACCCTTTTTCTACAGGTTGCTTAATCTTCTTCGCTGTTTATTTCAGCACTCAGCATCATGAATCCTGAACTCACTACCGAGCAAGCTATCAAGGCCCTCCAGGCCCAGAACGCCCAATTTCAGAAGATGGTCATGAACTTGGCCCAAGGACAACAAGAGCTGAAGGCTTTGCTCCTGAAGAAGAAGAAGAAGAAGAAGAGGACTGTGCTATTCAACACTGGGCGCAGACTCGGGAACACACTGCAAAATGAAGCTGAGAGGACTACTCCATCTGTGGGGGAAGGTAGTCACCAAGGGAGAGAGGTCCCTAGTCATGTGGTCTCTGACACCGAGACAGACTTCAATGACGAACAGTACCCTCCTGCTGAGGACCGGTACAAACAACTGGAGGACAGGTTAAACGCTATGGAGATTCAACGTGGCCTGGGTTGGATTTCGGAGACTTGGGGTTATCTTCTGGGGTGGTGATCCCACACAAGTTCAAGGCGCCGACCTTTGTGAAGTATGACGGGGCTTCCTTCCCTAAGATGCACCTCCGTTCTTATGTAAGGAAGATCCAGCCTTACACAGCAGACAAGAACTTATGGATCCACTTCTTCCAGGAGAGTCTTTCAGGGACTCATCTCGAATGGTTCTATCAGCTGGATGGAACCAACATTCGTAACTGGGAGGATTTGGCCACTGCTTTTTACAAGAAGTATCAATATAATTCCGACCTCGCTCCCACGCGTACCCAACTCCAGGGTATGTCACTGGGAACGGGTGAAGGTTTTAAGGAGTACGCACAGAAATGGAGAGATCTGGCTGGCAGGGTGCAGCCACCGTTGACAGATCGTGAGCTAGTGGACATGTTCTTGGGGACCCTATCCGGTCCATTCTTCAACCATCTCATTGGTAATTCCTCTGCTGGGTTTACTGACCTGATCCTGACTGGTGAGAGGATCGAAGCTGGTATAAAATCATGGAAGATACAGAAGGGTGCCTCCTCAAATACTGAAAAGAAGCCCTTCAAGAAGGAGGCCAGTGCTGTGTATGGTCCCAGGAGACAGAACAAACCGGAATGCCGCCAAGCTGTCAACGCGGTGGTTATTTCTAAGCCTGCTGCTGCTCCTCAGCAATACAACCAGCCAAGAGCTGAGAGGCCCAAACGACAGTATACTAGGCTCAGCATGACTCTCTCTCAGATCTTACCGCAACTGCTGTCAACTAGCCTGGTAACTGTCAAGGAAGCTCCGAAGATGGTGAACACAGCATCTCCGAAGTACAACCCCAACGCTCGCTGCGCTTATCACTCTGATAGCCCGGGACATTCTACTGATAACTGTTGGTCCCTAAGGAATAAGGTTCAGGACCTTATTGATGCTAAGGAAATACAGTTTGAGGCGCCGGAAAGGCCAAATTTTGTGACCACTCCCATGCCCCAGCATGGAGTAAACGTTGTTGAGGAGGATCTGTATGTAGCTTCTGTGGATGATGTTGCTACTCCGCTGCTGACTGTCAAGAGGAACCTGTTGCTAGCCGGTTTATTTCTGGGATGTAGTAAAGGTTTCCATCTGTGTGCTGATTCCCCTGCTGGTTGTTCTTTGCTGAAATCAGGCGTCCAAAACCTGATAGATAGCAAAGAGATCTTGTTCAAGAAGATTGCTATTCCTGCTGTTCCTGCTGCCCCTGTTGAAGAAGTTTCAATTGTCACCTGTGATACGGTGGGAGAACTGACTATGGTTTTGCGTTTTTTTTCGCAAATGTTTCGGTTGAGCAAGAGTCGCCACCGACTTTTTATTTTATCCTAAGGAAAGGTTTAAAAAGCACAGCAAAAACCTTTGAGATGTTTTCTTGGGTTCGGGGAGTAGATTATAGAAAGGGAAGGTATTAGCACCCCTTCTATCCATGGTTATCCATGGGCTCTTAGGTACTTGCTTAGATCAACTTGCCTTGGTTTTCAATTGTTTGAAATGGTGCTTTGTGCGTGGTTTTGAAAATGTTTTGAAAAAAAGATGCCTTGTCTAGGCTACCCTTGTAACAATTCTTTACTCGAATGTTTTACAAAAGGTGTTTGTCTTTTTGAAAAGATGTTTCAAGGTTTTTTGAAAGTTTATTTTGAAAGTGTGGTTTGAAAAATAGGCAAGTGTTTTTGTTTTGCAAGTTGACAAGTACTTAAGAGCTATCTACCCTAAAGTTCTCAAAGATTATTGCTATGTTTTAACCCTTTTAACAATTTTGTTCCACCGTTGCATTTGGTGGACAATCTTGTGTTAGGATGTGAAAGGGACGGGCGCGGGTCATCGTTTAGACCATGATTGCAATGGTGCCAAGTATCTTTGGGCAATTTTCCTTTAAGGGACTTGATCATTTTTAGGCAACTTTTCGAAAGCGTCGTCGAGGGACTATGATCATTTGAATTGTTTGTTTTGCCCAAAGAGACCTAACATGCAATATGGCCCATTTATTGAAGGCAACAAGTGGAATACCCTAGGGGTGCAAGTGTGATAAGTGTTGTCCATTTTCATGCTTGTTTATCTTAAAATTAGGTCAAACTATTTTTGTCGTTTTTGATTCGCATACAAACCCTAATTCTAACATGGCATAATTAGAAAGCATTAAAGCGCGAAATTTAAAGTTCCTAAGCTATTACAACATAATATGGGAAGGGGGTACAAATGTTCAAATGGGGGGTATTTGACAAGGAATTTAAACCTAGCTATTACATCAATTTGGAATTATTTACAAGATATTTAATTGCACAAATTAAATGGAAATAAAATAAATATGCAAGATGCAAAAAAAAATGTTTTTATGTGTATGAAAAAAGAGTATTTTTTTTATGTCAAATAAACAAAAATAAAAAGTATTATTTTTCAGAGTTTTTGTGTATTTAGGGCAAAACCCTAATTTCTTAAATAAAAGTAATAATTATTTAATATGTACCATATTTATTTATTATATACAAAAATAAAATAAAAATGAAGTATATTATGACAAAGTGATTTTTTGAGGTCAAACATTAATAAAAGAAAAATGTATTATTTTCATGTTTTTATCCTAAATATTGTAATAAATAAATAAGCATTTATATTATATATCAAATATATTAAATATATACAAAAAAATAAAAATAAAATATTTATTATTTATAAAAAAAAGTGTATTTTAAGAAAATGTTTTCAAAAGATGAAATAAAATAAAATCAGAAAAATAAATGTATTTACATTATTTTTTAGTATTTTAAAAAAGAAGTAATATATTTATTTATGTACAAAATATCCATTTAAACAAATAAATGCTTAATAAATACAAAAATGGTCTGAAAAATATTTTTTATATTTTTAATATTATGAGAAAAAATAAATAAGTTAGAACAAAAAAGAAAAAGTCAAAAAATCATAAAAATAAGCTCAATGGGCCTGGGGGGTGTAAAAGCAAACAAGTGGTGTAAACAGAAATAACAACACAGGCCCAGCCCACGTGGAGCTTCTTCAACCTCCAGCCATTCTTGTTCAAAAAACGCGCGTTTTGTACCCTGATTCAAACATCCTGATTCCTGGCTTTTTAATGAAAACTCACAACATCAAAAATGTTCAGCATCAAACAACGAATCCATACATACCAAAAACTTGATCTAACTCTAAAAAATGAGAGAGAATTTCTCCATTCCCAAATCTTAACCTAATTTTTTATCAATGTTCAGACATCAAATTCTCATGGCACACGTAACATAAATGAAAACTAACTACATGGGCATGTTCAGGGCTATGAATGTGACATATTTTCTTCACAAACCTAAAGCTAACAATGTCTGGATAGAGAGATACGAGTTCATGAACTTACCTGTTCAGTTGAAGTTGTATCTGGTGATTGAGGTACTTTCAGTGCAAGGTGATGATTGGTACAGCTTCCTTGATGTCCAGGGATGCTATTCCAAGTTTTACTTTGCTTTGAAACTAGCTGAATCGAGTTATAGAACTCCACCTGCAAATCAGAAAAATGAAAATAGCCAAATTGATTAGAGGAGTTACAGTCCACTTCTAATGCTTTGGATAGTTTGCATTGATGGTAGGGAAGGTGTTTGAACTGGTTTGGGCAAGAATGCACGATGGAAATGAGTTGTGGGATTCAATCTGCAGCAGGTGCTCTGTTTGGACAGTTTGAGGGTGATTCTGGGAATGGGGAGGTATTGGGGATGCTAGGCTCGTGTTTCAGCTTAGGATGGATGTCTTGAATGTGTTTGATAACCTTTCTTAAGGCTTGGTTTGCTGAGATGAAAGTTGTTGTACAAAATGCTAGCTTTCTTACACTTTAAGCAAGAGATGGCAAGTTGGTGTTCTAGACAGGTAGAGGCCCCCAATCTATGCTGCACAACTTAGTCTTGATCAGTGCAATTAGTCCATAAACTTGTGCCAAAGAGATCTTAACTGTACTTGCTTGGATTTGCTTTAGACATAAAGTGCAACTTTTCAAGAATGGCTAATTTGCTTTTTCTATAAATGGCTTAGTTCAACATGTAATGCTTAAACTCATAAAACAAGGCCTTGGCACAATGAGTTAGCATTAAATTATTGAGTGTTGGATGGTTTAGAGGCCTGTAATCAAGGAAAGCATGTTGAATTCAAAATGGCACAAATGTATGAACATGTAAATTGACCAAATCAAAGTGAGTTTTTCCCATATTGCAAAATTCGATTCTCTCTAACCATGAGGTTGTTTGATGAGTTCTTGGACATTTTGGAAAGCTTGGAATGTGTACTACAATCCATCTTTGAAGTGAAAATTGAAATGCCAAGTGTAAGTATGTGAAAGATGGTCTTGAAGTTAGGCAAAAATCCTGCCTAAAATAGGTCAAATTTTCTCTAAGTTAAGAATGGTTTGGTACCCTTGTTCCAAAAATTGTAACTTGAGATACAAGCTTCTTTTGGGAAAATTTTGTGAATAAAAGTTGTAGATTGTGCAATAGGCTACAACTTTAATGTTTTGACTTTTGCTTGAATCCAAAGGAATCTTGGTTAGAAAGTGGGGCAAAGTTAGGAAAAAATTAGGGTTTTTCATAACTTAGAAAAATTCTAAGTTATGAAAAATCTTCATTTCAAACCCTAATTTGCAATTCTTGATTTCTTGATGAACAAGTTTCATGATTTGGCATATTTTGATGAAAAATGAATCTTGACATTTGATTTTGACCAAAAAGTCAAAGTTTGACTTTTTAGTATACAGTCAAAATTGATCAATTGACTGGGAAATTCAACTGTCAATCTTGTGCATTTGGGATCTTTTGAACTTGTTGAGCATGTCAAGACAATTCCATGGGGTCCTTGAGTCCATATGTGAGCTTGGTTTGCCATTGGCTAGGTCAAACAGTCAAAAATTGCCCTTGTGCAGTCAAAACCCTAAAAATGACCATTTTGCCCTTTTGGTGATCTGATCAAATTTCTTGTGGAGTTGTGATCCAAACTTGATCAAATGGTCCATATGAGTTCATAATGTTGATGTGGGTCAATTTTCATGAGGTTTGACTGTCAATTGGCCACAATTGACTTTTTCCCCAATACAGCTGATTTCTAGGTCAACTGTCCAATTGACTGGGCAAAATTTTGAATCAAGACTTGAAACTTGGTATGGATAAACTTGGGAGTCCAAAATGAAGTATGAAAGTCATCTTAGGCATTTTAGGTCAAAACATCTTTGTGCAAACACAAACCCTAATTTAGGTCAACAGTGCAAGGAGAGATCTTGAGCAGATGAAACCCTAACTGGATCTTGAGCTCCTAAGGGCTTTGTGATGAGAAATTATTGAGAAATGGGAGGGAAAATTTTGGGGTACAACAGTTGCCCCTGTTCAATCTTCTTGAATCCGTAGAGTTAGATTGGCAAGTTTGCCTTTCGCGACTCGAGGGTAAAAGGAGATTGGACACTAGAGTGCCCTTAAATTTGCACTCGTCAAAGCAATGGATGCAGGAATGGGCTTAGAGATGCCATTTGGAGATGGGCTTAACGATGCCATCAGGAGGAGTGACAGAAACTTGTCGGGGATGGGCTTAAAGATGCCATCTGGGATGAGTATCAGCAAGGTGTCCATGTTTTGGACCACATCTGAATCGGGGGTATGAATAAGCAATAGATTGACATCCGTATCTGGAGGCATCCGTGAACTGTTTTCAGAAGTCTGGAGAAGAATCTGAACAAGCGATAGGTCGACATCCGTTACTTGGAGAACCCGTGAACTGTTTTCAGAAATCTTGAAGTTGAATAAGCAATAGAGCAGCATCCGTTGTTGGGAAGCGTCCGTAAACTGTTTTCAAAAGTTGCATCTGAACAAGTTGATAGATTAACATCCGTTGTTGGGAAGAATCCATAAACTGTTTTCAGAAGTTGCATCTGAACAAGCGATAGATTAACATCCGTTGTAGGGAAGAATCCGTGAACTGTTTTCAGAAGTCTTGAGAAGAATCTGAACAAGTGATAGGTCAACATCCGTTACTTGGAGAACCCGTGAACTGTTTTCAGAAGTCTTGAGAAGAATCTGAACAAGTGATAGGTCAACATCCGTTACTTGGAGAACCCGTGAACTATTTTCAGAAATCTTAAAGTTGAATAAGCAATAGAGCAGCATCCGTTGTTGGGAAGCGTCCGTAAACTGTTTTCAAAAGTTGCCTCTGAACAAGTTGATAGATTAACATCCGTTGTTGGGAAGAATCCATAAACTGTTTTCAGAAGTTGCATCTGAACAAGCGATAGATTAACATCCGTTGTAGGGAAGAATCCGTGAACTGTTTTCAAAAATCTTGAAGGTGGAGGAGGAACTGGTGTAGGGTTTCCTGATGATGAGCTCGTGTAAAAACTGCATCTGGGTGATTCTGGAATAAGCATTAGAATGTCGCCATGTCTGGGTCACATCTGAACTATTCATGGAAAGAATCTCAGAAGATAATGATTTTAGTCTGTCGACTGATCTTACCTGAAGAGGTAAAGAGTTAGTTATATGCAATGTCATGATGCATGATACAATGTATGTTATATGATATGAATGTAAATGGATGCGCATGTAAGCTGGAGAGCTGTCTTGCAAAGGATAGATGAACCCGAGATGGCTGAAGATAAAAGTATCTTGACTGCTACCGGGAAGAATAATTCCTGGTTGTTGCTGGAGAATAAGGAGCTTGGGTTGTATACCAATCTTCTGGGGACTCCCTGTCTTGAGGAGATCTTCACTGGAGAGTCTTCGAATGAGGAACTGAAAACTGAAAGTCTTCAAATTTGCTTGTGGAATACCAGACCTTCAATCGTTGAGGGGCCTTGGAACCACTTGGAATTTCCTTGGTGACTTGCAGGGTAAGAGAATTTCTGATGATGTCTACTGGGGATTTTAGAACCTGGCAGACTTAAGCTGGGGAGATAAGACTGAGAATCTCTAGTCTAGTGAGAAGCATTTTTGTGGGGAAAAGGTTCACTAGTCTGGCTCCGCTGGGGATCGATAGCCTGAAGTTTTAGCTCTGTTGGGGATACTGAAACTTAAACTCTGAGGGGAATTGAGTTCTGGAGGATTTTCTGGCTGGGGATAACAAAGATAAACTCCTCTGGGGATTGTATCGATAAGTTATGTTGGGGAACTCTGATGAACTCCGCTGGGGATAGGAAGAAATTTGCCGAGTGCGATCTTCCGTGGCAATAAGCTGAGGATAACCCAGTTATAAGCCCTTGTGGGGAGTAACTTTGAATAAAGCTCGGGAGAGACGTCCGTACTCTGCAGGGGATAAGCTTCCAGAATCTACTGGGGATAAGCTTCAAGACTTGCTGGGGATATGGATTCCAAATCTCCTGGGGGTTTCCTTTGAAAGGGTATCAAGATATCCAACTGCACCTTCAACCTATCAGTAATCCTCTTTCTTGATTCATAAGGAAATGATTATGTTCAAATGCATATGCCTATTTAACAAAACATTGGACGTTTCTCAAAATAAAACAATTAGTGCAAGAGAAAAAGAAAAAGGAAATGACACAAATTTCTGGGAAGAGTATTTGTATTAACTTTCTCTGAGTATATTTGTACAAAGGAGACAATCATCCTAGTAAGAGGATTTTGTCGTAAATATTGAAAGATTTATACAAAATAAAGATGGCTATGTGAAATAATTCCATGGGATTCCATTCTGCTATAGCCTTCACAACTCTGAATATTTGTCCATCCAATGCTTTGTTTGCCGATGACTGGATTGATTAGAGACCTGGAACTGGTTGATGAAGAGATTGTCTTTGAAGTGATCCGGCGAGACATAGTCATATGCTTTAATTCCCTAACTTTTGCCTGAATCGCCCTTTCGGGTTTTCGATCCACCGGGAAACCCCTTTTTGCCCAAGCCGCCCTTTCGGGTTTTCAACTTGCCAGGTGTATAGATTTTTTCGTTTTTATCCCTAATTTTTGCCTGAACCGCCCTTTCGGATTTTCGGTTCACCGGGATGCCCATTTTTTCCCAAGCCGCCCTTTCGGGTTTTCGACTTGTCGGGTTACTTTATGCGTAGTATCTTTTGACTATGTCTGCGTTCGCAGGGTGCGGCAAATCGTCACCGTCCATGGTGGTTAGAATCATCGCACCACCAGAAAATATGCTCTTGATCACAAACGGTCCTTCATATGTAGGAGTCCATTTGCCCCTGGGATCACTTTGCGGCAAGATAATCCGCTTGATTACGAGATCTCCGACTTGATACACTTGATGTCTGACTTTCTTATTGAAGGCCTTGATCATCCGCTTTTGATACGTCTGACCATGGCATATAGCAGCGAGTCGCTTCTCGTCGATCAAATTGAGTTGATCAAGTCGGGTCTGAATCCAATCATCTTCATTCAAACCTGTGTCCTTCATAATCCTTAGAGAAGGAATCTGAACCTCCATAGGCAGGACAGCTTCCATGCCATATACCAAAGAAAATGGGGTTGCCCCAGTTGAAGTACGTGTCGTCGTACGGTATCCATGCAGAGCAAACGGTAACATCTCATGCCAGTCTTTGTAAGTGACCGTCATTTTCAGAATGATCTTCTTAATGTTTTTGTTCGCAGCTTCAACAGCATCGTTCATCTTCGGCCGGTAGGGAGATGAATTGTGATGATAAATCTTGAACTGTTCGCACAAGGCGGTGATCATCGTGTTATTCAGATTTGTACCGTTGTCTGTGATGATCCTGTCTGGAACACCATACCGGCATATGAGATTTTGTTTGATGAAGCGGGCAACCACATTTTTAGTAACAGAGGCGAAGGAAGCTGCTTCGACCCATTTGGTGAAATAGTCAATGGCGACCAGGATGAAACGATGTCCGTTGGAAGCCGTGGGCTTGATCTCTCCAATCATGTCAATGCCCCACATTGCAAATGGCCAAGGATCAGTCAGAACGTTGAGAGGAACCGGAGGGATATGAACTTTGTCTGCATAGACTTGACATTTGTGGCAAGTACGGGAATGTTGATGGCAGTCAGCTTCCATGGTAGACCAGTAATAGCCTGCCCTTAGGATCTTCTTAGCCATTGTATGCCCGCTCAAGTGAGTGCCAAATGTGTCGTTGTGTATCTCAATCATGATCAACTCTGCTTCAGCTTTGTCTACGCATCGGAGTAATACACAATCATGGCTTCGTTTGTAAAGGATGTTGTTGCTCAGGAAGAATTTGGCAGCAAATTTTCTTAAGAACTTCTTGTCATTTACGGAAGCTCCTTCGGGATAATCTCTAGTCTGGAGATACCTTTTGATTTCATGGAACCAGGGTTGTTCCACTAATTCTTCGGTATTAATCTCGTGACAATGTGCAGGTTCATCCATTCGCTCAATGGTGATTTGGGGAGCCTCGTTATCCCAGTTGAGTTTAAACATGGAAGACATTGTAGCTAGAGCATCTGCTAGCTGATTCTCTTCTCGCGGGAAATGCTCGAAGGTAATTTGCTCGAAATGAGGCAACAATGTCAAGACATGTTCTTTGTATGGGATAAGATTAGGGCGCTTGGTATCCCACTCTCCTTTGATTTGACTGATAACCAAAGCCGAGTCCCCAAATACGATCAAAGATTTGATCCCCAAGTCTATAGCAGCCTTGAGACCAAAGATGCAAGCTTCATATTCAGCCATGTTGTTTGTGCAGCTGAAGAAAAGTCGGGCCGTAAAAGGTGTGTGACAACCTTCCGGGGAGATGAGTACCGCACCGATACCGTTTCCAAGTGCATTTTAAGCACCATCAAAGTACAGGGTCCATCGGGATCCCTTTTCGGGTCCGTCATACGGTCCTTCACTTTCAATGCTGTCCAAATTAGTGATGTCCTCGTCTGGGAAGTCAAATCTCATGGGTTGATAATCTTCGATAGCTTGATGAACCAGATGGTCAGCTAGTACACTCCCTTTTATAGCTTTTTGGGTGGTGTATTGGATGTCATACTCAGTTAGGATCATTTGCCATCTAGCTATTCTTCCCGATAAAGCGGGCTTTTCGAAGATATACTTGATAGGATCCATTTTGGAAATCAACGGGGTAGTATGAGTTAACATATACTGCCTTAGTCGGCGAGCAGCCCATACCAAAGCGCAGCAAGTTTTCTCGAGTAGCGAGTCTCACAGTCGGTAAACTTTTTGCTAAGGTAATAAATAGCATGCTCTTTTCGACCAGACTCGTCATGCTGGCCCAAGACACACCCCATTGAGTTATCCAAGACGGTTAGATACATGATCAATGGTCTTCCTTCGACGGGTGGCATCAGAATAGGGGGTTCTAGCAAATACTCTTTGATTTTATCAAAAGCAGCTTGGCAATCGTCGTTCCATTCGACTACCTGATCTTTCTTCAAGAGTTTGAAAATTGGCTCACAGGTAGAAGTCAGATGAGAGATGAATCTGGCAATATAGTTCAAGCGCCCCAAGAACCCTCTAACCTCCTTTTCAGTACGGGGAGCAGGCATCTCTTGTATTGCTTTCACTTTTGCTGGATCGACTTTAATGCCTTTGTTGCTTACAATGAATCCTAGAAGTTTACCAGACTTAACTCCAAAAGTGCACTTACTTGGATTCAGCCTGAGTTTGTATTCTTTCAACCTGGCAAACAGCTTTTCTAGATGTTCAAGGTGCTCCTCCTCTGTTTGTGACCGAGCTATCATATCGTCTATGTAAACTTCAATCTCATGATGTATCATATCATGAAACAAAGCTACCATGGCGCGTTGATAAGTTTCCCCAGCGTTCTTCAGCCCGAACGGCATCACCTTGTAACAGAAAGTGCCCCATTGTGTGACAAAAGTTGTTTTCTACATATCCTCGGGGGCCATTTTGATTTGATTGTAGCCCGAGAATCCATCCATGAAGGAAAACACTTTGTGCTGAGCTGTATTGTCGATCAAAATGTCAATGTGTGGAAGTGGAAAATCATCTTTGGGGCTGGCTCTATTCAAGTCCCGGTAGTCCACACACATCCTGACTTTGCCATCTTTCTTAGGTACTGGCACGATGTTAGCGACCCATTGAGGATAGGACGTAACAGCCAGAAAGCCAGCGTCGAATTGCTTCATCACTTCTGCCTTGATCTTTTCAGACATGTCAGGCCTCATTCGGCGGACTTTTTGCTTGATCGGTGGACAATCCTCTCTTGTGGGGAGACGGTGAACCACGATGTCTGTGTCTAAACCCGGCATGTCTTCATAAGACCAAGCGAAGATTTCAACATACTCATTCAACAACTGTATTAGGCGTTCCTTGACACTTGGTTCCAGATTGGCACCCACTTGCACCTCCTTCCGGTCTTCCTCGGTCCCTAAGTTGACAGTTTCCAATGACTCTTCGTGCGGTAAGATGGCCCTTTCCTCTTGCTGTAGAAGTCTGGCTAGTTCCCCTGGTACTTCACAACCTTCGTCATCTTCATACTCGGCTTGATTGACCAGATCTTCAGAGTTATTGAAGGATATAGCAGAATCGTCACACCTGGAATCCGGAGTGGATGGGTACCTGCATTTGTGAGTGTGGGTGTGTGTAAGGGATAGCCATCCTTAAACAACAAATGCAAAAGGAAAGAAAATGAACACAGCAGTTTACCAAATGAAAAACGTCCAATGAATCATTAAACATGGCATATGGATATGAAAATAATCAAAACCCTTACAAGTGGACCTACATGCCCCGGGCAAGGCATGAGGTGAAAAGATAGTGTACGGATTGTTCGGAAATAAATATTACAGACCAATAGGAAATGTTTGACAGATAAATTACTGATGAATAAAAGTGATGGGGACAAAGTCTTTTGCCTCCCAGTTGCACAATCCTCCTTTGACAGTCGGGTAAATCCACTCTTTGATGCTGCTCTCTTTGTCTTCATCCTCCAAAGCATTGATTCCGTAGGGAGAAATTTTGACTGGCGCTCTTTCAATCTTCGAACGGCGCATAGCTTTCTGGCCCGCGGTAGTGAACCTTAATCCAAATTTGTCTGTTTTATGCGGAATATCAGGCAACTGCCCCCATGCTGAATTCTTCCCCTCCTTTATTGCGGCCCTTGCGTCCTCCAGAGATGCCATCCTGGCCATCTGCCTCGATACTTCAGCTGCCAACTTTGCTACTGTTATTTCAGGAAGGACTTCTTCGAAATGCTGGAAAGGCGTCTCAATGAACTCACCTTCTACCTCCACGTACCGGAAGGAGTTCAAGTGGCTGATCATGTACTCCTCTTCACCATGGACGGTAATGATCTTTTCCTTGATAGGATACTTCAACATCTGATGTAAGGAGGAGGTGACTGCCCCTGCATGGTGTATCTAAGGCCTACCCAACAAGCAAGAGTATGACGGACGGATGTCCATCACATAGAAAGTAGATTTAAACACCTCGGTGCCCACCTTGATGGGAATATCAACCTCCCCATGGACCATTCTCTTCGAACCATCGAAAGCTCTGACAACAATATCACTCGGTTTCAAATCCAACCCTTCATAATCTAGTCGGTCCAAGGCCTTCTTAGGCAGTACATTCAGCGACGACCCAGTGTCGACCAAGACATGTGCGAGAGTAGTTCCTCGGCACTCGACTGAAATGTGCAAAGCATCATTGTGGTTTCTGCCTTTAGGAGTTAGGTCGGCATCAGAGAAACCTAATCCATTGTCCGCAGTAAGGCTAGCCACGCAATTTTGAAATTGATCTGCAGAGGTTTCCTGGGGTACATGGGTTGCCTTCAGGAATTTTATCAAAGCTTTAGCGTGCGCTTCCGAGCAAAGTAGTAGTGCCAACATGGAGATCTTTGAGGGGGTTTGCCCCAGTTGTTCTACCACATCGTAATCACTCCTTTCGATTATCTTCAAGATCTCATCCATTTCCTTCTTGGAGGTTTCCGGGATGACCAAGGGTTGAGCCCTCGTCCTGACGAGCTCATCTTAGATTCCCTTACCTTTATCAACAGCGGTAGGAGGGACAATACTAGGAACAACAACATCTTCAATCAAAGGGGTTCTAGCGGAGAGTTTTATTGGTGCAGGGATGACCTTGTCGGCAGATGAGGGTCCAAAGATTTCTCTTGGAGGGGCAATCTCTGGAGAAAATATTCTCCCGCTCCGGGTGATTTTGCTCGTGCCTGCAATGTTTCCAATGCTAGCTTCTTCATCATCTGAACTTTCTTCAGTTATTTTGATTTGTTTAATACCATGGTAGTAGACGTCACCGCCGTAGTTCCATGGTATTGACTTCTCAGAAACATAGGGGACAGGCCCTGGCATTGTTATCTTCAAAGGAACAGATTTCGTAGCTGGTGTAATCTTAACAGGCTTTCTGACGGCCTTGGAAAGATTGGCGTGAATGGTTATGATTGAGACATCTTCAGTATGAGTTAGAATGGCAGAAACTTTTTCAAACAAAATTTGTCGACTATCCATTAGGCCTTGGATGCCTTTCTTCAGTAACGGACAATCAAACGGCAGAGAGTAACAACAATAACAATCTTCTTTACATCCCAGGAAGATCCCGGCCCTTAACAGATTCAACTTGATGGTTAACAATGGAGTTATTAGATCATTGACATCAGCAACATACAAATCTTCTTCAATGGCATTGACATTTCGGCCGTGCTTCGGCATTGGAGCAGATATCACGTTCGGCTTCTCTGGAGCGTCGAACTCCACCTCCTTCGCCTCTATCAGGTCTTGGATTTTATGCTTGAGTGCCCAACAATCATTGGTATCGTGCCCGACACTGTCAGAATGGTAGGCGCATTTAGCATTAGGATGATAATGCGGAGAGGACGTATTCACATTTTTTGGTGCCTCTTTGATAGTGGCGAGATTCAACTTTAACAGATGGGGAAGCACTTGCGCTGGAGTCATATTAATGCGGGTGAACTGCCGTTGTGGCCGTTCCACCCGTTGTTGATTTGGTCTGGACTGGTTATAGCGAGGCTGCTCACTTGAAGGGTTTTGAATCATTACGGCCCCTACAGCTGGCCGGCGCTCAGTCTTCCCTGCTCTTCTCTGGGAGTATTCCACAGTTGTTTCCTTCTTAAAAGGCTTCTTCTCAACACTTGCAGCGGCACCCTTCTGAATCTTTCCTGACTTGATGCCAGCTTCTATTCTTTCGCCTGTTAAGATCAAATCGGTAAACCCCGCGGAAGAGTTATCAATCAGATGATTGAAAAATGGCCCAGATAGGGTCCCTAGAAACATATCAACAAGTTCACGGTCAGTTAAAGGTGGTTGCACCCTGCCAGCCAAATCCCTCCATTTTTGTGTATATTCTTTGAATCCTTCGCCTATTCCCAGTGACATACCCTGAAGTTGGGTACGCGTAGGAGCAAGGTCAGAATTATACTGATATTGTTTGTAAAAGGCGGTGGCCAAGTCTTCCCAGTTTCTGACGCTGGTTCCCTCTAGCTGATAAAACCACTCTAGTTGAGCCCCAGAAAGGTTGTCTTGAAAGAAATGGATCCAAAGGTTCTTATCTGCCGTATAAGGTTGGATCTTTCTTACGTAGGACCTGAGATGCATTTTTGGACAGGACAGCCCATCATACCTCACAAAAACTGGAACTTTGAACTTTGGGGGAATCACAATCCCGGCAACCAAACCCAAGTCTTCAAAATCCAAACCCGGCACCCTTTGTAGCTCCATGGCGGCCAACCTGTCTTCTAAACCTTTGTATTTATCATCAGCTGGAGGGTATTGTTGATCAGAGTAGTCTTCATCCTCTTCGACCTCCTCTTCTTCCACATCGGACTCGGAAGGTACCGCAGCCCCACCTCCTTTACTGGTCCCTTCATCAGAAGTAAGAGGAAATTCAAGCACTCTCCTGGCCTCTCCGTCAAATCTTCTCCCTAGAGTAGCCACCCCGAGTCTCTTTTTCTTCTTTTTCACTGGGTCTTTATTCCCCAGCAAGGTCTTGAGATCCTCCTGACCCTTAGCCAAGGTCATCAGGAGTTGCTGGAACTGTGCATTTTGAGCTTGTAGGTCTTTGACTGTTTTCTCGAGATCCATCCTACTGAAATAAACAGCAGACAGATAAGGAAACCTGGCGTGAGACCTGCTTATGCACATGATGAATGATATGCTTATGTATGCAATGCATTCAAGGATTTAGAACATTCAAAATTGTTGTAGACAAAAAGGAACGCACGTCATATTAATAAGAAGAAATTTGTTAGTACATAAATGCCCCATGGGCCAAATATTACAAAAACAACTTCTCAAGGTAAAAAGACATTGCGCATCCTCTTTGGTGCGATGTAGGTGTTGAGGGCCTCTTGCTCATGGAGTCGGCGGGTGAGCTCTAGAACCTTCTTCTCACTGGCGTAGAAGCTAGCTTCAAAAGTGTTTCGTTCCTCCTTGAGCTGAATCCAGCTCTTCTGCATTTCCTCCCACGATGTAGGCATGTCAGGATATAGGAAGGTGTAGGGAACCTCTCCTTCCTTGACGGGCTCTTTAATCACAGGGAGAACATGAGGATAAGGCATCATTAGGCTCTGGGCTCGGGCTCGTACCCACTTGAGATAAGGCTCAAGAGGGATGGAATTCTTGTGTCCCAGTGTCTTGCTATCAACCTTGTTGGGCATCCTCCAAGCTCTGACGAATCTTTGGCGAAGTCCTTGCGCATCGTTGTCGAAGTCAAAAACTAGGTCAGGAATCAACATGTCGTGAGGACCATCCCTTCGTGCATATCCAAATTGCCTCAAAGCTAGGCAAGGGTTGTAGGTAATGCCCCCTCTAATGCCAAGTAATGGGACATTAGGGAACTCTCCACAACGATCGACGATGATGACATTTTCTCTAGACCGAGAACACCAATGTACATCAGAGTGAGTAAGAGTCATCAATCGTTGGGACCACCTTGAGCCTTGGTCATTCTTCAAGACGGATTGTGGAAGGTGCGAAATAAACCACCTTGCAAGGAGAGGAGTACAACACATGAGAACACCCCTCTTTCTCATTGTTCGTGTGTAAAATGAGTGAAGGATGTCCCCAAGCAATGTTGGTATTGGATTCTTGGACAAGAAGATTTTGACGGCGTTGACATCTACCAATTGGTCAGAATTTGGGAACAGGACCAACCCATAGATAAGGAGTGCCACAATTTCTTCAAAGGCTTGTAGGTCCAATGAATTCCAACATTCTTGTGCCTTCTCAAACAAGAATTTTGCTAAGAATCCTTTGACGCCGCTTCTGGTTTCCCAATGCCCCTTGATGTCGGATGGTTGTAGATATAATGCTCGAGCAACATCTTCCGGCTTTGGTTCCTTTTCCGTACCGTTGAAGGGTAGTTGATTAAGGATAGGGATTCTTAGGAGTTGAGAAAACTCCTCCAAAGTGGGCACCAACTGGTAATCGGGGAAAGTGAAACAGTGGTGAAGAGGGTCAAAGAACTGGAATAGCACTTTCATCATGTCTTCTTCAATGTTGGTGTTGACTAAGCTGAGCAGTCTACCATGTCTTTCACTGAAGGATGAGCTTTCCGGAATTCTTGAGGTGAGCTCCTTGAGTTGAGGAGATATTCTCACAAGGTTAACTTGGATGGTTTTTCTGCAAGGAATTTCCATGACCTACAAAACAAGAACAAAGATGAAGATCTAAACCCTTGAAGTGGTTAGTGAATGCATATGATGCTTTATGATGTTTATGATGTATGCACAAACATATGTACAAGCAAATCAAGCCAAACCCTAGTTTCAGGCTTGCATGGGGTTTCATAGGTAAGTACCCTCTTGAGTGTAGTTGGCTTAAAAACCTGTCCTATAAATAGTAACCGGGTTCTAAGGAGCTCAATATCATTGGATTGTTTTCATCGTTCATTGTTTTGGTTTAGCCACTTAACTAGCGACCAAAATATTCCAAGAAAACAACCCTCAATGAGTGTAGTATCGAGTATCTACCAACTTCGGACTGCACCAAAGCCGGTCATCTCACTACCCCTAATAAAAGGCCAAGATGGTCAAGTAAGGTTCTAGGTCATTAGTGCTTAGTGACATCACTCAGCGGCCCCGTACTCTCCTTGATTGAAATCAAGGGTTACCGGTACTCACAAATATGTCGCACTAATATAGCTATTGCTTCGACCGTGTCGGTATACCCCGCATAGTTTCCACAACGTATTGCTATCTATGAATGTTTCCCAAAATCCGGGTGTAGGATTGCAAACCCAAACAAAAGAGCCAAAATATAAAGCAATCAAATCAAACAATTAGTCATGCAAGAGGGTGATCTAAGCCCTAAGGTTACTCCACTTTTTAAAAATGTCCCCAGCAGAGTCGCCAGTTCTGTGATACGGTGGGAGAACTGACTATGGTTTTGCGTTTGTTTTCGCAAATGTTTCGGTTGAGCAAGAGTCGCCACCGACTTTTTATTTTATCCTAAGGAGAGGTTTAAAAAGCACAGCAAAAACCTTTGAGATGTTTTCTTGGGTTCGGGGAGTAGATTATAGAAAGTGAAGGTATTAGCACCCTTTCTATCCATGGTTATCCATGGGCTCTTAGGTACTTGCTTAGATCAACTTGCCTTGGTTTTCAATTGTTTGAAATGGTGCTTTGTGCATGGTTTTGAAAATGTTTTGAAAAAAAGATGCCTTGTCTAGGCTACCCTTGTAACAATTCTTTACTCGAATGTTTTACAAAAGGTGTTTGTCTTTTTGAAAAGATGTTTCAAGGTTTTTTGAAAGTTTATTTTGAAAGTGTGGTTTGAAAAATAGGCAAGTGTTTTTGTTTTGCAAGTTGACAAGTACTTAAGAGCTATCTACCCTAAAGTTCTCAAAGATTATTGCTATGTTTTAACCCTTTTAACAATTTTGTTCCACCGTTGCATTTGGTGGACAATCTTGTGTTAGGATGTGAAAGGGACGGGCGCGGGTCATCGTTTAGACCATGATTGCAATGGTGCCAAGTATCTTTGGGCAATTTTCCTTTAAGGGACTTGATCATTTTTAGGCAACTTTTCGAAAGCGTCGTCGAGGGACTATGATCATTTGAATTGTTTGTTTTGCCCAAAGAGACCTAACATGCAATATGGCCCATTTATTGAAGGCAACAAGTGGAATATCCTAGGGGTGCAAGTGTGATAAGTGTTGTCCATTTTCATGCTTGTTTATCTTAAAATTAGGTCAAACTATTTTTGTCGTTTTTGATTCGCATACAAACCCTAATTCTAACATGGCATAATTAGAAAGCATTAAAGCGCGAAATTTAAAGTTCCTAAGCTATTACAACATAATATGGGAAGGGGGTACAAATGTTCAAATGGGGGGTATTTGACAAGGAATTTAAACCTAGCTATTACATCAATTTGGAATTATTTACAAGATATTTAATTGCACAAATTAAATGGAACTAAAATAAATATGCAAGATGCAAAAAAAATGTTTTTATGTGTATGAAAAAAGAGTATTTTTTTATGTCAAATAAACAAAAATAAAAAGTATTATTTTTCAGAGTTTTTGTGTATTTAGGGCAAAACCCTAATTTCTTAAATAAAAGTAATAATTATTTAATATGTACCATATTTATTTATTATATACAAAAATAAAATAAAAATGAAGTATATTATGACAAAGTGATTTTTTGAGGTCAAACATTAATAAAAGAAAAATGTATTATTTTCATGTTTTTATCCTAAATATTGTAATAAATAAATAAGCATTTATATTATATATCAAATATATTAAATATATACAAAAAAATAAAAATAAAATATTTATTATTTATAAAAAAAAAGTGTATTTTAAGAAAATGTTTTCAAAAGATGAAATAAAATAAAAATCAGAAAAATAAATGTATTTACATTATTTTTTAGTATTTTAAAAAAGAAGTAATATATTTATTTATGTACAAAATATCCATTTAAACAAATAAATGCTTAATAAATACAAAAATGGTCTGAAAAATATTTTTTATATTTTTAATATTATGAGAAAAAATAAATAAGTTAGAACAAAAAAGAAAAAGTCAAAAAATCATAAAAATAAGCTCAATGGGCCTGGGGGGTGTAAAAGCAAACAAGTGGTGTAAACAGAAATAACAACACAGGCCCAGCCCACGTGGAGCTTCTTCAACCTCCAGCCATTCTTGTTCAAAAAACGCGCGTTTTGTACCCTGATTCAAACATCCTGATTCCTGGCTTTTTAATGAAAACTCACAACATCAAAAATGTTCAGCATCAAACAACGAATCCATACATACCAAAAACTTGATCTAACTCTAAAAAATGAGAGAGAATTTCTCCATTCCCAAATCTTAACCTATTTTTTTATCAATGTTCAGACATCAAATTCTCATGGCACACGTAACATAAATGAAAACTAACTACATGGGCATGTTCAGGGCTATGAATGTGACATATTTTCTTCACAAACCTAAAGCTAACAATGCCTGGATAGAGAGATACGAGTTCATGAACTTACCTGTTCAGTTGAAGTTGTATCTGGTGATTGAGGTACTTTCAGTGCAAGGTGATGATTGGTACAGCTTCCTTGATGTCCAGGGATGTTATTCCAAGTTTTACTTTGCTTTGAAACTAGCTGAATCGAGTTATAGAACTCCACCTGCAAATCAGAAAAATGAAAATGGCCAAACTAATTAGAGGAGTTACAGTCCACTTCTAATGCTTTGGATAGTTTGCATTGATGGTAGGGAAGGTGTTTGAACTGGTTTGGGCAAGAATGCATGATGGAAATGAGTTATGGGATTCAATCTGCAGTAGGTGCTCTGTTTGGACAGTTTGAGGGTGATTCTGGGAATGGGGAGGTATTAGGGATGCTAGGCTCGTGTTTCAGCTTAGGATGGATGTCTTGAATGTGTTTGATAACCTTTCTTAAGGCTTGGTTTGCTGAGATGAAAGTTGTTGTACAAAATGCTAGCTTTCTTACACTTTAAGCAAGAGATGGCAAGTTGGTGTTCTAGATAGGTAGAGGCCCTCAATCTATGCTGCACAACTTAGTCTTGATCAGTGCAATTAGTCCATAAACTTTTGCCAAATAGATCTTAACTGTACTTGCTTGGATTTGCTTTAGACATAAAGTGCAACTTTTCAAGAATGGCTAATTTGCTTTTTCTATAAATGGCTTAGTTCAACATGTAATGCTTAAACTCATAAAACAAGGCCTTGGCACAATGAGTTAGCATTAAATTATTGAGTTTTGGATGGTTTAGAGGCCTGTAATCAAGGAAAGCATGCTGAATTCAAAATGGCACAAATGTATGAACATGTAAATTGACCAAATCAAAGTGAGTTTTTCCCATATTGCAAAATTCTATTCTCTCTAACCATGAGGTTGTTTGATGAGTTCTTGGACATTTTGGAAAGCTTGGAATGTGTACTACAATCCATCTTTGAAGTGCAAATTGAAATTCCAAGTGGAAGTATGTGAAAGATGGTCTTGAAGTTAGGCAAAAATCCTGCCTAAAATAGGTCAAATTTTCTCTAAGTTAAGAATGGTTTGGTACCCTTGTTCCAAAAATTGTAACTTGAGATACAAGCTTCTTTTTGGAAAACTTTGTGTATCAAAGTTGTATATTGTGCAATAGGCTACAACTTTCATGTTTTGACTTTTGCTTGAATCCAAAGGAATCTTGGTGAGAAAGTGGGGCAAAGTTAGGAAAAAATTAGGGTTTTTCATAACTTAGAAAAATTCTAAGTTATGAAAAATCTTCATTTCAAACCCTAATTTGCAATTCTTGATTTCTTGATGAACAAGTTTCATGATTTGGCATGTTTTGATGAAAAATGAATCTTGACATTTGATTTTGACCAAAAAGTCAAAGTTTGACTTTTCAGTATACAGTCAAAATTGATCAATTGACTGGGAAATTCAACTGTCAATCTTGTGCATGTCAAGACAATTACATGGGGTCCTTGAGTCCATATGTGAGCTCGGTTTGCCATTGGCTAGGTCAAACAGTCAAAAATTGCCCTTGTGCAGTCAAAACCCTAAAAACGACCATTTTGCCCTTTTGGTGATCTGATCAAATTTCTTGTGGAGTTGTGATCCAAACTTGATCAAATGGTCCATATGAGTTCATAATGTTGATGTGGGTCAATTTTCATGAGGTTTGACTGTCAATTGGCCACAGTTGACTTTTTCCCCAATACAGTTGATTTTTAGGTCAACTATCCAATTGACTGGGCAAAATTTGGAATCAAGACTTGAAACTTGGTATGGATAAACTTGGGAGTCCAAAATGAAGTATGAAAGTCATCTAAGGCATTTTAGGTCAAAACATCTTTGTGCAAACACAAACCCTAATTTAGGTCAACAGTGCAAGGAGAGATCTTGAGCAGATGAAACCCTAATTGGATCTTGAGCTCCTAAGGGCTTTGTGATGAGAAATTATTGAGAAATGGGAGGGAAAATTTTGGGGTACAACATCACCATTTTCAATAACCCTTCCAAGACTCCTTCAAAGAAGCCTGTCCAAATTTTGCCTGTTCACAAGATTGCTCCTATAACCATTATTGTTCCGGGGCCCATCCCCTACAAGTCTGATAAAGCTGTCCCATGGCACTATAGGGCAGATGTTTATGTTCTGGAAGTGAAGCAAGAGTTCAATACTGGTACCGGTATCACCAACATCACCGGGCCTGCTAAGGTCACTCGTAGTGGAAGACTGTTCTCACCAGACATTGCACCTCCAGCAATTCAAAGGCCTCTTGTCATCACACCTGCCAGTGTGCCTGTCCCCCCCCCCCTGATCAAATTTCTACCCCTGCTGCCGAGTCATCCGACGCTCAGGGTAAGGGAATTGCTACTGATGTGCCTGCCCGGACGGAGGCACCAAAGACCACTGTTGAGGCTTCTAAGCAAGAGATGGAAGAGATCCTCAAAATTATAAAGAAAAGTGATTTCAACGTCGTTGAACAGCTGGGGCACACCCCCTCCAAAATCTCCATGCTATCACTGTTGCTGTGTTCAGAGGCCCATGCCAAGGCCCTGATTGCTTTCCTGAAGACGGCCCACGTGCCTCAAGAAACGTCTGCTGATCAATTCACCGATTGTGTGGCCAATTTAACCGCTGATAATGGTCTGGGTTTCTCTGATGCTGATCTGACGGCCAAGGGGAAGAACCATAATGATGCCCTGCATGTCTCCATTGAATACAGGGGCACTACTCTTGCTCACGTGCTGGTTGACACGGGTTCTTCACTGAACGTACTACCCAAGAAAGCTCTAGACAGGCTGGACTGTGAGGGTTTAGAGCTCAAACCGAGTAACATTGTTGTTCGGGCCTTTGACGGGTCCAAAAGAATGGTACATGGTGAGGTTGACATCCCAATCAGGGTTGGGTCACAGGTCTTTGATTCAAAATTCTATGTGATGGATATCCGTCCGTCCTATTCTTGTTTGTTGGGTCGTCCGTGGATCCACGAGGCTGGAGCTGTGACCTCCACTTTACATCAGAAGCTCAAATACCCGGTCAGTGGGAAGATCGTAACAGTGCAAGGGGAAGAGGAATACATGGTCAGCCACCTCAACTCCTTCAGGTACGTAGAAATGGATGGGGAGTTCATTGAGACCCCCTTTCAACATTTTGAAGAGGTGCCACAAACATTGGCAGCAGTAGAGACAGTGACTGAAGAGGGTTCTCCTTTGAAGATGGCCTCCTTAAAGGACGCCCGGGCTGTGATCGAGAAGGGTGAGTGCGCGAACTGGGGAAGGCTTCCTGATTTTACTCCAAAGACTGACAAGTTTGGGTTGGGTTTCACTGCATAAGCTCAAAAGGCTGTGCGCAAGACGAGGATTGGAAGACCTCTTGTGTTCATCACCAACCCGGGAGTGAATGCTATCAGGGTTGAGGACGAAGCAGGCGAATCTGAATTCGACAGCTGGATCTACCCGACAACCAACGGTGGACCTAACAACTGGACTGCAAAGGACTTTACCCCTATTACTTTTGTCCCGCAGTAATGAACTCTTTTGTTTTAAAGTTGTAATAAACAATAATTTGAAACTTTATGGCCCGATGTCTTACCCGGAGCATCGTGGTTTTATTTGTGAGGGCTTTTGTTTGTCACTTTCATATATCATGAATAAAAGCATTGGACGTTTTTCACATTTCAAATCTTGCGCTCCCTTTCTTTCTTTATACATATTGCAAAACAGCTATATTTACACACACTCACTCATACAGGTTCCAATCCACTCTGGATCTCGCTGGTAACGACTCTGCTACTGCCAGTTATGACTTTGAAAATCCGATCAACTTAGCCGAAGATGAAGGTGAAGATGATTGCGAAGTGCCTGGTGAGCTTGCAAGACTGTTACTCCAAGAAGAGAGGGCCATCCATCCACATGAGGAGCCAGTGGAACAGAAAATCTGGGTACTGAGACAGACAGAAAGGAAGTCAAGATTAGTGCCAATCTGGAGGCTAGTGTGAAACAGCGGTTGATTCAGATGCTGTATGACTATGTGGAAATCTTTGCCTGGTCTTACGAAGACATGCCTGGTTTGGATACCGACATTGTGGTCCATCACCTGCCTACCAAGGAAGACTGTCCTCCGGTTAAACAGAAGGTCCGCCATATGCGTCCAGAGATGTCCGAGAAAATCAAAGCTGAGGTTATGAAACAATTTGATGTCGGGTTTCTAGCAGTAACTTCTTACCCTCAGTGGGTTTCCAATGTGGTTCCGGTGCCTAAGAAGGATGGTAAGTTCCGTATGTATGTTGATTACAGGGATTTGAATAGGGCAAGCCCCAAGGATGATTTCCCTCTGCCTCATATCGAAGTTCTGGTTGACAATACTGCTCAGCATAAAGTATTCTCCTTCATGGACGGGTTCTCCGGTTATAATCAGATCAAGATGGCTCCTGAAGACATGGAGAAGACCACTTTTGTTACCCAGTGGGGCACCTTTTGCTACAAGGTCATGCCATTTGGGTTGAAAAATGCTGGGGCAACCTACCAACGTGCCATGGTTGCTTTATTTCATGACATGATCCATCATGAGATCGAAGTGTACGTCGACGATATGATTGCAAGGTCTCAAACTGAGGAGGAACACCTTGACCATCTGCACAAGCTGTTTGACCGTCTGAAGTTGTACAAGCTAAGGTTGAACCCAAACAAGTGCACCTTTGGGGTAAGATCTGGAAAATTGCTAGGCTTCGTCGTGAGCGACAAGGGTATTCAAGTGGACCCTGCCAAGGTGAAAGCCATACAAGAGATGCCAGTTCCCAAGACAGAGAAAGAAGTCAGAGGCTTTCTTGGACGTCTGAATTACATTGCCCGATTCATCTCGCACCTAACTGCTACTTGTGAACCAATCTTCAAGCTGCTGAAGAAAGATCAGGTAGTACGTTGGAACAATGAATGTCAGGCCGCTTTCGACAGAATCAAAGAGTATCTCCAAGAACCACCCATTCTTATGCCACCGGTTGAAGGGAGACCTCTAATACTATACTTGATGGTACTTGACAGCTCAATGGGGTGTGTGCTGGGGCAGCATGACGAGTCTGGCCGAAAAGAGCACGCCATTTATTACCTTAGCAAAAAGTTTACCGACTGTGAGACCCGATACTCACTGCTCGAGAAAACTTGCTGCGCTTTGGTATGGGCTGCTCGCCGGCTGAGACAGTATATGTTGACTCACACCACTCTGTTAATTTCAAAAATGGATCTAATCAAGTACATATTCGAAAAGCCTGCCTTGTTCGGAAGAATAGCAAGATGGCAGATGATCTTGACAGAATACGACATCCAGTACACGACTCAGAAGGCAATCAAGGGAAGTGTATTGGCAGACCATTTGGCACACCAGGCAGTGGATGACTACCAGTCAATGAACTTTGAATTTCCTGACGAGAGCATCATGGTAGTGACTGATTGTGAAGTACCTGGACCGGATGAAGGACCTGAGGAAGGATCCCGATGGTCTATGCACTTTGAGGGAGCCTCCAACGCTTTGGGTAACGGCATTGGCGCTGTGATCATATCCCCCAAAGGCACTCATACTCCACTTACTGCCCGGCTATGTTTCAACTACACCAACAACATGGCGGAGTATGAGGCATGCATCATGGGTCTGCAAGCTGCGATTGACTTAAGGATCAAGTTTCTGAGTGTCTTCGGAGATTCCGCTCTCGTGATCAATCAGATCAAAGGCAAGTGGGATACGAAACACCCAAACCTTATTCCTTACAAAGAATGTGTGTTGACACTGATCCCCCATTTCACAGAGATAACTTTTGAACACTTCCCAAGAGAGGAGAATCAGTTGGCGGACGCGTTAGCTACGATGTCTTCCATGTTCAAAGTCAAATGGGACAACGAAGCTCCCCGAATCATTATCTGGAAATTGGATGAACCTGCATATTGCTGTGATCTTGAGGCTGAGGTGGTAACTGAAAAACCTTGGTATCATGAGGTGAAGAGGTATCTGGAAGCTCAAGAATACCCCGAGGGTGCATCCGTCAATGACAAGAAGTTTCTGAGAAGGTTCGCAGCAAAGTTCTTCCTCAGCAATGGAATTCTATACAAGAGAAACCATGATTCAACCTTACTGCGTTGTGTGGATAAGACTGAAGCAGAAAAGATCATGGAAGAGCTGCATGAAGGTACATTCGGAACACATTCCAGTAGACACACCATGGCAAAGAAAATCCTTCGGGCAGGATATTTCTGGTCCACAATGGAAGCCGACTGCTACCAACATTCTCGGACATGTCATAAGTGCCAGATATATGCAGATAAGGTGCACGTTCCTCCAACCCCTCTGAATGTCTTGACTGCACCTTGGCCTTTTGCAATGTGGGGCATTGATATGATCGGCGAGATCAGACCTACGGCATCCAACGGGCATCGCTTCATCCTGGTAGCGATTGATTACTTCACAAAGTGGGTTGAAGCAGCTTCTTACGCTACCGTAACCAAGAACGTCGTGGCACGGTTCATCCGGCATAACCTGATCTGTCGATACGGTGTACCAGAGAGGAACATTACGGACAATGGTACCAATCTTAATAACAAGATGATCACTGAGCTCTGCGCACAATTCAAGATACAGCACTACAACTCTTCTCCCTACCGACCGAAGATGAATGGGGCTGTAGATGCAGCAAATAAGAATATCAAGAAGATTGTGCAGAAGATGACAGTGACCTACAAAGATTGGCACGAGATGTTACCGTTTTCTCTTCACGGGTACCGTACCTCAGCAAGAACGTCAACAGGGGCAACTCCCTTTTCCTTGGTCTATGGCATGGAGGCAGTTTTGCCTATTGAAGTCCAGATACCCTCTCTCCGGATAATGAAGGATGCAGGCTTGAGAGAAGATGACTGGATCCAGACTCGACTTGATAAATTAAACCTAATTGACGAAAAAAGACTCACTGCTATATGCCATGGTCAAACGTATCAAAAACGGATGATCAGGGCATTTAACAAGAAAGTCAGACCACAAGGGTATCAAGTTGGGGACCTGGTAATCAAGCGCATCATTCTTCCTCAAAGTGATCCCAGGGGAAAATGGACCCCCACATACGAAGGGCCATTTGTGGTTAAACATGTCTTCTCAGGAGGAGCCATGATTCTAACCACCATGGATGGTGACGACCTTCCTCACCCTGCCAATGCAGACATGGTAAAAAGATACTACGTGTGATCGGTGGATTTAGAACTGACTGTTTAACGCTGGTTCGCGAAATGTCGCGGAAGCAAGAGTCGCCACCGTCTTTTATTTTCTCCAACATGGACAGGACAAAAGCACAGCAAAAATCCTTATGAGATAGTTTTTCGGTTCGGGAGGTAGATTTATAGAAAGGGAAGGTGTTAGCACCCTTTCTATCCATGGTTATCCATGGGCTCTTAGATACTTGCTCATTTGTGTTTTCAAAAGTGTTTGCTTTTCAATCGTGAGTGGGTTTGAAAAAGTTTCTTTGAAAGTTTCGGAATAACTCTTGTATCAGTCCTCAAGAGTGTTTGAAAAATTGTTTTGAAAGCTTTTTTTGAAAGTGTCGGTGTGAAAAGAGTTTTTTAATTTGTTTTTGAATAGAGCAAGTATCTACGAGTCATCTACCTACCCTAAGAAATTAGGCTGTGTAAATGTCCTTAAGGTAGTGCCATCCCACCATTGAGAGGTAGGTAGCACCACCGTTGGAGGTGTTCGGGTCAATTCGAGTTTAGAGATATTGTGGTCACCAGAGCAACAGTAGGACACCTTAGAAGCTACCCTTATGCCATTGATCCTTTTTTAATTCAAGGCAACTTTTCCGAGGCAACTGGATCATGGACATAAGGACTTACTAAAACGTCCTATACTCGACGACCACATTTCGAAGGCAACAGGTGAGGCGTACCCTAAGAGTGGTGTGTGAATTGGTATGTTGTTTTCATGTTTAGCAATTATCTTTGATCAGGGCATTTGTGAGCTACGAGTTATTTTTAATTAGCCATACATTCTTTCATGCAATTAGAATTTAAAAGTGCGGAAATTTAAATGCGGAAAGATAAATCCTACGCTATTACAAGGCGCGGGTCTACACATCGCCAAATTACAAAGACCCGTTTTAAAAAATGCGGAAAGTAAAACCTAGTTACTATTACATGGCTTGAGCAGTTACATAATATTCAAAATAAAATAAAATAACGTGCGAAAAGAATAAAAATAGAACGTTCGAGGGCGTTGGACCCTTTTGAAATTAAATTGAATTAAAAGTTAATTAATTATTTAATAAAAGAAAAGAGAAATGTTTTTTATGTTTTTGTTTTATGAAAATAAAGAAAATTAAAAATCAAGAGGAACCCTAATTCTAAGTTGTTTTTAATTATTAATGAAAAATATTAAAGTTTAACCTAATTTACTAAATAATTAACGTACATATTTATTTACAAAATATTTAGTAATTAATAATGATAATAATGATGAGAAAATTATTTATTAAAAAAGAAGATGAAAAGGTTAAAAACCCTAATTCTACCTATTTTATTTATTTAGAAAAGATTAAAGTTTGAAACCTAAATTAAAATAAATTAATTGTTAAAGTTTATTTACAAAAATAATAATGGTGAAATTAATATTAATAAAGATAAACATTTTTTATTTTTTCTGTATTTTATATTATGAAAAGTTATTTTATGGAATTAAAAGAAATAATTAAAACACTAAAAAGAATTAAAAGAAAATCAAATAAAAATTAAAAAATGGTGCAAACCATGGGGGGTATCAGGCCCATTTAGGAGGTTTTTTGGAAGCAATTTGGCCCACTGCATCAAAGCCATTTTTGACTTTCCATGTTCAGGTGTATGACTGTTGACTGGAGTGCATCATAGAATTCACGTTCTGGCCATTGGATGGGATCTTCTGGCCACTTGGCAGGCATAAGCATGAACGTGCACGGTGAGCAATGGAGTGAGTGCTACACAGGAAAGTATTGAAACAAAAATTATGGATTAAATGGGGGGACCTGGGAATCGAACCCAGGTCCCAGTGTTCACAAGGCACGTCACCCACCACCTGTACCAAGCAACGCATTTGTATATACCATAGAAAACAAATATTATAAAAACAAACAACGCTAATGATACAAAACAAGAAAAAACGCGCCAGCTTTTGAATTGCCCAACCAGATGATGACACACCAGCTTCTTCTTCGCTTTCTCTGCAAAAACATAAAACAAGTAGCGGGGGTTTTAAACCCCCACTAAATAGCACAGTGGATAATAGCGATTAGAATATGCCTTCTCATAAATTGAGCGCGAGGTCATCGTTGAGTTCGTATGGAGCTCCTGAGTTCAATGGCATAAGTCTTAAGATCCAATTTTTCCATATACAGAAAGCCCTATTTTGGAGCTTCTGAAACCCTAGGTTTCAACAATGGTGGAGTCTGATTTAGGCAGCTATAGTTCAATTGAATGGTACCAACGGCTTCAGAACATCATTGTTAGTATAAATCAACAAGTAAAACACATGGATAATGCATGGAAATCAAAAATCGATTATGGGCATATTCATGAAAGAGACAATTCTGTTCTACCAATTCTTGAAGTATGGGGACTCGTTCTTGATTGCAATCGATTCCTAGCAATGTCAGGAATGTATTAGAATGCTTTTTGTGCTTTGAAACGCCTTGTAACTATGATTTCAGTTTTCAATTTTTTGATGAAATTTTGCAAATTGGTATGCCTTTCTGAGCAGCTTTTTCGTCTATCTCTTGATTCCATTAGATCTTGCATATGTAAGTGAACAAAATTAGGTTAAAAAACCAAGCCCAGTGTCCATGAATTTATGATTCCAATATTTGATTTTCTCCATATCTTTTCCAATCTTTTTGCCATGAAAATCATGCCAATTATGGAAGATTTAGCCTTGTTGATTGATGCACGATTTGCCACCTTGCCCTAGTTTGATTTGCTGCACAAAAAAGATTTAAAAAACATGATTTGATATTTTTCTTATATTTAAAACTAATTAAATGAATTAATAATAATAAAAACTCAATTAATTAATTAAAAATGAGAAAATAAATCCCTTTGAGCTTAATGGGTCGTGCATATGCTTTGGGTAATGATTCATGGAAGAATTTGTGGCCCATTAGCAATTTTGAAGCTTTTGAAGCAAAGTTGACTTTTCAAAATTCCCAAAAATCTCCCAACTTCTCCAATGCATATCTTGCTCAATTTTGAAGCTATGATCATGTTCCATGACATTTTGGAAAGGTCTTGAAGTCCTCTAACCAATGCCTTTGGTCCCATGTCATTTTGATTTACCAATTTCAAGTTATGGTCTTTGACTTAAAGTGCCTTTTTGTTGACTTTTGAAAATGACCTATAATGTTGAAATTGATAACTTTTTGTGAGAGCATTTCTTGGACTTGAAGTGTGAAGATGAGTTGTAGGAAATGTCATTCTCTTCAAAATGAGCTTTGGATGGGATTTTTCTGATAAACCATGAGGAAGTTATGCTCTGGTCAATTTGCAGTTGACTTTTCAGCTTTCCAAAAATAGAAACTTTTGCATCTTGAGACTTTTTGAGCCATACTTTGAGAATCATGATCAAGAATTGATCAAATGATGTTTGTGGCTTCAAAATAAGATGTTGACCAAAAAATTTAACTTTTGACTGTCAAATAACCATTTTGCCCCTGCAGTTGACTGTGGAGCATTTAGGGTTTTTGACTGTGCAATTTGATGCTGTGAGTCTTGAAACTTGGCATATGGATGCTTGACAATGTTTATGGGCATGTGGGACTTGTTTGGACCCTTGGAAACCTCAATTTCTTTGCCATAACCAAAACCCTAATTTTGACTGTGTTAGGAGGCAATTGGACTGTGCAACCCTTGAGAGATTTTGAAGCTTGATTTTGCCAAATCTTGAAGGATATGGGAGGGCAAATTTTGGGGTACAACACTACGCATGACTAAAGACCCGCTAGGTTGACATACCTAGGCAAAAATAAGGGCTTCCCGGCGAACCAAAAGGGTTCGGGCAAAAATAAGGGATGAAATGGAAAAATCTGTACACCCGGCAAGTCGAAAACCTGAAAAGGCGGCTTGGGAAAAAATGGGTATCCCGGTGGACTGAAAACCCGAAAGGGCGGTCCAGGCAAAAGTTAGAGATAAGCGTAATACTATGTCTCATTGGATCGCGTTGCATCCAGAATCCGGTATCAACTATCAAGCTCAAACGGAATCAATCGATCAGCTTCATCTTCAACTGAGCAGCAAAGTGATGAGACGCTCGAAGATATAAAGGCGATAGCAGAGTTGGAACCCAGTGGGATTACTCTTTTCACACAGCTGTTTTGTTTCCTTTGTACAAATTGTATAAACTCTGTTGTTCGGCGGCGTCCTCTTACTAGGACGTCAGCCTCTTGTACATAAACGCCTATTTACAGGCAAATTCAAAAATCAATACAAATTCACTTTTCAGACCAATTGCCGGTTGTTTTTCCTTTTTCTGTTTTGTTTTGTAAAGAACGTCCAATGTCCAATTTTTGATATATGCATTTGACACTAATTGCTAACTCATAAATACTTGCATGCAAAACAAAGGATTAATTACAGGTGACATTAGAAATAGGGGCAATAATGAGTTGTCTAAGCGATCTAGTTGCTCCGTCCACCAAGGTACCAAGGTAAGTTCGGCTTAAGAATGAAACCAGGATACTTCCACTCCCCGCAGAGTAAGACAAGATTCATCAATACTCTCCTCAAGCAGAGTTGGTCTCCCAATCAGCCCTACAAAGCACAAGTATCTCCAGCAAGTCAGCAACACTCTCCCTGAGCAGAGTTAGCCTGCAGTCAGCCTTAAGGAAGATGGGCATCCCCAGAAATCTCAATATTCCCCAGTGGAGTATACATATGTTCCTAAACAAGCATCCCCGACAGTCTTATTCTAAGATTGTTCCCCGGCGGAATACCAAACACCCCAGTGGAGCCACTTCCCCCAGTGCAATCTCAAAAGTCTCCCCAGGAGAGTTGAACCATCTCCCCAGTAGGAAGCTTATCCCCAGTAGATTCTGGAAGCTATCCCCTACAGAGCATGAACGCGTCTTCCCGGACTTTATTCAAAGGTTATGCTCCACCAGAGCTTATAACTGGGTTATCCTCAGCCAAAAACCACGGAAAGATCGTCCTCGGTGAAGCTCTTCCTATTCCCCAGCGGAGTTCATCAAGATTCCCCAACATAACTCATCAACGGTATCCCCAGCGGAGTTATCATCAAACCTCAGTTAAGTATCTCTTCCCACCGAGTATTCCCCGCAGAGTAATCTCGACAACAAGTTTATTCAACAACGGAGTCATCTTCTCCTACCGGTTTATACTTGCAATCGTCATCCCCAGCGGAAACGAAGAGCTCTACTCTTCAACGTCAGCCCAGGATTCAACTTCCCGGCATTCGTCAAGGATTTAT
The DNA here is from genome assembly GCA_948472305.1 of Vicia faba. NCBI lineage: Eukaryota > Viridiplantae > Streptophyta > Magnoliopsida > Fabales > Fabaceae > Vicia > Vicia faba. The sequence goes on from OX451740.1 coordinate 1,121,965,611, forward strand.
TTTCCTAGACGAAAACACATTCATAAACATATCACATCTTCATACATCCTACCTACATACACAATGCATGCACATACGCATCATATCACACAATCTCATTTCTCCCTGAGAACATCATGACATCGTGCTTTTCATACATCATGACATTGCATACAACTGATGTTCTTGCCTTTTCAGGAAAAAGGTCAATCCAAAGATAATTACTATTAATTGTCGCAATTCCAGATTCGATACCTGTATCTAGCCAGGGCATGTCTGTGAGCGGTCAGTTCCAGATTCAATTCCTGTATCCTGCCAGGGCACGTCTGAAGAGTTTGAAGATCTGATTCCTGTATCCAACCAGGGCGTATCTGTTGACGACTATTTCCAGATTTGATTCCTGTATCTAGCCAGGGCACGTCTGAAGAGTTTGAAGATCTGATTCCTGTATCCTGCCAGGGTGTATTTGTTGACGACTATTTTCCGGACTCGATTCCTGTATCCTGCCAGGGCACGTCTGAAGAGTTTGAAGATCTGATTCTTGTATCCTGCCAGGGCGTATCTGTTGACGACTATTTCCGGACTCGATTCCTGTATCCTTCCAGGGCACGTCTGAAGAGTTTGAAGATCCGATTCCTGTATCCAGCCAGGGCGTATCTGTTGACGACTATTTCCATATTCGATTCATGTATCCAGCCAGGGCATGTCTGAAGAGTTTGAAGATCTGATTCCTGTATCCTGCCAGGGTGTATCTGTTGACGACTATTTTCCGGACTCGATTCATGTATCCTGCCAGGGCACGTCTGAAGAGTTTGAAGATCTGATTCTTGTATCCTACCAGGGTGTATCTGTTGACGACTATTTTCCGGACTCGATTCCTGTGTCCTGCCAGGGCACGTCTGAAGAGTTTGAAGATCTGATTCATGTATCCTGCCAGGGTGTATCTGTTGACGACTATTTTCCGGACTCGATTCCTGTATCCTGCCAGGGCACGTCTGAAGAGTTTGAAGATTCGATTCCTGTATCCAGCCAGGGCATATCTGTTGACGACTAATTCCAGATTCGACTCTTGTATCTAGCCAGGGCATGTCTGTGAACGACTGAGTGAAGATCAACACATGTAACAGGCCAGGTAATTATCTTTCTTTCTCAGGTACGCAAGTTCTCGCTAAGGAATCTCTTACGCGATCGACACCTAGATGGCATCTATAAGCCCATCCTCCCATTACAGCTCCAAATGGCATCTATAAGCCCATTCCCGACAAGGTTCTGTCACATCTCCAGATGGAATCTATAAGCCAATCCTCCTATCCACCATCCCTCCAAATGGCATCTGTAAGCCCATTCCTGACGCCGCACTGCTGATACTCTACTATGTGAGTGCAAATTTCTGGGCACTCTAGTGTTCAATAATCTTCCACCTTCGGATCACGAAAGGCACACAAGCCAATCTACATCCTCAGGTCTAAGAAGATTGAACAAGGGCAACTGTTGTACCCCAAAATTTTCCCTCCCATATTCTTCAAAGTTTTGACAAGCATCATCTCAATTTGCTCAAGTCTACTCAAGGGTTGCACAGTCAAACCATCCTCCTAAGCCAGTCAAAATTAGGGTTTTGGTTCTTGCAAGGAAGTTGAGGTTTTCAAGGGCTCAATCAAGTCACATGTGCCCATATACATTATCAAGCACCTACATGTCAAGTTTCAAGGCTCACAAGGTCAAGTTGCACAGTCAAAAACCCTAATTGCTTCACAATCAACTGTAGGGGCAAAATGGTCATTTGGCAGTCAAAAGTCAAAAATTTTGGTCAACATCTTATTTTGAGGCCATAATCATCATTTGATCAAGTCTTGATCATGATTCCTCAAGCATGGCTCAAAAATCATCAAGGTGTCAAAAGTTTCTATTTTTGTACAGCTGAAAAGTCAACTGTAACTTGACCAAAGCATAACTTTTTCATGGTTCATCAGAAAAATCCCATCCAATGCTCATCTTGAAGGGGAAGACATTTCCTACAACTCATCTTCACATTCCAAGTCCAAGAAATGCTCTCACAAAAAAGTTATCAATTTCAACATTATAGGTCATTTTCAAAAGTCAACAAAAAGGCACTTTAAGTCAAAGACCATAACTTGAGATTGGTAAATCAAAATGACATGGGACCAAAGACATTAGTTAGAGAACTTCAAGACCTTTCCAAAATGTCCAAGAACATGTTCATAGCTTCAAAATTGAGTAAGATATGCATTGGAGAAGTTGGGAAATTTTTGTGAAATGGCCAAAGTCAATTATCCTTGAAACTTCATTTTTGACAAAAGGGGCCCACTTTTTCCACTTGATTCAGCTTCGCCATTCCTCCCACGTGTCCCACAATTTATTTCAAGATTAAAAATTAATTTTCCCATTTTTATTTAATTTTATTTGATTTAATTCATTTTAAATCTTTAAAATTCAAATGAAAATCAAGGAAATTAATTAAGGGATATATTTTGTGTTGAATTGCTTTGAATCACCATGAAGCACATTCCAAATTCGTGCAAGGCCTATTCCAAGCAAGAAATTCAAAATTGGACACAAAAGGCAAGTTGTTTCAATGGAGTTTATGGCAAAATCAAGAACTTCAATGCAAAGGCTTAATGTCCATTATGCTGATTGATTCACATTACAAAACACATGTGCAAGCCTTCCAGATGCAATTCACGAACCTAGAGAGCCCCATACAGCATAAGCCATTTCCAAATTTTCAAGAGAAAAAAGTGAAACTGAAAACCACTTTACAGTACAATTCAAGCTTCCATTTTGATTCCAATACACTACTTGCATCACCAGCAACCTTTGGCAATCAGAATTAAGCGCAAAACCTCAAGGAATCACGCTACACAAGTCACACGGTTTGTCCAAATTTTGGAAATCGAAACTCCATTTTTACGCCTCTTTAAGTCATTTTGATCATGGTTATACATTGTTGACGTTATTACAAAGCTTTCTGTATATTTTAATTTGATTATGATGCTGTAAAACGCAAAGTGCCATTGACAATTTCTAGGTTTTTCAGAGCTTCGAATTAGGGGTTTTTATATACTGTAAAATTGAACCTCAAAACAGGCATGGTCAAACTCAGAAGCTCAAGACGGATTGAATGGACATGTCGCGCCTTTTTTATGTTGTCCCAATTCCTATTCGTTATTTTCTGCCATTGCATTTAGTGGGGGTTAAAAACCCCCGCTATCTTATTTCTTTTTTGCAGGTATGAAGAAGACGACGATGACGTGTTTACATATGTCTGGTTGATTTGAATAAGGGCGCGCGTTTTAGTTAGTTCCAGCGTGTATTGTTGCTTTTGTATATTATATTTCTTTTCCATTATATTGACAAACACACGCAGTTGGCTGAGTGGTGGGAAATGTGTTCGTTCACCACTGGGACCTGGGTTCGATTCCCAGGTCCCCTTATAATTTCCATATTATTTTTTCAATTGCTTTCCTGTGTAGTTTCCAAAGCGTTGAACACCATGCATCTCACACATCCAACAGGCCAAGTGTCACAGATGCAAATCCAAGGGCCCAGAAGGCTGGAGCACCATACTCAGGAGTCAACAGCGCTCCACTCAATCCAAGAAGTCAAACGTGGCCTGTTCAAATGGGCTTCAAATTCCAACAATGCACCCTCCTTCTTGGCCCAATACCCCCTTCCATTGGTTTATTATTTTCTTTTCACTTTTTATTTTCCAATTTAATTTCTAACCTTTTTATTTTATTTCTTATTTAACCAACTAATATTTTCATAAAAAATCAAAAAAAAAGAATTAACATCATTATTATTATTATTATTATTATTATTTTATTTTGTAAATAAAATGTTAACAAATAAATAGTTTAAATAGGCAATTTTAACTTCTTTTTTTTAATAATTAAAATAGATTTAGAATTAGGTTAACTTAGATTTTTAATTCTTTTATTTTATTTCATAAAAAAAAAACATAAAAAACGAAAAAATATATTTTCTTTTAATTAAATTAATTAATTAGTCATTAGTTAGTTTCTAATTTCATTTAATCACAAAAAGACCAAAAAAAAATCAATTTCTTTTCTTAAAAGGGTCAACACTCTTAGAACATTCCGATTTAATTTTTATTCGCGCACAGTTTATTATTATGTGATTGCTTCCAAGACATGTAATAGTTAATTAAGTTTACTGTTTTTATATACTTTCCGTACTTATTTACCAAAAACGGGTCTTTGTAATTTTTGGCGATGTATAGACCCGCGCCTTGTAAAAGCGTAGGATTTATGTTTCCGCAATTTACTTTCCGCACCCCTTAACTGCTAAACTTGCATGCAAGAATGTATGTAAATAAAAACAACTCGTAGCTCACTAATAACAAAGACAAACATTAACTGAATACAACACACAATGCACACACCACTTCTAGGGTACGCCTCACTCGTTGCCTTCGAAACGTGGTCGTCAAGTATAGGACGTTTTAGTGGTCGCTCTTATGTCTAAGATCCAGTCGCCTCGAAACGGTTGCCTCGGATTAAAAAGGATCCTGGACATAAGGGTAGCTTCTAAGGTGTCTTACTGTTGCTTCGGTGACCACACTGTCCCTACAAACGAATTGACCCGAACACCTCCAATGGTGGTGCTACCTACCTCTCAATGGTGGGATGGCACTACCTTAAGGACAAAAACACAGCCTAATTCCTTAGGGTAGGTAGATGACTCATGGATACTTGCTCTCTTCAAAAACAAATCAAAATACTTTTCACACCTCACACTTTCAAAAAGCTTTCAAAATAAATTTTTCAAACACTCTTGAGGACAGATACAAGAGTTATTCAGAAATCTTTCAAAGAAACTTTTTTCAAAACCCACTCACATTTGAAAAGCAAACATTTTGAAAACATAAGAGCAAGTGTCTAAGAGCCCATGGATAACCATGGATAGAAAGGGTGCTAACACCTTCCCTTTCTATAAATCTACCTCCCGAACCGAGAAACGTTCTCATAAGGAATTTTGCTGTGCTTTTGTCCTTTCCATGTTGGAGAAAATAAAAGACGGTGGCGACTCTTGCTTCCGCGACATTTCGCGAAACCAGCTAAAAACATTCAGTTCTCATTCCCACCGATCACACGCATGTAGGCTGATGAGATGTCTTGCTGAGGAAGATAAATCCTGGATAGATGGAGATGATAAAATCTTTGACCGCTGTCGGGGAAAATAAATCCTTGACTGCCGCTGGGGATTGAAAATCCTTTGATCATTGAAAATGAGAAGTCCTTGGACCACTGTTGGGGAAATCAGGAGCTTGGGTTGTATGCCAATCTACTGGGGTTTCAAGGATGAGAATCTTTATTCTTTGAGAGAAACAGATTTTTAGGAGCTTCAGTTGTCCGTTATTCTGTTGGTGGCTGTAATTTCCAACAGGTGATGAAGGAATTTTGATGACGATCTTAACTTCCAGTAGGTGATGAAGGAATCTTGGATGACTACAACCTCAGCAGGATGATGAAGGAATCTTGGATGACCACAACCTCAGCGGGATGATGAAGGAATCTTGGACGACTACAACCTCAGCAGGATGATGAAGGAATCTTGGACGACTACAACTTCAGCAGGATGATGAAGGAATCTTGGACGACTACAACCTCAGCAGGATGATGAATGAATCTTGGACGACTATAACCTCAGCAGGATGATGAAGGAATCTTGGACAACTACAACCTCAGCAGGATGATGAAGGAATCTTGGACGACTACAACCTCAGCAGGATGATGAAGGAATCTTGGACGACTACAACCTCAGCAGGATGATGAAGGAATCTTGGACGACTACAACCTCAGCAGGATGATGAAAGAATCTTGGACGACTACAACCTCAGCAGGATGATGAAGGAATCTTGGACGACTACAACCTCAGCAGGATGATGAAGGAATCTTGGACGACTACAACCTCAGCAGGATGATGAAGGAATCTTGGACGACTACAACCTCAGCAGGATGATGAAGGAATCTTGGACGACTACAACCTCAGCAGGATGATGAAGGAATCTTAGACGACTACAACCTCAGCAGGATGATGAAGGAATCTTGGATGACTACAACCTCAGAAGGATGATGAAGGAATCTTGGACGACTACAGCCTCAGCAGGATGATGAAGGAATCTTGGACGACTACAACCTCAACAGGATGATGAAGGAATCTTGGACGACTACAACCTCAACAGGATGATGAAGGAATCTTGGACGACTACAACCTCAGCAGGATGATAAAGGAATCTTGACGACTATAACCTCAGCAGGATGATGAAGGAATCTTGGACGACTACAACCTCAGCAGGATGATGAAGGAATCTTGGACGACTACAACCTCAGCAGGATGATGAAGGAATCTTGGATGACTACAACCTCAACAGGATGATGAAGGAATCTTGGACGACTACAACCTCAGAAGGATGATGAAGGAATCTTGGACAACTACAACCTTAGCAGGATGATGAAGGAATCTTGGACGACTACAACCTCAGCAGGATGATGAAGGAATCTTGGATGACTACAACCTCAGTAGGATGATGAAGGAATCTTGGACGACTACAACCTCAGCAGGATGATGAAGGAATCTTGGACGACTACAACCTCAACAGGATGATGAAGGAATCTTGGACGACTACAACCTCAGCAGGATGATGAAGGAATCTTGGACGACTACAACCTCAGCAGGATGATGAAGGAATCTTTGATGACTGCTACTCCAAAAGGTGATGAACCTTTACCTGCTGATCAATCTGCATATGTTAAGAACGTTATTGAAATGTAATTTTGTTTTGGAGAATAAATCCTTGACAAGTGTTGGGGAAATAAACCCATGACCGTTGGTCTGCTAGAGAGGTGATGAACTTCTCGAGGATGCTTGAATTTCTTTTTAGAAAGGTTTCGGAGAGGTTCGTCATTGCCCCTAGTATCAGATGCTTGTGATATTGCCAGGAAACTTAGACTGTACGTAACCCTTTGATGAGATTGACGTTTAAATGCCCCAAGTGATGGTGACGGAGACTTGCCCCAGGTTAATCTGTAATTGAGAGATTTGTTGAAATCTTGACTGGACTGCCCCAGGTTAACTGAACTTTGAAAGATTTGTTGAAATCTTGACTGGACTGCCCCAGGTTAACTGAACTTTGAAAGACATGTTGAGACCTTGACTGGACTGCCCCAGGTTAACTGAACTTTGAAAGATCTATTGAAACCTTGACTGGACTGCCCCATGTTTACTGGACAATACCAAATAAAATCCCCTTTTGCTGATAGGAGTTTTTGCAATGGAAGTGTCATCCCACTTGAAGTGATTTTATTCATTGAGTGAGCTTTCGTTCATCGGAATATTCACTATGTGAATTTCTTCGCTGTCAAACAAATAGCCATATGCAAACAACGATATTCAAATAATGCAAAGTTTATGCTTGTCTCGAAGTTTTGAAAAATGCGTTTTTAGCAGAAAACTTTTTATAAGACAAATTCAATACAAGATTTAGGGCAAAGCCTTACAGGAGTCAGGATACCTTTTGTAACAGTATGCTTTCGAACTAACCCATGCTTCAGTTAGGACTTTTGAAGGGTTGTAACGTGGCTTGGTTCACGGTTTAAGAAACAAAGGATAAAGGCTCAAAGTATATTTGTATCCACCCGCTCTTCGTGATGTTCTTCAATCCTAAACTCAGTTAATTGTGCGTTTGAACTCCAAATGAGTCTGGAATGACTTTTTTTGGTGATGGTTCACACCAGTTGAATTTGTTGGAAGGCAGTCATTTTTTTTGTAACATTTTTCATGTTATTGAGGATTTATAGTGACCTCTTTCTTTTGATTCATTATCCCTGATTTTTGCCTGACTGTTCCTATTTTCGAGGTTACAGTCAGCGGGATGCCCCAGCTTTCTTAAGCCTTCTTTGTAGGTTTTGGCTCAGTGGGCTTTTCTCTTTTGAGAGATTGACTGCCTATGAGGTAAGGAACCATCGCTGTCTTTTGATTCCAAAGGAATGTTTTTTTTATGTCGTTCGTTGTATTACGAACTGAGAGTTTGCGACTTCAATGCGCATCCTTTTTTGGATTAACTGAGAGTATACCCTGCCCCAGGTTTAAATCAAAGGTTTCAATTTGTTTAGAACAGAAAACTCCTACTTCTTTGGCTCGAAGGGGTTGACTAGGAATTATCTTCCTTATAACTCCAGTGTTTAGGATTTGAAAGAATGCATGTACATCGTCTGCAAGGTCTGTTTAAAAGCATATTGTATGAGATTACGGTATTATTTCGTCATCCTCCCTCTAAAGGCTTGTAGCTTTTTATCAAGAGTTAAATGTCATAAAGAAAACACAAGAGTAGTGAAAACGAATGGATGAATTCAAGACAAACATATGCAATGCATTAATGAAACAAAGTTTGACATCAACAGATAATTGTTCAAATAACAAAATAAATTACAACTTGAAATTCAAATGGAACAAAAGTCTCTCAGTTCGAGCTTTGTCATTTCAAATGGAGAAACCTTGGAGGAAGATTTTCATCTCACCATCCGGCATGAATTCCAGCACTCCTTCGTCGATCAAGTCTTGGATCTTGTTTTTCAAAGCCCAACAGTCGTCGGTGCCATGTCCATGACTATGGGAGTGGTATGCACACCTTTCATTGGGGTGATAGGTAGGAGCAGAGGTGTTGGGTTTCTGAATAGGATCCCTTAAAGCAAGCAGGTTGACCTCCAACAAGCGTTTCAGTATCAGAGATGATGGTATGTCAGTCTCAGAGAAATGTATTCCCGACGTATTTTTCTTACACTGATTACCCTGTTGATGCTGGCGAGGTTGTTGTTGGGCTCGTGACCCTGAAGCAATTTAAGTAGTTTTTCCCTTGTCTTCTTGTCTCAAAGGGGGTTGAATGATGACTTGATCTTCAATCTTAGGTGTTTGCCCCCCTTGGTTGTCCCGAAGCAGCTTGTTGACGAGGACCCAGAGCTCTTCTTGTCTTTGAGCTAAGTCTTGAATGAGAGCCATCTGACCCAACAGTTGTCCCATCATCTAGATCCTCATTGTTGCCAACTCAATCTGCAGCCCTTCCAACTGATCATTCCTGATGCCTCCTGGATTCCCTAAGACCAAACCCCTTGTGAGGAGAGCTTTCACTTCTTCTTGCCCCTGGGACAGGTTCAAGAACATTTCTCGGAGTTGAGCATTTTGAGCCTGAACGTCCTTGATGGTCTGCTCTAGAGCCATCTCTACTGAAATAAACAGTAGGAGGAATAAGGAAACCTGAAAAGGAAAACCTGTTACGATGCAATGCATGATATGTGGATGCATGTTTTCAAGGATCTCGCGGGATAAACACAAGAAAAATGTTAGAGGTTGAACTTTGATCAACAGCTTTGATTGGAGAACTTCGTATCGGTGGATGTCTTTCCACGAGAATCAAGCTCACCATGTCAAGTGGGTCATAGCCCCTGATTCAAGTTGTTGCACTTGACCTTTGACGGCGTTTGTTTAGAGGAAAATGAAACCTCTTACCCTTTGGTAGACGTCTGGTTCCACGTGACCCTGCATCAAAAGACCCTCGAGATCCTTGAAATGGTTATTGTAAATGCTATGGTATGATGTTATGATGTTATGTACATGTATGCAAAGCAAGTAAGTGTATATACAGACAGTCATATTCACACAAAGCAAACAAGTCCTTAGGTTTAGGCTTGCATGGGGTTCGTAGGTAAGTACCCTCTTGAAGTTAGTTGGCTCATCTTGTCCTAAAATAGAAATTGGGTTCTAAGGAGCTCAATATCATTGGATTATTTTCTGTGTTCATTGTTTTGGTTTAGCCACTTAACTGGCGACCAAAATATTCCAAGAAAACAATCCTCAATGAGTGTAGTATCGAGTATCTACCAACTTCGGACTGCACCAAAGTCGGTCATCTCACTACCCCTAAAAAAGCCAAGATGGTCAAGTAAGGTTCTAGAGTTCGTTAGTGCTTCATGACATTGCTCAGCGGCCCCGTATTCTCCTTGACTACTCAAGGGCTACCGATACCCACAAATATGTCGCACTAACATAGCTACTGCTTCAACCATGTCGGTATACCCCGCACAGTTCCCTCACGGTTTATTGCTATTTACCTAAAAAGGTGCCCCCAAATTCGGATGTAGGATTAAACAAACCCAAACAAGGAACCCAAAAAGTAAAGCAATCAAAGCAAGCATGTATAGGTGATCTAAAACCCTAAGGTAACCCCACTTTTAGAAACAATCCCCAGCAGAGTCGCCAGTTCTGTGGTGCGGTGGGAGAACTGACTTGAGGTTTTGCGTTTGTGTTCGCAAATGTTCGGTTTAGCAAGAGTGGCCACCGACTTTTTATTTATCCTAATGGAAAGGTCAAAAAGCACAGGAAAGACCTTTGAGATGTTTTCGTGGGTTCGGGGGGTAGATTATGAAAAGGGAAGGTGCTAGCACCCTTTTCATCCATGGTTATCCATGGGCTCTTAGTTACTTGTTTTAGATCACTTGCCTTTGCTTTTCAATTGTTTGAAATGGTGTTTTGTGTGTGTGTGGTTTTGAAAATGTTTTGAAAAAGATACCTTGTCTAGGCAACCTTTGTAACAATTCGTTTTGAATGTTTTACAAAGGTGTTTGTCTTTTTGAAAAGATAATTCAATGTTTTTGAAAGTTGTTTGGGAGTTGTGTTGTGGTGTGTGTTTGAAAATGGCAAGTGTGTTTTGCAAGTTTGATCAAGTAACTAAGAGCTATCTACCATATTTTACTCAAAGATCTTTTTTATGCTTTTTAACCCTTTTAACAGTGTTGTTTCACCATTGTATTTGGTGAACAACCTTGCGTTAGGATGTTAAACGGTACGGGTGCGGGTCATCGTATACAATCATTGAAGGCAAATTATGAGACGCTCTAGCAATTTTGTAAGGGACGAGATCATTTTATCGAAGGCGACATCGAGGGTCATCGAGGGACTACGATCTTTGTTTATCGAAGGGACATTTGCTAGAGTGTCTCATACTCGAGGGACATGATTGCATTTTTCCGAGGCAACAAGCGAGGTTACCCTAGAGGTGCAAGTGTGAATTGTGTATTGATTTTCATGCATTTATCTTTGTATTAGGTTATCTAGCGGTTGATTTTGAATCTTCGCATACAAACCCTAATTACTATACAGTATATGAAAGGTGATAAATTGCAGGAATTTAAAGTCTAAGCTATTACAAATAAGTACTCGGGGATGGGGGTACAAATGTTTACAAATGGGGATGAGTCTCCTCAGAATAGTAGTGTCCAAGTATTATTTACAACCAAATCGAATCGTCGCATTCTAAATGTAAAAATATAAGAATAAAAAGGAATCAAAAGCAATATAAGATGCACATGATTATTTACAAGTGATCAAAATGTTAACCTAATGTATTTATTAAGTATTTTATTATTTTTTTATATTTGTTAGTGTTATTTAGGAACTCCTATAAAAAGATTTATTAAACAAAAAAAAGTTTTAAAATGAAAATATATTATTTACATGCTTTTAAATGCAATAAATATAAAAAGGCTATAAAAATGTTCTTGTACAAAAAAAAGTTAACATATTATTGTTATTTAATCAAAGGGGATTAGGAATTAGGTTATGTAAAAAAAGAAAATAAGGTGATGATAAAAATAAAAAAAGAAGGTATTAGTTTATATAAAAAAATAAGAAACTAAGGTAAAAAAAAGTATTAGTTTGTAAACCTAAAAAATAAATAAAAAGGAAATAAATGGGCTTAGGGGGTTTGTTCTTGGCCCAAATGAAAAACAAACATATGTTTTTTTTAAAAAGGGGGGGTGCAGGCGCCAGCTTTGTTTGGGCTTAAGGGGTTTGATTCAAAGGGCAGGCCCAAACGTATTGACAATGTTTTTAGGGTTGTTTTGTTTGTCTCAGAATTAGGGTTGCAATATTCTGTGAGTGGCGCTGCTTTCCAGCTTCTTCATCGCCTTCATCTTTCTCAACCATGGCCTCTGATGTCTCCTCTCCTCACCTCAGGCTACCAGGCGCCACCTCCACTTTCCTCTCTCCATGTTAGTTCAGGCAGTGATAAAAGGGTAACGACTTTCAACTTTTCCGTCTTCGTGTGTTTTAGGGCTTTTAGATTTCTATTTTGCATGTTATTATTTCACAATGTTTTAACCATGGATGTTCGTGTTTGTGTGAGGTGTGAAGCAGAAAAAGGAAGGGGAAAAATACTACCTTGCTGATCTCGTTCTTGGAGAGGCGATGGAGAGGGAGTTTGGGATGGAGGCGCTCTAGGGTGGCCGAGGCGGAGAGAGCGATGATGACAAAAGCTTGGCGTTCTGGTATTTCGTATCTTTAGCCTTGAACGTTTAATGATGAATCTTTTCTGAAAACACGACTTTTAGTTTTCTCTTCTTCTTCTGATTGCTTGCCTCTGAGTATTTGAATGCTTGTTCTTTGATTCTGAGATGCTTGCTTTTTCCTCTTTTGGGGTTTTGATTCTCAATGATGATGATGATTTCTGAGAGTTGTTTCAGTCGTGGTTTGATTGCTTGATGATGTTGATGATGTTGCCTTATTTTGAGAATGTCTTTTGGCTATTGTGGATTTTGCTTGGATTTTTGGTTGTTTGATTCAGGCAAGCTTGCTTTTGTAACAGGTTTTTAGGCTTGTTTTGGTTATAGGCTTTGACAGGCTTGTTGGAGTTTTGGCTTTGGGCAGGCTGTTGTTTCTGTAACAGGTTTTTAGGCCTTGGCAGGCTCTTGCTTGCTTGCTTGGTAAGGTTTTTAGGCTTTGGCTTGAAGCAGGCTTGGGTTTATGTAACAGGTTTTTAGGCCTTGGGCAGGCTGTTGCTTGCTTCTGGTTTGAGTTTTATGCAGGTGGATGCAGTTTTGTTTTGCTTGTGTTTTTTATGCAGGTTTGAATGGGCTGCTGAGTTTTGGTAAGGAATGCTTGTGTTTACAAGCAGTTTGAAGGTTTTTGTAAGTGTTTCAGGCAGACTTGCTTGTGGTACAGGCAGGCTTGCTGTTATGCAAGCTTGCTGAAGGTTTAAGCAGGTTTGAGCCTTTTGTTTCTGGTTTGGTAACTGGTAAAGGCAGGATGATGCTGTTTGTTTTGAGGGAGGCTTGCTTGTGGTTTACAAGCAGTTTGTAGGTTTTTTGCTCTTTGTGTTCTTCCCCCTTAACAGTGTTAGGATAATGTTATATTTATCTATGTCTTAAGCCTGCCAAACTGCAAACCTGCTTTTCTTTTCTCTCTTTCTCTCTCTCTCCAAGAAGCATATTTTATTGCTTAACTGTACTTTTATTCTGAAAAGGTGTTGGCTGGAAAATGATGAAAATGTACTTTTACAAGCTTGCTTGCAATTTGATTTTCCTCTGCATATCTTCTTACCTTCCAGATTTTCTGCATGCTTTTTGTGTACTTGTTGACAGTTTTTCTGTTTTGATATCTTTCTTGACAGTTTTTGACAGCTTCTTTTGTCTTTCTTTGACAGTTTGGTTTGCCTAGTTTGGTTGGCAGTTTTGTTTGCCTTTATGCATTGTGCAACTTGTTTGTTCAGTTTGCAATTTGGTTTGGCATTTCAGTTTGGTTTGCCCCTTTGACAATTTGAATTTATGCAGCTTTGTGCATTTTGTTTAAATGATTTGTATTTAACTAATTCATATGCTTGCAAACAATTTTTCTTTCCCTGTTTGTGAACCAAGGAGAGATATCTTCTTGCGATTTGCAGAGAGGACGAACAAACTGATTCCGGCCAACAACCTTTAATGATGAGTTTTTGCTTATCTGTCTGAAAAATAATTTTCCAAATAAATTATGTTGACTTCTCCTTTTCTGGCTTTGCAGGTAAATATCAATTGGGGCAAGGGAAGCAGCAGTAGAAGATGACTTCAAGAGACTTAGGATGTAGATTTAGTTTCTTGTTCAATTATTTGTAATAAATATCATTGTAAATATTGTAAATAAATTTACAGTATCCAAATAAACATTTATAACAACAATTGGAAATGAATAAAAAATCTTTTGTCAGATGATTCTTTAATTTACACTGTTTATTTATTTATTTAAATCTCTTGAATTAAAACGACTGGAAATGCATCCCAATTATTTTAACTTATATAAAATAAATAATTAATAAACACTGTAGTCTTGCAACTTCGCATTAACCAACAATACGCCCGACATTCCAAATAACCAAAGCATTGCACAATTAAACAAACAAACGTCCATACGCCTTTCACTTCACTGATTGAACCAACACTTCAAACTTTCAAACAGAAGCCTCGACTTCTATCCCGGATGTTTTAGGCTTTGAGAAACAAACAGCAATCTTGAACAAGCGTCAAAACAATGTGACAGTCGATTGAAATACTGTGGACTCAATTCCTTTTGAGAATGCGTGCGCAAACCCTAATTTTGGATTTACTGAAGCTGTGATTTCTTCTGAAAAAGAGGAGGGCAAATTTTGGGGTACAACACATGACTTCAGCCTTGATTTTCTCAGACATATCCGGGCGCATTCGATGGACTTTCTGTTTTACTGGAGGACAGTCTTCCTTGGTAGGCAGGCGGTGAACCACAATATCGGTATCCAACCCGGGCATATCTTCATAAGACCAGGAAAAGATCTCAACATAGTCGCGCAACATCTGAATCAACCGTCACTTGACATTAAGCTCCAGATTTGCACCAATCTTGACCTCTTTCTTGTCCACCTCTGTACCCAGATTTACTAATTCCACCGGCTCCTCATATGGCTGTATGGCCCTCTCTTCCTGAAGTAACAGTCTAGCAAGTTCACCAGGCACTTCACAATCATCTTCACCTTCGTCTTCAGCTAAGTTGATCGGACTTTCGAAGTCATAACTGGCAGTAGTAGAGTCATTACTAGTAGGATCCATAGTGGATTAAGACCTGTATATGTGAGTGTGTGTAAAATAGTTGTTTTTGCAATATATAATAAAAGAAAAACAAGGAGCGCAAAATTCGAAATGCAAGAAACGTCCAATGCTTTTATTAATGATATATGTAGATGACACATATAAAGCCCTCACAACTGAAGCCACGGCGCCCCGGGTAAGACATCGGGCCATAAATTTTAAAACATTGTCTGTTACAAATACAAAACAAAAGTCTCATTACTAGGTGTTGTACCCCAAAATTTGCCCTCCCATATTCTTCAAAGATTTGCCAGGTTAAGCTTCAAAAGTTCCCCAAAGGTTGCACAGTGCAAAGGTCTCCTAAACAGGCAAAATTAGGGTTGGTGTTCTGATCAAGAAAATGAAGTTTTCAAAGGCCCAATCAAGTCTCACATGCCTACAAATATGGTCAAGCATCCTCATACAAAGTTTCAAGACATTCAGTTCAAAATTGCACAATCAAAACCCTAAATTGCACTACAGTCAACTGTAGGGGCAAAATGGTCATTTGACAGTCAAAAGTTCAAATTTTTGGTCAACATCTCATTTTGAAGTCACAAACATCATTTGATCAATGATTGATCATGATTCTCAAAGTTTGGCTCAAAAATCATCAAGATGCAAAAGTTTCCTTATTTGGACAGCTGAAAAAGTCAACTGTAAATTGACCAGGGTATAACTTTCACATGGATTATCAGAAAAATTCCATCCAAAGCTCATTTTGAAGAGAAAGACATTTCCTACAACTCATCTTCATATTTCAAGTCCAAGAAATGCTCTCACAAAAAGTTATCAATTTCAACATTATAGGTCATTTTCAAAAGTCAACAAAAAGGGACTTTAAGTCAAAGACCATAACTTAAGATTGGTAAATCAAAATGACATGGGACCAAAGGCATTGGTTAGAGGACTCAAAGACCTTTCCAAAATGTCCAAGAACATGAGAAAAGCTTAAAAATTGAGCAAGTTATGCCTTGTGGAAGTTGGGAAATTTTTGGATATTTTGAAAAGTCAACATTGATTCAAATGACCTAAAATTGCTAATGGGCCCATTTTTCTTCCATAATTCATCATCCATGGCATGTGCACGACCACTTGGCCCAAAGGGAAGTATTTCTTCATTTTTTATTTATTTATTTGAGTTTTTATTTATATTAATTCATTTAAATCAAATTAAATGCATGGAAAATATTTAACCTAAGTATCAAATCTTTTTGCACATGTAATATACTCAATAATTCGTGTGAAATCAAATAGGGAAAGATTTGGAGAGAATTGATCTTAATTTGTACAAAAGCACATGGAAAATATTTGAAAAAGATCTTGAAAATCAAATTTCCAAAAACCATGAATGCAATTGATTTGTTTGGTTTTTCTTGACCTAATTGATTCAATACATAAGCCTAAACGAAAACCTAATGCGCTGGATCATTGAAGCTGCGCAGAAACCATTCACCAACTTGAAAAAATTTGTCTAAAAACTCAATTCTGAAAACTAACTTGTAGGTGGTTTCAAGCCACGATTTCCATTCCATTAGCTTCCTTGAAGGTTACAGGACATATTCCAATCATTCCCCAAGCCCCATACTCAAGAAAACGTAAGATCACCATGGAAGTTGGTGAAGGAAATTTCTGAATCAGTTTTCATCATACATGCATTGTTAACACATTTTGTTATTATTTTTGTGTTTAGAATAAAGTTTGCAAGCTAACCATATTCGTTGATTGGATTATTACGCGCTATGTGCAAAAATACCATGTTCGTTTTTTAGGGTTGCAGGAGTTACAATTTGGGGCTTTTCACCCAAGGAAAAATTGAGACTTGGGACCTTGACCATTAAAACAAGCGCGCCTGGACGAAGAGAATCCATGTGTCGCGCCCAATTTATGAGCGTTCCATGGCTAATCGCTATTTTCTTGTATGGTGTCTTAGGCAACGCGTGAAAACCGTTGCCAAATGTTTTGTGTATTTTAGGAAAAACGAAGACGCGAGGAAGATGATGACGTGTGGAGTAATGGTTGGAGTATTCAAAAATTCGCGCGCAGAAGGCATTAATGAATTGTTTTATATTATAATGTTTGTTTATTATATTACATACAAAGTGCGCATCTGGAACAACTGGCAAGGCATAAGGCTGGTAAAGTGCATGACCTGGGTTCGAGCCCCAGGTCTTTATCCTTTCCATTTGTTTTTTCTTAATTAATGTTCATATGTAGCGCCTATGCTGAAGACCCTCATGCATCCTCAAAAATCAACGTCCACGTGTCCCAGAGCATCAGATCAAAGGCCAAGAATTGAGGCACATGATAAGCCCTAGTCAATGCATCACATGCTAATGCCAAAGTCAAACGGACCAATGTCTTGATGGGCCTAAAATTTCTAAAGATACCTCCTAATTTGGGTCTGAACCCCCTTGGTTTGTAATTCTCTCTATTTTCTTTTTTTATTATTTTCCATTTTTCTTTTTTTTTATTATTGCTTTCAATTAATTAATTATCTCCACAAAAAAAATATAAAAATACACATAAAAATCAGAAAAGACCAAAAATTAGATATATTTAATTAGTTAATATTTTTGTAAACAAATTTGCATGTAAATTAATTAGTTTTAAATTAGGGTTTAATTTAATATTTTTGTAATAAACTAAAAAGACATAGAATTAGGTGTGATTAATTTTCATCTTTTTATTTTTTTTCATGATAATCAAATATTTAATATTATTTATTTTATTTATTTTCATAATTAAATTTGTATATAAAAATTAGGGTTAATTTAGGTTAAAATTCAATGTTTTCTTAATAAATTAAAAATAAAATAGAATTAGGGTTAGCATTCAATTTCAATTAATTCCTTTTTTAAAAATACTAAAAAATACCAAAAAACAAGTTCTTTCTTTCTTTTAATTTTAATTAATTCCTCATTATTTTAACTTTGCAAAAAGGGTCCAACGCCCTCGTTTCGATTTAATTATTAATTCGCATATTATTTTATTCCGTTTAAATATTCATGTATCTCTCCCGAAGCCATGTATTTAATTACTCGCACTTTTAATTCTTTATTTACTTTGTTTATTTATTTTCTGTCAAATCGGGTTCGAGAAACTTTTGGCGATGTGGACCCGCGCCTTTTGTAATAGCTTAGAATTTACTTTCCCGCAAATATTTTAACTGTTAAACAAATGGCATGAAAGAATGTATGGACAAAATAAAAACAAGCGTAGAACACCAATAACATGACAAGATAAATGCAAATGAAAACGACACACGAATTGCACACACCACCCCTAGGGTACGCCTCACTGTTGCCTTGCCTCGAAAGGTGATCGTCGAGTAGAGGATGTCTTAGTAAGTCCTCATGATCCGGGAACCTGGCATGAGGGTAGCTTCTAAGGTATCTTCCCATTACTCTGGTGATCACCATGTCCCGAACCTCGAATTGACCCGAACACCTCCAACGGTAGTGCTACCTACCTCTCAATGGTGGGATGGCACTACTTTAAAGGACATTTACACAGACGAATTCCTTAGGGTAGGTAGGTTCTCGTAGATACTTGCTCTAATTTCAAAACAAATCAAAAATACTTTTCACACCAACACATTTTCAAAAAGCTTTCGAAAGCATTTTTTCAAACACTCTTGAGGACCGATACAAGAGTCGAACTGAAATTTTCAAAGAAACTTTTTAAAACCCACATTGAAAAGCAAACAAACCTTTTGAAAACACAAATGAGCAAGTATCTAAGAGCCCATGGATAACCATGGATAGAAAGGGTGCTAACACCTTCCCTTTCTATAATCTACCTCCCGAACCGAGAGCAATCTCTTTAAGGAATTTTTCTGTGCTTTTGTCCTTTCCATTTGGAGAAAATAAAAGACGGTGGCGACTCTTGCTTCCACGACATTTCGCGAACCAGCGTTAAACAGTCAGTTCCAGATCCACCGATCACACTAGGTAACAAAAGAAATTGGGATGAAGTCCTTTGCTGTCCAGTTGCTTAGTCCACCATCATTAGTAGGATAGATCCAACTATCGAACTCAGACTCTTCAACATCGTCTTCAATGGCATTTACTCTTGAATTACTGATAAATAGGGGAGGTCTTCCGATCCGTGCACTCCGAACAGCCCTTTGAGCTTCTGCAGTGAAACCCAAACCAAACTTGTTAGTCTTATGTGCAAAATCAGGGAGTTGGCCCCAATTTGCACACCCACCTTTCTCGACAACAGCCCCGGCATCCTTGAAGGAAGCCATCTTCATTGGAGGATCTTTAACAACAGTCTAAGTTGATGCCAGCGTCTGGGGAACCTCTTCAAAGTGCTGAAATGGGGTCTCAATGAACTCCTCATCCATCTCTACATATCGGAAAGAGTTGAGGTGGCTCACCATGTACTCCTCCTCTCCTTGTATTGTCATAATTTTCCCCTTCACCGGGTACTTCAGCTTCTGGTGGAGCGTAGACGTTACTGCCCCAGCTTTATGGATCCACGGGCGACCCAACAAACAAGAATAAGATGGTCGAATGTCTATCACATAGAATGTAGATGCGAAAACCTAAGAACCAACCTTAATCGGAATATCCATTTCTCCGTGTACCATCCTCTTGGACCCATCAAATGCCCTGACTACGATGTTGCTTAGTTTCAGCTCCAACCCTTCACAGTCTAACCGGTCTAGAGCTTTCTTAGGTAACACATTTAATGAAGACTCAGTATCTACTAACACACGAGCTAGAGTAGTGCCCCTGCATTCAATGGAGACATGCAGGGCGTCATTGTGATTCTTCCCCTTAGCAGTCAAGTTGGTGTCAGAGAAACCCAACCCATTATCAGCAGTCAGACTAGCCACGCAATCTTTAAACTGATCAGCCGATGTTTCTTGTGGTACGTGTGCAATCTTCAGGAAGTAATCAGAGCCTTGGCATGGGCTTCTGAGCAAAGAAACAGAGATAACATAGAGATTTTGGATGGGGTTTGCCCCAGCTGCTCGACTACATTATAGTCGCTCTTTTTGATGATCTTCAAAATTTCCTCCATCTTTTGTCTAGAGGCCTCAATAGTAATCGACTTTGGTGCCTTCGCCTGGGCAGGCTCATCAGTGGTCCTTTTGCCCCGAGTGTCAGATGACTCGGCAACAGGAGTAAGAATGGTAACTTGAACAGGAACAGTAATGGGTACACTGGCAGGTGTAATAACAACAGGCTTCCGAATAACTGGTGGAGAGATATCAGGGGAGAAAATTCTTCCGCTGCGGGTGACTTTGGCAGGTCCAACAATATTTCTGACGTCAGTATCAGCCTCCCCAGCACTCAAGTCTTGCTTAACTCCGTGATAATATACGTCAGCCCCATAATGCCACGGGACAGCTTTATTGGATGTATAAGGGATAGGCCCAGGAACAATGATGATCAATGGTGCGATTCTTGGAACATATGTAATTCTAACAGGCTTTCTCGAGGAAGCCTTGGAAGAATTGTCGAAAATGGTGATGATAGCAACTTCTTTAGTAGGAACCAAAGGAACAACAACCTTCTCAAACAGAATTTCTTTATTATCCATCAGGCGTTGGACACCTGACACAAAAGATGGCAACCGGCAGGTAGAATGGAACACATACGGCAACCTTCGTCACAGCCCGAAAATAAACCGGCTAACAGAAGGTTCTTCTTCACAGTCATTAAGGGAGTAACAATGTCTTTCACAGAAACCACAAACGAGTCTTCATCTATAGCATTCACTCAATGCTTGGGCATAGGAGTAGTCACAACATTAGGTCTTTCAGGTGCTTCGAACTCAATCTCCTTAGCATCAATTAAGTCATGTACTTTGTTCTTTAAGACCTAACAGTTATCCGTGTCATGCCCCGGGCTACCAGAGTGAAAAGCACAATGGGAATTCGGATTATACATGGGTGATGCAGTGTTGGGAGTCTTTGGGGCCTCCTTCAGAATCACCAAGTTGGTTTTCAATAACTGCGGCAGAATTTGGGATAAAGTCATGTTGAGCTGGGTGAATTGTCTTCGTGGCCTTTCGGCCCTTGATTGATTGTTGCGCTGAGGAGCACCAGCAGGTCTTGAAATAATAACCGCATTAACAGCTTGGCAGCGTTCAGGTCTATTATGGCTCTTTGAAATGTAAACAGCATTGGACTCTTTCTTAAAAGGCTTCTTCTCGGTGCTTGAGGAAGCACCCTTCTGTATTTTACCGGATTTGATACCAACCTCAATCCTTTCCCCGGTCATAATCAGCTCTGTAAACCTGGACGATGAACTTCCAATTAGATGGTTGAAATACGGACCAGACAAGGTCCCCAGAAACATATCCACAAGCTCCCGGTCAGCCAAGGGTGGTTGCACTCTACTAGCGAGGTCCCTCCATTTCTGAGCATAATCTTTGAAACCTTCGCTCGCACCCATAGACATACCGTGGAGTTGGGTACGCGTGGGGAGCGAGGTCGGCATTGTATTGGTACTGCTTGTAGAAAGCAGCAGCCAAATCTTCCCAATTACGGATACTGGCCCCTTCTAGCTGGTAAAACCATTCAAGTTGAGTCCCTGAGAGACTGTCTTGAAAGAAGTGGATCCATAGGTTCTTGTCAGCGGTGTACGGCAGAATCTTCCTAACATACGACCGGAGGTGCAGTTTCGGGCAAGAAACCCCGTCGTATTTAGCAAAGACCGGTGCTTTAAACTTGTGGGGAATTACCACCCTAGATGACAAACCTAAATCACCAAAGTCCAATCCAGGTACCTTCTAGATCTCCATCGCACTTAACCGGTCTTCAAGTTGTTTATATCTATCCTCAGCAGGAGGATACTGGTCTTCGTCAAAGTCAGTCTCGTTGTCGGAAACCACATGGCTAGGAGCCCTCTTTTCTTCCTGATTATCTCCCCCTCCAGATGAGTGGGTCAAATCAACCTCTTCTCGCAAATTGTTTCCGAATTTGCGACCCATATTAAATAGGACCATCTTCTTCTTCTTCTTCTTCTCTTTCAAGATAAGGGCCTTCAGATCTTGCTGACCCTTAGCCAGGTTCATGAACAATTCCTAGAACTGGGCATTTTGGGCTTGTAGAGCCTTGATTGCTTGTTCAGTTGATGGTTCAGAAGACATGATGCTGAAATAAACAGCGAAGAAGATGAGAAACCTGTAAGGGTACCTGTTATGAGGTGCATGGGAATGAAATGCGTATAATATGATTTCAAATACGTTGAGAGATTCAAATTCGTAAACCAAAAGGAAACACACTTTTATTAGATAAACTTTGAATTCAATTGTTCAACAAATGCCCTTAAGGCGTTACAAAAAAGGAAATATTGAAAAGTAAATAAAACTAGAAATAATCAAAAGACATCAACGCTCCCATGGTCGCTTCCCTTTGGTGCTGACATAGTCATTGAGGATATGCTCATTCTCCAACTGCCTTGTCAACTTCTAAATCTTCTACTCTTGCTCGTGATACTTTTCTCTGTAAGTATCCCGCTCTTCTCTCAGCTGCA
This sequence comes from Vicia faba, assembly GCA_948472305.1. Lineage (NCBI taxonomy): Eukaryota > Viridiplantae > Streptophyta > Magnoliopsida > Fabales > Fabaceae > Vicia > Vicia faba. Next base: position 1,121,988,028 of record OX451740.1, read on the forward strand.
TCCACGATCTCTTTAATGCCCCAATGTCAGTAGGCATGTATGGATGGAGGATGGTAGGAGGAACCCCTTCTTCATCAGCAACCTCAACAATTATAGGCAAGACGGCTTCGTACGGCATTCCCAGCTTCTGGGCACAGATTGGAACCCATCTGAGATATGGCTCCATCAGAAGGGAAGTCTTCGCACCCAGCTCGTGCGGATCAGACCTATGTACTCTATCCCAAGCTCTTATGAATCTGCAGCGTTGCTCGTCACTATCCCCTTGGAAATCAAAGACAATACTAGGCATTAGCAACTCATGAGGTCCTTCCCTTCTAGCTCGCCCAAACTGACGTAAGGCCAAGCACGGATTATAAGTGATTCCTCCATTGGTTCCTATCAGTGGAACATTGGGGTATTCCCCACAAAGATCAATAATAGCCACCCCGTCCATACCCTTAATAGTCCAAATGATGTCATTATGAGAGAGAGACATAATCCTGTAGGCCCAGCCCATGCCTTCCTTGTTCTTCAAAACTGATTTGGGGAGGTGAGAAATAAACCACCTCGCCAGTAATGGTTCACAGCTCATAAGGGTTCCCCGCTTCCGAGCAGTACGGGCATAAAGAGAATGCAAAATGTCACCTAAGAGAGTGGGTACTGGATTACCGGATATGAAAATCTTCACGGAATTCACGTCGATGAAAGCATCTGAGTTAGGGAACAACACCAAACCATATATGAGAAGAGCCATAATTTCTTCAAATGCCTGGAAGTCTAGACTGTCCCAGAACTGATTAGCTTTACCAACCAAGAATTTAGTCAAAAAGCCCTTTGCTCCACTACGAGTTTCCCAATTAGACATTACGTCAGCCTTTGTCAGATGGAGGGATGAAGCAATCTCTTCTGGCCTAAGGATCTTCTCCCAACCTGTGAACAGGGTCTGCTCCAGAATAGAGATACCAAGCAGATCAGAGAACTCTTCCAAGGTAGGGACCAACTGGTAGTCCGGAAAAGTAAAGCAATGGTACAGTGGATCAAAGAACTCGACTAAAACACTCATCATATGCTCGTCTAATTTGGAAGTGACCAAACCCAAGAGGTGATCATGTCTTCTGATAAAGGAAGTAGTATCTGAAACCTTTGCAACCAATTCCTTGAGCTGAGTGGGAATCTGGACAAAGTTGATCCGAATGGTGTTTCTACGTATGGGTGCCATGACCTACAAAACAGAACAAAGATGAATCCCTCCTGTCTTTGAAACAGGTTAGTACAATGCAAGATGCATGCAATGTTATGATGTCATGATGTCATGAGAGAAAACACACCATAAATATCCACAAATAGAAAACATGGTAAAGGCACACAAGTCACACAAAGAGCCCTTAGATTTCAGGCTGGAAAGGAGTCTAGGTACTACCCTCTTTCAGTTCAGTTGGTTCAAACCTGTCCTAAAAATAGTAATCGGGTTCTAGAGGATCTCAATATCACTGACTACCCTCGATCGGTTATAATTCCAGTTTAGCAAACTTTTCTTGCAGCCAGAATCATCGCGAGAGTTTAGTCTCAATGAGTGTAGCATACTGCTACTGTTCTATGGCCAAGTTGGTCAATTTAAAGGTTCTAAGGTCAGTTGGTGCTTAATGACCCCTTAGCAGACCCATATTCTCCTCGTTGCGCCACAAGGGATATCGTTACATACTAAAGTGCCACACCAACGTAGCTACTGCTTCAACCGTATCGGTCTATGCCGTACAGTTCCCTCACAGTTTATCGCTACTTACCTAAAGGGTGTCCCTCAGATCCGGGTTAGGATCTATAGTAACTCTGATTCAAGCCCACAAATATAAAGCATACAAGTCAAGCAATTGAAAACATTATGAACTATTCCTAAGGTACACCCCACTTATTAAGTATCCCCAGCAGAGTCGCCAGTTCTGTGATACGGTGGGAAGAATTGACTGTTTTTTGGAATGCTGGTTTACGTTTTGCGTTTGTTTTCGCAAAATGTCGCGGTAAGAAAGATTCGCCACCGACTTTTATTTTATCCAACAAGGAAAGGAAAAAAGCACAGAAAAATTCCTTTTTTGAGATATTTCTCGGGTTCGGGGGGTAGATTATATAAAGGGAAGGTGTTAGCACCCTTTCTATCCGTGGTTATCCACGGGCTCTTAGGTACTTGCTCAAATGTTTTAAAAATTTCTTTCTTTGTGCTTGTGGGTTTGAAAAAAGTTTTTGTTTTGAAACTTCGATTTAACTCTTGCTTCTATCCTCAAGAGCGTATGAAGTATTTTTGAAAACTTTGTTTGAAAAAGAGTGTAAGTGTGAAAAAGGTTTTGTTTTTTGAAAGAGCGAGTATCTAAGAACCATCTACCTACTCAAAAAAGGAATTATTCTATGCTAATTTCCTTTAGACAATGCTATGCTACTATTGATGAGTAGGTAGCACCGTCGTTGGAGTTTAAGGGCCAATTCGAATTAGGGACTTACGGTCACCAAAGCAATGTTAGGACGCCTTAGCGGTAACCCTAATGTCTTAGATCATTTGTGTGATACGATGGAAGAACTGACTGTGGTTTTGCGTTCGTATTCGCACTTGTGCGGTTGAGCAAGAGTCGCCACCGACTTTTTATTTTATCCTAAAGGAAAGGTTAAAAAAGCACAGCAAAAACCTTTTGAGATATTTCATGGGTTCGGGGAGTAGATTATGAAAAGGGAAGGTATTAGCACCCTTTTCATCCATGGTTATCCATGGGCTCTTAGTTACTTGGTTTTTTAGATCACTTGCTTTGATTTTCGATTGCTTGAAAATGGTGTGTGTATGTGTTTTGAAAATGTTTTTGAAGAGATTCCTTGTCTTAGGCAACCGATGTATTTGACTCGTGTTTGAGTGTTTTACAAAAGTGTGTATCTTTTCGAAAAGATGTTTCAAATGTTTTTGAGAGTTTGTTTGAAAGTGTTGTGGATTGTGGTTTTTGAAAAGAAGGCAAGTGTTTTTGCAAGATGATCTCAAGTAACTAAGAGTTTTGTCTACCCTATTGTACTCAAAGGTTTTTGTTATGTTTTAACCCTTTTTAACAATTTTGTTCCACCATTGAATTTGGTGGACAATCTTGCGTTTAGGAAGTTTATTCGGGACGGGCGAGGGTCATCGTATGGACCATGAATGCAATGATGCCAAGTGTCTTTGGCAATTTGCTTTGAAGGGACTATGATCATTCCGTTTAGGCAACATTCGAAAGCGTCATCGAGGGACTTATGATCATTTGAATTTGTTTTGCCAAAGATACTCGACGTGCAAGCATGGCCCATTTTGGAAGGCAACATGTGGGCTTACCCTAGAGGGTGTGCAAGTGTGATTGTGTATTGATTTCATGTATTTGTCTTGTATTAGGTTATCTAGCGTTTGATTTTATATACGTGCAAACCCTAGGTCTAACCATGGTATAATTAAAAGCGGTAAATTGCGAAAATGTAAAATCTACGCTATTACAGAATAAGTATCCGGGAGTGGGGGTACAAGTTTATGAATGGGGATGAGACTTATAGTATCCACTAAGTTACAACCAAATCGAATTTGTGATCAAATGTAAATGACGAATATACAAATATAAGCAAATGTGTATAGGAGCAATGTATTGTGTAAGTGTGAGATGTATTGTGTAGTGTAATTATTTACAGGTGCGACAATGTGAAATTAATGTGTATTAAGTATTGTTAAGTATTTGTTTTGACCTAAAGAAAAATTAAACGTCTATTTAATTTAATTAATAATCTTGTATTTCCTTAATATGCACAAAAGAAAATGTTTTAATTGAATGTTTTAAGTTCTAATAAAAAAAAGGTATCTTTATTTATTAGTAAGAATATTTGAATTAAAAGAAAAAGTGTTTTCAATTTTAATTATATTGCGTAATAAAAATATATTTTATGTATTTGTGCTTAATATACATATTCAAAAATGTTTTAAATTAATCAGATTAGGTATATAGAAAAGTGTTTTAATGATATGTTTAAAGAAAAGATATATTTTCAATTAATTAAGTATTGAACAAATGTATTTTATTAATAATAAAAAGAATTATTGTAAAGAAAAATGTGTTTGATTAAGTTTTCATTAAGAAGAGAATAAAGGAATTAAAAGAGCAGATGCGTTGGGCTTTGTATTGGAAACGGGTTAGGCCCAGAGTTGAGACAAAGGTTTTTTGTTAGGGTTTCGTTGATTTGTTTTCAGTTGAGAATTGCTTTAGGGTTTGCAGCGCCGTCTTGGGGTTCGTTCATTTTCTTTGCCATGGATTCAGAGAGTCGTCCCCTTCGCCTAAGCCACCAGCGCCTCAGCCTTCCTCCTCCACAGTTCAATGAAGCGAAATGAACGGTAATCGCCCTTACTTCGTCTTTGTCTAGCGTGTTTTTTAGAGTTTCGTTATTTGCATGTTTATGGTTTACTGCTTCTCCTTGACTAAGGCATTTTGATTTTTGTTTGTTTTAACGAGGTTGAAAAAGGGGAGAGAAGAGAAATTTATTACCTTTCGTTTGGGGAAGGAGGCGGGCGCGGAGGTGCTCGGAGGCTTAGTGGTGAAGGGGATTGCTCGATGGGCTTGATGCTAGCTTTGCAAGGATAACTGGTACTTTTTGTCTCACTCTTGGTTTGATGATGACATTGAACTGAAAACCTAATTTTTTGATGTTCACTTCTTTCTTCTTCTCTTCCTTGGTTGTATGCATGTTGCCTTTGATGCTTCTCTGAGTTGCCTGCCTTATATTTATGTTGCCGTAGATTTTCTCTCTTCTTCTGACTTGTGTTGCCTTGGTTGCTTATTGCTTTTGAAATGTTGGTCTAAGGTGATGCTTGATGCCCTATGATGATGCAAATCTGAGGGCTCGTGGGGTTTGATTTTGAATGCTTCTTTTCCTCTTCTCTTACAGTTGCCTTGAGTTGCCTTATGAATATGCTTCTTTCTTGACTGTCTCTTTGTGTATACTTGATGCTTCGTGTGTCGGCCTATGATGAGGATTCCTCTGAGGCTTTGTGTGGGCTTTGATGTTTTGAAAGGTTTGGAACAATTTTTGGCTTTACTGTTTGGTGGTTAAGGCTTCTGCAGGTCTTGCGCAGGTTATGCTTGCAGGTTTAAGGTGTTTGATAGTTTTTGTGTTTATCAGTTCTGGCTTTGGGTTTTTAGGCCATTTGCAGGTTTATGCTTAGGCTTGTTTCAAGGCTTCAAGCAGGCATGATGCTGAGGCTTGACAGGTTTTATGTTAGGCTTGTTTCAAAGCTTCAGGCAGGCATGATGCTAAGGCTTGACAGGTTTTATGTTAGGCTTGTTTCAAGGCTTCAGGCGGGATGAGGCTTTGGAGGTAAAGTTAATGCAGGTTTTGTTTTGACAGTAGGTAGGTTTAGTGCTTCATGTTTAGACAGGATGAGGCTTTGGGGCTTCAACTGGTTATTTTTGTTTATGGACTTGGATTGAGCTTCAGGTTTGTATGTTGAGGCAGGTTTGAGCCAATGCAGGTTTAAGGCAGGTTATTGTTGGTTATGGACTTGGATTGATCTTTAGGTTTGTATGTTGAGTTATTGACAGGTTATATGCTTGAGGTTTGATGGTTATGTGTTTGCTGGTTTGCTTCAGTAGCTGTATATTTCTTTTACCTTGGTGAAAGTTCTGCTTCTTTTGAATCTGTTGGTATGGCCCCCTTTGTTAACAGGATATCAGGTTATGCTTTAAGGCATAGTTGCTCTGTTCTGCTTGACAGGTTCAGCAGGCTTTTGATACTTCCCTCTCTTTATCCATTGTGCTCATCTTTTGTTTTATATGTTTTCTTTCTATCTCTCAAGCCTAAAGCCTAAGCCTGCTCTTCTATCTCTCCTCTTCCTCTCTCTCCAGTACAGTCTTGCATTAAATATTGTTTATGCTTTTGTACTTTCTGAAAGGGCCACATGGGGAAATGATGAAAGTGTAGTTGCTTGCATATCCCATTTTCTCTGCATATCTTCTTTGGCCAGCTTGATATCTTTGTGACAGTATGCTTTATATTTTTGGCAGAAAGTTGTACTTTTGGATTTTTTAGTTTGATTTGAACTTGCTTCTGAACTATGCAGTTTGACACTTTGAATTGTGCAATTTGACTTTTGTGCATTCATATTTCAGCAAATAAAACTCGTCCCTCTTTGTGAACCGGGAGAAATCCCGTGATTTGCAGAGAGGGTTAACTGATCCCCATCAGTGGCCCTTAATGATGACTGTAATTTTATCTGTCTTTTTAACTGTTATTTGACTTTTCTCTTTCCTTTTGCAGATAAAAAAATGGAGCACTGGAGCGAGGGATAGCGGATGAAGATTTGAAGATTTAGAAAAATAATTAGGATAGTCTTTTATTTAGCTTTAAATAAATGTAACATTATTTTTGTCAACATTTTGTAAACAAAAACAATTTATACAAATGACTTAAAGATAAATAAAAAGTTCTTTCATTTAATTAATTCTTCTCTTCTTCAATTGTTCATTTATTATTTATAGTTCTTTAAATTAAAATAAATTGAAAATAAATTCCAACTTATTTAATCTTTAGAATAATAAATAATTAACTAAACAATATTTTAGTACTGATCAATTAATAAACTTGACGCTTCCAATGTTCAAAGAAAAATAACAGTTAATCACAACAATTGATCAGACGCATTCCCCCTTTTCACTGATTTTTACCAAACACTGTAAATCCAAACCGCATATATCTTTTGACTGGTTCAATCAGACGAACGTGAATTCAAACCAACTGCCCTTTTTTACTGATTAAATCAAAACAATGCGAATTCAACCCGAATCTCGGAATAACTTGCAAAGTGCTGATCAAAATTGAGTCAAAGTCAACCAAAACCCTAAGCCAACTGTGTGAAACAATCCAGAGCCCTGAAAAATCAATGAAACCCTAATTTTTGTTTGACTGACGAGAAAAGTCCGTTTGTCCGATTCTTGAGCCAATCTGAAAAATCAGGAAACGCCTGAAGCTGTGATTTCTTGTGGAAAAATGCGAGGGCAAATTTTGGGGTACAACAGTTGCCCCTGTTCAATCTTCTTGAACCTGAAGAGTTAGATTGGCAAGTTTGCCTTTCGCGACTTGAAGGTAAAAGAAGATTGGACACTAAAGTACCCAGAAAATTTGCACTTTGTGATGTGGTGGTAGAGGTGAATGGGCTTAAAGATGCCATTTGGTGACTGCTGGTAGGAGGATGGGCTTAAAGATGCCATCTGGTTACTGCTGGTAGGAGGATGGGCTTAAAGATGCCATCTGGACATGGGCTTAAAGATGCCATTTGGAAATGTTGAACTGTATGTCAATGGTGAGTGGACAAGTATCAGAAAGGCACTCATGTTTTGGAACATCTCTGAATTGGAGGTCCGAATAAGCAATAGATTGACATCCATGTCTGGAGAATCCGTAAACTATTTTCAGGAGTTGAGATTGAATAAGCAATAGAACAGCGTCCGTTGTTGGGAAGCGTCCGTAAACTGTTTTCAAAAGTTGAGAAGAGTCTGAACAAGTTGGTAGATTAACATCCGTTGTTGGGAAGAATCCGTAAACTGTTTTCAGAAGTCTTGAAGTTGAATAAGCAATAGAGCAGCATCCGTTGTTGGGACGCGTCCGTAAACTGTTTTCAAAAATTGCACCTGAACAAGTTGGTAGATTGACATCCGTTGTTGGGAAGAATCCGTAAACTGTTTTCAGACGTCTTGAAGAGGTTGAATAAGCAATAGAGCAGCATCCGTTGTTGGGAAGCGTCCGTAAACTATTTTCAAAAATTGCATCTGAACAAGCTGGTAGATTAACATCCGTTGTTGGGAAGAATCCGTAAACAGTTTTCAGAAGTCTTGAGAAGAATCTGAACAAGTGATAGGTTAACATCCGTTACTTGGAGAACCCGTGAACTGTTTTCAGAAGTCTTGAAGAGGAACCAGTGTAGGGTTTCCTGATGATGAGCTCGTGTAAAACTGCATCTGGATGAATCTGGAATAAGTATCAGAATGTCGCCGTGTCCGGGTCACATCTGAGTAAACTTGGAAGATGATCTTTGTCTGTCGACTGATCTTACCTGAAAAGGCAAAGGGTTAGTTGTATGAAATGTTATGATGCATGATGCAATGTATGTGACATCAATGTTTATGACATGTATGTGATGAATGCGCATGTAAGCTGATGAGCTAATGCTGAGGATAAATGAATCCTGGATAGCTGGCGATAAAAGAATCTTGATTGCTGTCGGGGAAAATAAATCCTTGGCTGTGGCTGGGGAAGAGAATTCCTGATGACCTCTATAGGGGAGTTCCAAACTAGTAGACCCATGCTGGGGAGGTAAGATTGAGAATCTTCAGCTCGGTGGGAAGTAACTCTGGCTACTTCACTGGGGAACTCAAGATTTGCCCTCCTAAAACTCTGTGGGGAGAAGGCTCAATGGTCTGGCTCCGCTAGGGATTGGTAATTTGAAGTTTTAGCTTCGCTGGGGATAATGAAGCTTGACTCTGAGTGGAGTTAGCTTCTGGAAGGTTCTCTGGCTGGGGATTGCGAGAGTCCTCTGGTTGTTGCAGGTGAAGGCTTGGAATCTGAACAAGCGATAGATTGACATCCGTTACTGGAGAATCCGTAAACTGTTTTCAGAACGTTGAGAAGAGTCTAAACAAGTGATAGGTTAACATCCGTTACTTGGAGAACCCGTGAACTGTTTTCAGAACGTCTTGAGATTGAATAAGCAATAGAGCAGCATCCGTTGTTGGGAAGCGTCCGTAAACTGTTTTCAAAGGTTGCATCTGAACAAGCTGATAGATTAATATCCGTTGTTGGGAAGAATCCATAAACTGTTTTCAGAAGTCTTGAGAGGAACCGGTGTAGGGTTTCCTGATGATGAGCTCGTGTAAAACTGCATCGGGTTTTTGAACACTTTTGACATTCGAATGCCCCAAGTGGTGATGTAGATAATTTCCTGGCTTGTTACAGGGGTTGGTCTACAATCGGTCGTTCACAGATGTTTTCCTGACTTGTTACAGGTGTTGATCTGGAACTCTTTAGACGTTCCCTGGCTGGATACAGGAGTCGAGTCTGGAAAGGTGATAGTTACCAGATATGCCCTGGCTGGATACAGGAATCGAATCTTCAAACTCTTCAGACGTGCCCTGGCTAGATACAGGAATCGAGTCTGGAAATGTGGTCAACAGATATGCCCTGGCTGGATACAGGAGTCGAATCTGGAATTGTGATAGTTGATAGATATGCCCTGGCTGGATACAAGAATCGAATCTTCAAACTCTTCAGACGTGCCCTGGCTAGATATAGGAATCGAGTCTGGAAATGTGGTCAACAGATATGCCCTGGCTGGATACAGGAGTCGAATCTGGAATTGTGACAGTTGATAGATATGCCCTGGCTGGATACAGGAATCGAATCTTCAAACTCTTCAGACGTGCCCTGGCTAGATACAGGAATCGAGTCTAGAAATGTGGTCAACAGATATGCCCTGGCTGGATACAGGAGTCGAATCTGGAATTGTAATAGTTGATTTGTTGAACACTTTTGACATTCGAATGCCCCAAGTGGTGATGAAGGAGTCTTGAATCAGATTACTCTGCATATTGAGAGATTTCTTGAAATCTTGACTAGACTGCCCCAGGTTAACTGAACTTTGAAAGATCTGTTGGACCTTGACTGGACTGCCCCAGGTTAATTGGATGGTGACATGTCATGTCCCCTGCTGATTGGAGATTTGCAATGGAAGTGTTATCCTCGTGAAGTGATTTTTACTTACTGAGAGAGTTTTCGTTCCTCCGAACATTCGCTGTATGAATTTCTTCGCTGTCAAACAAAAAAGTCAAATGCAGACAGTGATATTCAAATAATGCAAAGTTTATGTTTGTCTCGAAGTTTTGAAAAATACGTTTTTAGCAGAAACTTTTTATAAGACAGGTCAACACAAGATTTAGAGCAAAGCCCTACAGGAGTCAGGATACCTTTTGTAACAGTATTCTTTCGAACTAACCCATGCTTCAATTAGGACTTTTGAAGGGTTGTAACGTGGCTTGGTTCACGGTTTAAGAAACAAAGGATATAGGCTCAAAGTATATTTGTACCCACCCGCTCTTCGTGATGTTCTTCACACCTAAGCTCAGTTAATTGTGCGGCACACTCTGCTTTGAGTTTGGGAACGACTTTTGGGCGATGGTTCACCAGTTGAATTTGGGGAGACAGTCATCATCTCTTTTTTCTTTTTCAACATTTTTCATGTTGTTGAGGATTTTGTAATGACCTCACTATTTTGATTTTGATTTGTTATCCCTAACTTTTGCCTGACTGTTCCCATCTTCGATATTACTGTCATCGGGATGCCCCAGCTTTCTTAAGCCTCCTTTATAGGTTTTGGCTCAGTGGGCTTTTTCTCTTTTTGAGAGATTGACTGTCTATGTGATAGGGAACCACCCCTGTCTTTTGATTCCAAAGGAATGCTTTCTTTTTTTTGACATCGTTCGTTATATTACGAACTGAGAGTTTGCGACTTTAATGCGCATCTTCTTTTGAATTAACTGAGAGACTACCCTGCCCCAGGTTTATATCAAAGGTTTTGATTGTTTAGAACAGAAAACTCCTACTTCTTTGGCTCGAAGGGGTTGACTAGGGATTAACCTCCTTATAACTCCAGTGTTTGGGAATTGAAAGAAATGCCTGTACATCATCAGCAAGGTCTGTTCAAAAGCATACTGTATAAGATCATGGTATTGTTTCGTCATCCTCCCTCTAAAGGCTTGCAGCTTTTTATCAAGAGTCAAATATCATAAAGAAAAGCATAAGAGTAGTGAAACGAATGGATGAATTCAAGACAAACATATGCAATGCATTAATGAACACAGAGTTTAACATCAACAGATAATTGTTTGACAGCAAAAGGAATTACAACTTTGAAAATTCAAAAAGAAACAAAAGTCTTTCAGCTTGAGCTTCATCACTTCAAGTGGAGAACCCTTTAACGGAAGATTTACATCTCGCCGTCTGGCATGAATTCCAGCACCCCAATGTCGATCAGATCTTGAATCTTGTTCTTCAAGGCCCAACAGTCGTTGGTGTCGTGTCCCGGGCTGTAGGAATGGTAAACACAAAATGCGTCAGGATGATAGTGAGGAGAGGAGATATTGGGCTTCTGAGGAGGGTCCTTTAAGGTAAGCAAGTTGACCTCTATCAGGCGCTTCAGTATGAAAAATGATGGTATTTCAGTCTCTGTGAACTGTCTTCCCGACGTTTCTTGCTTACGCCGATTACCCCGTGGACACTGGCGAGGTTGTTGATGGGCTTGTGACCCTGAAGCAAGCAAAGGAGCTTTCCCCTTGTCTTCTTGAGTGGATGGAGGCTGAGCGGTGACTTGCTCTTCAACCTCAGATGTTTTCCCCAGTTGGTTATTTGGAAGCAGTTGGCGGACAAGAACTCTGAGTTCCTCTTGTCTTTGAGATAGGTCTTGGATGAGAGCCATTTGGCCCACCAATTGTCCCATCACTTGGGTTCTCAAGGTTGTCAGATCAAACTGCAGTTCCGCCAGCTGATCACTCCTGGCATTGTTGGAATTCTCCAAGCTCTTTGTGAGGAGAGCTTTCATCTCTTCTTGCCCCAGAGACAAGTTCAGGAACATCTCCTGCAGCTGAGCAGTCTGGTCTTGGATGTCTTTGACCGACCTTTCTAGAGCCATCTCTTGCTGAAATAAACAGCAGGAGAGTAAGGAAACCTGAAAAAGGAGAGACTGTCAAAATGCAATGCATGATATGTGGATGCATGTTTTCAAGGATCTCTTGGGGTAAACACAAGAAAATGTTAGAGGTTGAACTTTGCTCTTGGATTGGAGACCTCTGCACCGGTGGATGTCTTTCCACGAGAATCAAGCTCACCATGTCAAGTGGGTCATAGCCACTGATTCAAGTTGTTGTATTTGAACTTTGACTGGAGAACTTTGTATCGGTGGATGTCTTTCCACGAGAACCAAGCTCACCATGTCGAGTGGGTCATAGCCACGGATTCAAGTTGTTGTACTTGAAATTTGACTGGAGAACTTTGTATCGGTGGATGTCTTTCCACGAGAATCAAGCTCACCATGTCGAGTGGGTCATAGCCACTGATTTAAGTTGTTGTACTTGAACTTTGACTGGAGAACTTTGCTTAGAGGAGAAACTTCTTACCCCTTGGTAGATGCCTGGTTCAACGTAACCCTGCATCAAAAGAACCCTCGAGATCCTTGAAATGGTTATTGAAAATGCTATGGTATGATGTTATGATGTTATGTACATGTATGCAAAAAGCAAGTGAGTGTATATACAAACAAACATATTCACACAAAGCAAACTAGTCCTTAGGTTTAGGCTTGCATGAGGTTCAGGTACTACCCTCTTGAAGTTAGTCGGCTCATCCTGTCCTAAAATAGAAACCGGGTTCTAAGGAGCTCAATATCATTGGATTGTTTTCCATGTTCATTGTTTCGGTTTAGCCACTTACTGGCGACCAAAATATTCCAAGAAAACAACCCTCAAATGAGTGTAGTATCGAGTATCTACCAACTTCGGACTGCACCAAAGTCGGTCATCTCACTACCCCTAAAAAGGCTAAGATGGTCAATTAAGGTTCTAAGAGTTCGTTAGTGCTTCACGACATCACTCAGCGGCCCCGTACTCTCCTTGACTACTCAAGGGTTACCGGTACTCACAAATATGTCACACTAACATAGCTTACTGCTTCAACCATGTCGGTATACCCCGCACAGTTCCCTCGCAGTTTTTTTGCTATTTACCTAAAAAGGTGCCCCAAATCCGGGTGGAGGATTTACAACAAACCCAAACAAGAACCCAAAAGATAAATCAATCAAGTCAATCAAAGCAAGAAAGTAAAGGTGATCTAAACCCTAAGGTAACCCCACTTTTAAGTTCATTTTTCCCCAGCAGAGTCGCCAGTTCTGTGATACAGTGGGAGAACTGACTGTGGTTTTGCATTCGTATTCGCACTTGTGCGGTTGAGCAAGAGTCGCCACCTACTTTTTATTTTATCCTAAAGGAAAGGTTAAAAAAGCACAGCAAAAACCTTTTGAGATATTTCATGGGTTCGGGGGGTAGATTATGAAAAGGGAAGGTATTAGCACCCTTTTCATCCATGGTTATCCATGGGCTCTTAGTTACTTGGTTTTTTAGATCACTTGCTTTGATTTTCGATTGCTTGAAAATGGTGTGTGTATGTGTTTTGGAAATGTTTTTGAAGAGATTCCTTGTCTTAGGCAACCGATGTATTTGACTCGTGTTTGAGTGTTTTACAAAAGTGTGTATCTTTTCGAAAAGATGTTTCAAATGTTTTTGAGAGTTTGTTTGAAAGTGTTGTGGATTGTGGTTTTTGAAAAGAAGGCAAGTGTTTTTGCAAGATGATCTCAAGTAACTAAGAGTTTTATCTACCCTATTGTACTCAAAGGTTTTTGTTATGTTTTAACCCTTTTTAACAATTTTGTTCCACCATTGAATTTGGTGGACAATCTTGCGTTTAGGAAGTTTATTCGGGACGGGCGCGGGTCATCGTATGGACCATGAATGCAATGATGCCAAGTGTCTTCGGCAATTTTCTTTGAAGGGACTATGATCATTCCGTTTAGGCAACATTCAAAAGCGTCATCGAGGGACTTATGATCATTTGAATTTGTTTTGCCAAAGATACTCGACGTGCAAGCATGGCCCATTTTGGAAGGCAACATGTGGGCTTACCCTAGAGGGTGTGCAAGTGTGATTGTGTATTGATTTCATGTATTTGTCTTGTATTAGGTTATCTAGCGTTTGATTTTATGTACGTGCAAACCCTAGGTCTAACCATGGTATAATTGAAAGCGGTAAATTGCGAAAATGTAAAATCTACGCTATTACAGAATAAGTATCCGAGAGTGGGGGTACAAGTTTATGAATGGGGATGAGACTTATAGTATCCACTAAGTTACAACCAAATCGAATTTGCGATCAAATGTAAATGACGAATATACAAATATAAGCAAATGTGTATAGGAGCAATGTATTGTGTAAGTGTGAGATGTATTGTGTAGTGTAATTATTTACAGGTGCGACAATGTGAAATTAATGTGTATTAAGTATTGTTAAGTATTTGTTTTGACCTAAAGAAAAATTAAACGTCTATTTAATTTAATTAATAATCTTGTATTTCCTTAATATGCACAAAAGAAAATGTTTTAATTGAATGTTTTAAGTTCTAATAAAAAAAAGGTATCTTTATTTATTAGTAAGAATATTTGAATTAAAAGAAAAAGTGTTTTCAATTTTAATTATATTGCGTAATAAAAATATATTTTATGTATTTGTGCTTAATATACATATTCAAAAATGTTTTAAATTAATCAGATTAGGTATATAGAAAAGTGTTTTAATGATATGTTTAAAGAAAAGATATATTTTCAATTAATTAAGTATTGAACAAATGTATTTTATTAATAATAAAAAGAATTATTGTAAAGAAAAATGTGTTTGATTAAGTTTTCATTAAGAAGAGAATAAAGGAATTAAAAGAGCAGATGCGTTGGCCTTTGTATTGGAAACGGGTTAGGCCCAGAGTTGAGACAAAGGTTTTTTGTTAGGGTTTCGTTGATTTGTTTTCAGTTGAGAATTGCTTTAGGGTTTGCAGCGCCGTCTTGGGGTTCGTTCATTTTCTTTGCCATGGATTGAGAGAGTCGTCCCCTTCGCCTAAGCCATCAGCGCCTCAGCCTTCCTCCTCCACAGTTCAATGAAGCGAAATGAACGGTAATCGCCCTTACTTCGTCTTTGTCTAGCGTGTTTTTTAGAGTTTCGTTATTTGCATGTTTATGGTTTACTGCTTCTCCTTGACTAAGGCATTTTGATTTTTGTTTGTTTTAACGAGATTGAAAAAGTGGAGAGAAGAGAAATTTATTACCTTTCGTTTGGGGAAGGAGGCGGGCGCGGAGGTGCTCGGAGGCTTAGTGGTGAAGGGGATTGCTCAATGGGCTTGATGCTAGCTTTTCAAGGATAACTGGTACTTTTTGTCTCACTCTTGGTTTGATGATGACATTGAACTGAAAACCTAATTTTTTGATGTTCACTTCTTTCTTCTTCTCTTCCTTGGTTGTATGCCTGTTGCCTTTGATGCTTCTCTGAGTTGCCTGCCTTATATTTATGTTGCCTTAGATTTTCTCTCTTCTTCTGACTTGTGTTGCCTTGGTTGCTTATTGCTTTTGGAATGTTGGTCTAAGGTGATGCTTGATGCCCTATGATGATGCAAATCTGAGGGCTCGTGGGGTTTGATTTTGAATGCTTCTTTTCCTCTTCTCTTACAGTTGCCTTGAGTTGCCTTATGAATATGCTTCTTTCTTGACTGTCTCTTTGTGTATACTTGATGCTTCGTGTGTCGGCCTATGATGAGGATTCCTCTGAGGCTTTGTGTGGGCTTTGATGTTTTGAAAGGTTTGGAACAATTTCTGGCTTTACTGTTTGGTGGTTAAGGCTTCTGCAGGTCTTGCGCAGGTTATGCTTGCAGGTTTAAGGTGTTTGATAGTTTTTGTGTTTATCAGTTCTGGCTTTGGGTTTTTAGGCCATTTGCAGGTTTATGCTTAGGCTTGTTTCAAGGCTTCAAGCAGGCATGATGCTGAGGCTTGACAGGTTTTATGTTAGGCTTGTTTCAAAGCTTCAGGCAGGCATGATGTTGAGGCTTGACAGGTTTTATGTTAGGCTTGTTTCAAGGCTTTAGGCGGGATGAGGCTTTGGAGGTAAAGTTAATGCAGGTTTTGTTTTGACAGTAGGTAGGTTTAGTGCTTCATGTTTAGACAGGATGAGGCTCTGGGGCTTCAACTGGTTATTTTTGTTTATGGACTTGGATTGAGCTTCAGGTTTGTATGTTGAGGCAGGTTTGAGCCAATGCAGGTTTAAGGCAGGTTATTGTTGGTTATGGACTTGGATTGAGCTTCAGGTTTGTATGTTGAGTTATTGACAGGTTATATGCTTGAGGTTTGATGGTTATGTGTTTGCTGGTTTGCTTCAGTAGCTTGTATATTTCTTTTACCTTGGTGAAAGTTCTGCTTCTTTTGCATCTGTTGGTATGGCCCCCTTTGTTGACAGGATATCAGGTTATGCTTTAAGGCATAGTTGCTCTGTTCTGCTTGACAGGTTCAGCAGGCTTTTGATACTTCCCTCTCTTTATCCATTGTGCTCATCTTTTGTTTTATATGTTTTCTTTCTATCTCTCAAGCCTAAAGCCTAAGCCTGCTCTTCTATCTCTCCTCTTCCTCTCTTTCCAGTATAGTCTTGCATTAAATATTGTTTATGCTTTTGTACTTTCTGAAAGGGCCACATGGGGAAATGATGAAAGTGTAGTTGCTTGCATATCCCATTTTCTCTGCATATCTTCTTTGGCCAGCTTGATATCTTTGTGACAGTATGCTTTATATTTTTGGTAGAAAGTTGTACTTTTGGATTTTTTTAGTTTGATTTGAACTTGCTTCTGAACTATGCAGTTTGACACTTTGAATTGTGCAATTTGACTTTTGTGCATTCATATTTCAGCAAATAAAACTCGTCCCTCTTTGTGAACCGGGAGAAATCCCGTGATTTGCAGAGAGGGTTAACTGATCCCCATCAGTGGCCCTTAATGATGACTGTAATTTTATCTGTCTTTTTAACTGTTATTTGACTTTTCTCTTTCCTTTTGCAGATAAAAAAATGGAGCACTGGAGCGAGGGATAGCGGATGAAGATTTGAAGATTTAGAAAAATAATTAGGATAGTCTTTTATTTAGCTTTAAATAAATATAACATTATTTTTGTCAACATTTTGTAAACAAAAACAATTTATACAAATGACTTAAAGATAAATAAAAAGTCCTTTCATTTAATTAATTCTTCTCTTCTTCAATTGTTCATTTATTATTTATAGTTCTTTAAATTAAAATAAATTGAAAATAAATTCCAACTTATTTAATCTTTAGAATAATAAATAATTAACTAAACAATATTTCAGTACTGATCAATTAATAAACTTGACGCTTCCAATGTTCAAAGCAAAATAACAGTTAATCACAACAATTGATCAGACGCATTCCCCCTTTTCACTGATTTTTACCAAACACTGTAAATCCAAACCGCATATATCTTTTGACTGGTTCAATCAGACGAACGTGAATTCAAACCAACTGCCCTTTTTTACTGATTAAATCAAAACAATGCGAATTCAACCCGAATCTCAGAATAACTTGCAAAGTGATGATCAAAATTGAGTCAAAGTCAACCAAAACCCTAAGCCAACTGTGTGAAACAATCCAGAGCCCTGAAAAATCAATGAAACCCTAATTTTTGTTTGACTGACGAGAAAAGTCCGTTTGTCGGATTCTTGAGCCAATCTGAAAAATCAGGAAACGCCTAAAGCTGTGATTTCTTGTGGAAAAATGCTAGGGCAAATTTTGGGGTACAACAATTTGTTTTGAAGCAACAATATCTGAGGCAACCGTTTCGAGGCGACTATGATCTTTTAGACAAGTGGGCGACCTCTAAAACGACCTATACTCAATGACCGCGTACGAAGGAAACCAAGTGGGGTGTACCCTAAGAGTGCGCATGTGCGAGTGTGTCGTTTTAATTTTTTTTATCTTTATACATGTTAAGGGTGATCTAAGTTGATTTTAAAATTAACATTCAGTCTTGTCATGCAAACCCTATTATCAAACATCTAACAATTATAATTTGCAGAAATAAAATGCGGAATTTAAATTACAAGGCGTCGGGTATTTACATCGCCAAAGACAAACCCTTTAAAAATAAATAAAGCGATAAAAAATAAATAAAAGTCCTATTAGGCTATTATAATCTGGGAGCAAGTACATTATTGGATAAAAATAAACAACGCGTGCGGGAAATTAAATCGAGCGCAAAATTCTAGGGTTTTGACCCTTTTGGTTTAAAGGAAATATCTTTTTGTTGTTTTTAATTTTAAGAAATAAATTAACTTAAATTAATTACTAAATTAATAAATTAATTAATTAATAATAAATAAATAAATATTTTTGGTTTTTTGTTATTTTAAGAAGGAAAATAAAAATTAATTGAATTAGTAAAAACCTAATTGAGTCTAGTTAATTTTAATTATTTGCAAAATAGGTTAAAATTATTCTAGAATTAAAACCTAAATTAATTTATTAGTATTTATTAATAAAAAATAAAAGTTAAAATTTAATTGAATAAAAATATTTTTTGGTCATTTTATTTTATAAAAGACTGAATTTTAATTGGTTAGTAAATTAAATAAATAATAATAATAATAATAAAACAATTAATAATAAACAAATAAAATAAATGAGAATAGGGGAGTATGGGCCTGATTATATGGTGTAGAAAGCAATTCTGAGGCTCATTAGAGCTGGCCTTGTTTAACTTTGCAGATCTAGCGCATATGCGTTGACCAATGTCTTGGTGGACCTTCAGATCCTGGCCACCA
The DNA here is from genome assembly GCA_948472305.1 of Vicia faba. Lineage (NCBI taxonomy): Eukaryota > Viridiplantae > Streptophyta > Magnoliopsida > Fabales > Fabaceae > Vicia > Vicia faba. Next base: position 1,122,006,495 of record OX451740.1, read on the forward strand.
GATCTGGCCAATGGCCATCTGGCCACTGAATGGGCGAGGGTGTATGGTATGATGTAAACTTGAACACATACATAATTACATGGGAAAAAAAACATTGAGAAAGTGGGGGACCTGGGATTCGAACCCAGGTCCTGAAGGATGATACACGCCTGCCTTGCCACTACACCACCTTGTTCTATTTGTTATCATAATGAAAAGAGTATATTATATAATAAAACAAATCCATGGCCAGAAAAAACAAAAAAAAACACGTGCGCGGTATTTGAACGAACCAATGGGCAGGGGACACCTCATCGTCCCTGTCCTGAAACCTGTAAAAACATTACATGCGGATTTGAATCCGCAGCTAAAAACACAGGCCTGTCCTAAAATCTTCCCTAGGTCACATAAATCAATTCCAAGAACATGGTTGGGTTTGTCTTGGCTTCCTGATCAAAACCATGCCCTTCTTGAGTCCTGATTTTACCTGAAATAGAAAACCCCAAAATACAAACGAAGAACCCTAACTATGGTGGTTCTTCGTTCAGGCCAGATAAAAGCAATTGGGTAATACCAAACGCTTGCAAATGTCATGTAGATTCAAAATATGGTATTGATTCATGAAAAGGATGCTTAAATTCTAAGTTGCGAAATTAAGAACAGAGGTATATTTCATGACACTTACAGCGCGTTATGGAGTTTGAAGAAGCTTGCTTTTGATCCAGGTAGATTGAGTGAACACCTAGGAAGCATTTGGGACAGGTCTCAGCCCTTAAAAACACCTCTAAGCACGATTTCGATCTCAAGCTTTTTGTGACTTTTTTCAACTTTTGTCTTGCCTCTTCCTGCAGCTTCCAACCCTTTTCTCGATTGCTCTGGCTTGCTTATGTAATGTCCAGTGTATTAGGTCTACAAACTTGGCTTAAATCTTCCCCCATCAATGCTTGCCAATTTGATTTGATTCTCCCTTTACAAACTTGCCAATTTTGCCAAATCTCAATCTTTTTGCCCATGATTTGCTTGATTCTATTTTGATGATGTTAATGATGATAATCAAATCCTGAAATAGCCAAAAGATCTCATGTTATCAAAGTTTTAGATTTTATATGATTTAATTTGATTTAAAATGAATAAATTCAACAAAAAATCAAATAAAATAATAAAAATGAAATATGGGCTCATGGCTGAAGCTAGGACACGTGGGCAACTATGCAATCTCAAATCAAGTGGAAAGGAATGGGCCCATTTGACAAAATTTGAAGTTTTGGGGATAGTTGACTTTTAGCAATTTTGCAAAAATGTCCAACTTCAACAATGCATAACTTCTTCAATTTTGAACTTTTGGAGGTGTTCCTAGACTTTTTAGAAAGCTTTAGATGTCCTCTAACCAAACCTTTTGGTATCGTATAATTTTGATATTCCATGCTCAAGTTAATAGCCTTGGCAAAAAAGGTGTTTTTGTTGACTTTCAAAAATGACCTATAATGTCCAAATTCATAACTTCTTGTGAGTGCATTTTTTGGTCTTTGGGTATGAAGATGGATTGTATTAAATTGCATCCTCTTAAAAATGAGATTTGGATGGGTCATTTCTCATAAAGTATGAGAAAGTTATGCTTGGTCAAAGTTGAGTTGACTTTTCCTATAAAACCCTAATTTAGCAACTTTTGAGTCTTGATGAATTTTGAGAAATCCTTGATGAATCATGATCAAACCTTGATAAAATTATGAAATATCCTTCAAATTGATAATGTTGACAAAAAATCTTGAAGTTTGACTGTATGTAGGTCACAGTTGACTTTTGCCCTAGCAAAGTCGATTTTTGGACCTTTGAGCAATTGACTGAGCAAACTTTCTCTGCAAGGCTTGAAACTTAACATGGATGATCTTGACAACATATTAGGACATTGGTGAGCATTTGAGGTTATTTGGACTCATGGATCTTGATGCAACACAAAACCCTAATTTGGGTTGACTGCCTTTAGGGGATAGCTTGTCTGACCAACTCTTGAGCAACCTTGAGCCACTTGGAGATTTTTCTTGCAATGTTTTGAGATATATGAGAGGGAAAATTTTGGGGTACAACATCCCGGTTACTATTTCTAGGACAGGTTTGAACCAACTGAACTGAAAGAGGGTAGTACCTAAGCTCCTTTCCAGCCTGAAATTTAAGGGCTATATGTGTGACTTGTTTGCCCTTACCATGTTTGCTATTTGTGGATACTTGTGGTGTGTTTTCTATCATGACATCATGACATTGCATGCATCTTGCATTGGACTAGCCTATTTCAAAGACAGGAGGGATTCATCTTTGTTCTGTTTTGTAGGTCATGGCACCCATGCGTAGAAACACTATTCAGATCAACTTTGTCCAGATTCCCACTCAGCTTAAGGAATTGGTTGCAAAGATTTCAGATACTTCCTCCTTTATCATAAGAAATGGTTACCTCCTAGGTTTGGTCACTTCCAAATTGGACGAGCAGATGATGAGCGTCTTAGTCCAGTTCTTTGATCCACTGTATCATTGCTTTACTTTTCCGGACTACCACTTGGTCCCTTCCTTGGAAGAGTTCCCTGATCTACTTGGTATCTCTATTCTGGAGCAGACCCCATTCACAGGGTGGGAGAAGATCCTTAGGCCGAAAGAAATTGCTTTAGCCCACCATCTAATAAAGGCTGAGTTAAGGTCTAATTGGGAAACTCGTAGCAGAACAAAGGGCTTTTTGACTAAATTCTTGGTTGGTAAGGCTAATCAGTTTTTGGACAGTCTAGACTTCCAGGCATTCGAAGACATTCTTGCTCTTCTCATATATGGTTTGGTATTTTTTCCTAACTCAGACTCCTTCCTCAACGTGAACGCAATGAAGATTTTCATGTCCGGTAATCCTGTGCCCACTCTCTTGGGTGACATTTTGCACTCTCTTTATGCTTGTACTGCTCGGAAAAGGGGAACCCTTATGTGTTGTGCGCCATTGCTGGCGAGGTGGTTTATTTCTCACCTCCCCAAATCAGTTTTGAAGAACAAGGAAGGCATGGGTTGGGCCTATAGGATTATGTCTCTCTCTCACATGGATATCATTTGGACTATTAAGGGCATGGAAGATGTGGCTATTATTGATCGTTGTGGGGAATACCCCAATGTTCCACTGATAGGAACCAATGGAGGAATCACTTATAATATGTGTTTGGCCTTATGTAAATTTGGGCGAGCTAGGAGGGAAGGACCTCATGAGTTGCTGATGCCAAGCATTGTCTTTGACTTCCAAGGGGATAGTGACGAGCAACGCCGCAGGTTCATACGAGCTTGGGATAGAGTACACAGGTCTGATCCGCACGATCTAGGTGCGAAGACTTATCTTCCAATGGAGCCATATCTCTGATGGGTTTGAAACCATGCCCAAAAGCTGGGAATTTCATACGAAGCCGTATTGCCTATAATTGTTGAAGTTACTGATGAAGAAGGGATTCCTCCTACCATCCTCCACCCATACATGCCTACTGACATTGGGGCATTAAAGAGATCGTGGATGCAGCTAAGAGAAGAGCGGGATACTTACAGAGAAAAGTATCACGAGCAAGAGTAGAATATTCAAAAGTTGACAAGACAATTGGAGAACGAGCGGATCCTCAATGACTATGTCCGCACCGACAAGAAACGACCATGGGAGCGCTGATTATCTTTTTGATTATTTCTAGTTTTTTATTTATTTTTCAGTTTTTCTTTCTTGTAACGCCTTAAGGGCGTTTGTTGAACAATTGAATTCAAAGTTTATCTAATAAAAGTGTGTTTCATTGTTGATTTACGAATTTGAATCCCTAAAGTCTTTGAAATCATATCATGCGTATATCATTCCCATGCATCTCATAACAGGTACCCTTATAGGTTTTTCTCATCTTCTCCGCTGTTTATTTCAGCATCATGTCTTCTGAACCATCAACTGCATAAGCAATCAAGGCTCTGCAAGCCCAAAATGCACAGTTCCAGGAATTGTTCATGAACCTGGCTAAGGGTCAGCAAGATCTGAAGGCCCTTATCTTGAAAGAGAAGAAGAAGAAGAAGAAGAAGAAGAAGAAGAAGACGGTCCTATTTAATATGGGTCGCAAATTCGGAAACAATTTGTGAGAAGAGGTTGATTTGACCCACTCATCTGGAGGGGGAGATAATCAGGAAGAAAGGAGGGCTCCTAGCCCTGTGGTTTCAGACAACGAAACTGACTTTGATGAAGACCAGTATCCTCTGGCTAAGGATAGATATAAGCAACTGGAAGATCGGTTGAGCGCGATGGAAGTTCAGAAAATCCCTGGTCTGGACTTTGGTGACTTGGGTCTGTCATCTGGGGTGGTGATTCCCCACAAGTTAAAAGCACCAGCCTTTGCTAAGTACGACAGAGTTTCTTGTCCGAAATTGCACCTCTGGTCGTATGTTAGGAAAATTCAGCCATACACTGCTGACAAGAACCTCTGGATCCACTTCTTTTAAGACAATCTCTCAGGGACTCAGCTTGAATGGTTTTACCAGCTGGAAGGAGCTAGTATCCGTAATTAGGAAGATTTGGCCGCTGCTTTCTACAAGCAGTACCAATACAATCCCGACCTCGCTCCCACGCGTACCCAACTCCATGGTATTTCTATGGGTGCGGGCGAAGGTTTCAAAGATTATGCTCAGAAGTAGAGGGACCTTGCTGGAAGAGTGCAACCTCCCTTGGCTGATAGGGAGCTAGTGGATATGTTTCTGGGGACCTTGTCTGGTCCGTATTTCAACCATCTGATTGGAAGTTCATCATCCGGGTTTACAAAACTGATTATGACCGGGGAAAGAATTGAGGTTGGTATCAAGAGCGGTAAAATACAGAAGGGTGCTTCATCAGGCACCGAAAAGAAGCCTTTTAAGAAGGAGTCCAGTGTTGTTTACAGTTCAAAAGTCAGAATAGACCTAAACACCGCCAAGCTGTTAATGTGGTGGTTATATCAAGACCTACTTGTGCTCCTCAGTGCAACAATCAGTCAAAGTCCGAAAGGCCACGAAGATAATTCACTAAGCTCAACATGACTTTATCCCAAATTTTGCCACAATTATTGAAAACCAACTTGGTGGTTCCGAGGAAGGCCCCGAAGAATCCCAACACAACATCACCAATGTATAATCCGAATGCCCGTTGTGCTTTTCATTCTGATAGCCCAGGGAATGATACGGATAACTGCTGGGTCTTGAAGAATAAGGTACAGGACCTGATTGATGCTAAGGAGATTGAGTTCAAAGCACCTGAAAGACCTAATGTTGTGACTGCTCCTATGCCCAAGCATGGAGTGAATGTTATACATGAAGACTCGTTTGTGGTTTCTGTGAGAGACATTGTTACTCCCTTGATTACTATGAAGAAGAACCTTTTGTTATCCGGTTTATTTCCGGGCTGTGACGAAGGTTGTTGTATGTGTTCTGTCCTACCTACCGGTTGCCATCTTTTGAAGTCAGGTGTCCAACGCCTGATGGATAATAAAGAAATTCTGTTTGAAAAGACTTTTGTTCCTTTGGTTCCTACTGAAGAAGTTGCTATAATCACCATCTTCGACAATTCTTCCAAGGCTTCCTAGAGAAAGCCTGTTAGAATTACATTTGTTCCAAGAATCGCTCCCTTGATCATCACCATACCTGGGCCTATCCCTTATACATCCAATAAAGTTGTCCCTTGGCATTACGGGGCTAACGTGTATTATCACAGAGTTAAACAAGATTTGGTTGTTGATACTGACGTTAGCAATACTGTTGGACCTGCCAAAGTCACCCGCAGCAGAAGACTTTTCTCCCCTGAGATCTCTCCACCAACTGTCCGGAAGCCTGTTGTTATTATGCCTGCCAGTACACCTGCTATTATCCTTGTTCATGTTCCAATTCTTACCCCTGTTGCCGAGTCATCTGACACTCGGGGCAAAGGGACCACCAGTGAGCCTGCCCAGACGGAGGCACCAAAGACAATTACTGTTGAAGCCTCTAGACAGGAGATGGAAGAAATTTTGAAGATCATCAAAAAGAGCGACTATAATGTAGTCGAGCAGCTGGGGTAAACCCCGTCCAAAATCTCTATGTTGTCACTGTTGCTATGCTCAGAAGCCCATGCCAAGGCTCTGATTGCTTTCCTGAAGACTGCACACGTACCTAAAGAAACATCAGCTGATCAGTTTAAAGATTGCGTGGCTAGTCTGACTGCTGATTATGGGTTGGGTTTCTCTGACGCCGACTTGACTGTTAAGGGAAAGAATCACAATGACGCCCCGCATGTCTCCAATGAATGCAGGGGCACTACTCTTGCTCACGTATTGGTGGATACTGGGTCTTCGTTGAATGTGTTACCCAAAAAGGCACTAGACCGGTTAGACTGTGAAGGGTTGGAGCTGAAGCTGAGTAACATTGTTGTCAGGGCCTTTGATGGGTCCAAGAGAATGGTACACGGAGAAGTGGATATTTCGATTAAGGTTGGTTCTCAGGTTTTCGCATCTACATTCTATGTGATAGACATTCGGCCATCTTATTCTTGTTTGATGGGTCTCCCGTGGATCCACAAAGCTGGGGCAGTAACCTCAACGCTCCACCAGAAGCTAAAATACCCAGTGAAAGGGAAAATTGTGACAGTGCAAGGAGAAGAGGAGTACATGGTGAGCCACCTCAACTCTTTTCGGTATGTAGAGATGGATGGGGAGTTCATTGAGACCCCATTTCAACATTTTGAAGAGGTTCCCCAGACGCTGGCATCAATTGAGACTGTTGTTGAAGATCCTCCAATGAAGATGGCTTCCTTCAAAGATGCTCGGGCTGTTGTCGAGAAAGGTGGGTGTGCGAATTGGGGCCAACTCCCTGATTTTGCACATAATACTAACAAATTTGGTTTAGGTTTCACTGCATAAGCTCAAAGGGATGTTCGGAATGCAAGGATCAGAAGACCTCCCCTGTTCATCAGCAATTCATGAGTGAATGCCATTGGAGACGATGTTGAAGAGTTTGAGTTTGATAGTTGGATCTACCCAACTGCCAATGGTGGACTGAGCAATTGGACAGCAAAGGACTTCGTCCCAATTTCTTTTATTACCCAGTAATGAGATGTTTTGAATTTGTAACAGACAATGTTTTGAATTTTACGGCCCGGTGTCTTACCCGGGGCATCGTGGCTTCATTTGTGAGGGCTTTATGTGTGTCATCTACATATATCATTAATAAAAGCATTGGACGTTTCTTGCATTTCAAATTTTGCGCTCCTTGTTTTTCTTTATTATATATTGCAAAACAGCTATTTTACACACACTCACATATACATGTCTACTCCACTCTGGATCTCACTGGTAACGACTCTGCTACTGCCAGTTATGACTTCAAAAGTCCGATCAACTTAGCCGAAGACGAAGGTGAAGATGATTGCGAAGTGCCTGGTGAACTTGCTAGATTGCTACTCCAGGAAGAGAGGGCTATTCAGCCGCATGAAGAGCCTGTGGAAACGGTAAATCTGGGTACATAGATAGACAGGAAAGAGGTCAAGATCGGTGCGAATCTGGAAGCTAGTGTTAAGCAATGGTTGATTCAGATGTTGCATGACTATGTTGAGATCTTTGCCTGGTCTTATGAAGATATTCCTGGGTTGGATACCGATATTGTGGTTCACTGATTTCCTACCAAGGAAGACTATCCTCAAGTAAAGCAGAAGGTCTGCCGAATGCGCCCGAATATGTCTGAGAAAATCAAGGCTGAAGTTATGAAACAGTTCGACGTCGGTTTTCTAGCAGTTACTTCTTACCCTCAGTGGGTTGCCAACGTGGTTCCAGTGCCGAAGAAGGATGGTAAGGTTCGAATGTGTGTTGACTATAGGGATTTGAACAGGGCGAGCCCCAAGGATGATTTCCCTCTGCCTCATATCGACGTTCTGGTTGACAATACCGCACAGCATAAGATCTTCTCCTTTATGGATGGTTTCTCCGATTATAATCAGATTAAGATGGGTCCCGAAGACATGGAGAAGACAACCTTTGTTACTCAATGGGGTACCTTTTGCTACAAGGTCATGCCTTTTGGATTAAAAAATGTTGGAGCAACGTATCAGCGCGCCATGGTCGCCTTATTCCATGACATGATCCATCATGAGATTGAGGTATACGTCGAAGATATGATTGCAAGATCCTAGACTGAAGAAGAACATCTGGACCACCTTCAGAAGTTATTTGACAGGTTGAAGTTGTACAAGCTGAGGCTAAACCCGAACAAGTGCACCTTCGGGGTGAGATCTGGTAAGCTGCTGGGTTTCGTTGTAAGCGATAAAGGTATTCAAATGGATCCTGCAAAGGTAAAAGCTATACAGGAAATGCCAGCTCCCCGGACAGAAAAAGAAGTCATAGGCTTTCTAGGATGTTTGAATTACATTGCCCGATTCATCTCACACCTGACTGCTACTTGTGAGCCAATCTTCAAGTTACTGAAGAAAGATCAAGTGGTAAGATGGAACGATGAATGTCAGGCCGCTTTCGAAAGGATTAAAGAGTATCTCCAAGAGCCACCCATTCTGATGCCTCCAGTTGAAAGGAGACCTTTGATCTTATACTTGACATTACTCGACAACTCAATGGGGTGTGTGCTGGCTCAGCATGCTATTTATTACCTTAGCAAAAATTTTACCAACTTCGAGACCCGATACTTGTTGCTCGAGAAAACTTGTTGTGCTTTGGCATGGGTTGCTCGCCGGCTGAGACAGTATATGCTGACTCACACTACTCTATTAATATCAAAGATGGATCCAATCAAGTATATCTTCGAAAAGCCTGCCTTGTTTGGGAGAATAGCAAGATGGTAGATGATCTTGACTGAGTATGACATCCAGTACACGACCCAAAAGGCAATCAAGGGAAGTGTGTTGGCAGACCATTTGGCAGATCAGGTAGTGGATGATTACCAGTCTATAAACATTGAATTTCCGTACGAGAGTATCATGATAGTGACTGACTGTGAGAAACCTGGACCGGATGAAGGACCTGAGGAAGGATCCCGATGGTCTATGTACTTTGATGGAGCTTCGAACGCTTTGGGCAATGGCATTGGCGCCGTGATCATATCTCCTAAAGGCTCTCATACTCCGTTCACCGCCCGACTATGTTTCAACTGCACCAACAATATGGCGGAGTATGAAGCATGCATCATGGGTCTTCGAGCAGCAATTGACCTAAGGATTAAGTTTCTAAGTGTTTTCAGAGATTCCACTCCCGTGATCAGTCAGATCAAAGGCGAGTGGGATACGAAACACCCGAATCTTATTCCTTACAAGGAGTATGTATTGACGTTGCTTCCGCATTTCAAGGAGATAACCTTTGAACACTTCCCTAGAGAGGAGAATCAGTTAGCGGACACGCTGGCTACGATGTCTTCTATGTTCAAAGTCAATTGGGACAATGAAGCTCCCCGGATTATCATTGAAAGATTGGAAGAACCTGCACATTGCTGTGACATTGAGACTGAAGAGGTAACAGAAAAGCCCTGGTTTCATGAGGTGAAGAGGTATCTTGAAGCTCGGGAGTACCATAAGGGTGCATCTGTTAATGACAAGAAGTTTCTGAGGAGGTTCGCGACGAAGTTCTTCATCAGCAATGGCATCCTTTACAAGCGTAACCATGATTCAACCTTACTGCGATGTATGGATAAGAGCGAGGCAGAAAGGATCATGGCAGAGTTACATGAAGGTACTTTCGGGACTCATTCCAATGGACATACCATGGCAAAGAAAATCCTTCGGGTAGGATATTTTTGGTCCACAATGGAAGCCAACTGTTATCAGCATTCCTGGACCTGTCACAAATGCCAAGTCTATGCTGATAAGGTGCACATACGGCCAGTAACTTTGAATGTCTTGACAGCTTCGTGGCCTTTTGCAATGTGGGGCATTGATATGATCGGCGAGATCAGACCTACAGCGTCCAGCGGGCATCATTTCATCTTGGTAGCAATTGATTACTTTACGAAGTGGGTTGAAGCAACTTACTTTGCTACTGTGACCAAGAACGTCGTGACATGGTTCATTCGGCACAATCTGATTTGTCGATACGGTGTACCAAAGGGGATCATTACGGACAATGGTACAAATTTCAACAATAAGATGATCACCGAGCTCTACAAGCAGTTCAAGATACAGCATCACAACTCTTCTCCCTACCGGCCGAAGATGAATGTGGCTGTTGAAGCGGCTAATAAGAATATTAAGAAGATTGTGCAGAAGATGGCGGTGACATACAAAGATTGGCACAAGATGTTACCATTTGCTCTTCATGGGTACTGTACCTCAGCGCGAACGTCAATGGGGCAACACCCTATTCTTTGGTATATGGCATGGAGGCAGTCTTGCCCATCGAAGTTCAAATACCCTCTCTTCGGATTATGAAGGATGCAGGTTTAAGCGAAGATGACTGGATTCAGACCCGTCTTGATCAGCTAAACCTTATCGACGAAAAGAGACTTACTGCTATTTGTCATGGTCAGACGTATCAAAAACGGATGATCAAGGAATTTAACAAGAAAGTTAGACGACAAGAGTATCAAGTTGGGGACCTGGTTATCAAGCGCATTATCCTACCTCAAGGTGATCCCAGGGGCAAATGGACCCCTACTTACGAAGGGCCATTTGTGGTTAAGAACATTTTCTCAGGAGGAGCTATGATTCTAACCACCATGGATGGTGACGACCTTCCTCACCCCGTCAATGCAGACATAGTGAAAAAATACTATGCATAATCAAAGACCCGCTAGGTTTACTGGCCTAGGCAAAAATAAGGGCTTCCCGGCGAACCAAAAGGATTCAGGAAAAAATAAGGGATGAAAATGAAAAATTGTACACCCGGCAAGTCGAAAACCTGAAAAGGCAGCTTGGGCAAAAAAGGGTATCCCGGTGGACTGAAAACCCGAAAGGGCGGTCCAGGCAAAAATTAGGGATTAAAGCGTAACATTATGTCTCATTGGATCACCCTGCAACCAGACTTTGGTATCAACTATCAAGCTCGTACGACACTAATCAATCTGATCTACCTTCAACCAAGTAGCAAAGTGATGAGATGCTCGAGGACATAAAGGCAATAGCAGAGTTGGAACCCAGTGGGATTATTCACATAGCTATTTTGTTTAGTTTTTTCACAAATTGTGTAAATTCTATTTGTTCGGTGGCGTTCTCTTACTAGGACGTCATCCTCTTGTACAAAAGCGCCTATTTACAGGCCAAACTTCAAAATCAATACAATTCATTTCCAGAGAAATTTCAAACTATTTTTTTCCTTTTTCTGTTTTATTTTGCAAAGAACGTCCAATGTTCATTTTTGATATATGCATTTGACATTAATTGTTGCTCATGAATATTTACATACAAAACAAAAGACGATTACTTGTAATGTCAGGAACAGGGGCAATAATATTTGTCCAAGCTGTACAGTTGCTCTATCCACCAGGTACAAAGGTAGATTCAGCTTAAGAATATGGCTAAGGTGCATTCACTCCCCGTAAAGTAAGAGAAGACAGTGATGATTAGCTCTCCCCAGCTGAGACTTGCAACTGCAAATGAATCGGTAGTATTCTCCCCAAGCAGAGTTTATTTACCATCAGCACTGAAAGATCTTAATATTCCCCAGCGGAGTATAAGAATATTCCTCGGCAGTATGAAATATCCCCAGTGGAGTTTGAAATTTTCCCTAGCGCAGTCTGAAAAAGCTTCCCCAGTGGAGTTTGGAGAATCATCCCCAGTAGACTTTGGAAGATTGTCCCCAGTGTGAGCTCAAAGGATTATCCCCATTAGAGCCTAAAAGGTTATCCCCAATGAAGTCGCAAGTGAAAGATCATCCCCAGCGGAGTTCTTTCCTTTCACAAATAGGAATTCAATCCCCAACAGGATTCAGTATCACCAGCAACGGTAATTCGTCCCCAGCGGAGTTTATCGTTGGAATCCTCAATAGAGCATATCTTCCCCATAGAGTAATCTCCTCATCAGCTTATTCCCCAACAGATTTATCCTCTTCTGCAGGTTTATTCTCGCAATCATCTTCGTTCGCCATCCCCAGTGGAAGCGAAGAATTCAACTCTTTTCTCCAGCAGCTATCCGGGATTTATCTCCCCCAGCTAAAAGCATTACATTTCCATACATCATGACACATGCATATACACATCATACAACACAATCTCATTTATTTTGAGAACATCATTGCTTGATATATATCATGCATTGCATACGAATGGCCTTTACCTTTCAGGAAGGATGTAGTTAAGTTCTCAACTATGAAGCTTTAACCCAAGTTGAAGTACTGACCGGTTCTTAAATCTCAACTGAATTATCCTCGGTTGAATTACAAATAAGGTTCTAAATCTCGGCAAAGTTCCTCCGTCGAAGTATGGACAGTTCTTAAATCTCAACAGAATTATCCTACATTGAATTACAGACAAGTCCTAAATCTCGATGAAGATGTTTCCCTCAGTCGAAGTACTGACCTGTTGTACCCCAAAATTTGCCCTCCCATATTCTTCAAGATTTGGCAAGATAATGGTTCAAAATCTCTCAAGGGTTGCACAGTCCAATTGCCTCCTAACAAAGTCAAAATTAGGGTTTTGGTTCTGGCAAAGAAATTGAGGTTTCCAAGAGTCCAATCAAGTCCCAAATGCCTATATACATTGTCAAGCATCCATATGTCAAGTTTCAAGACTCACAGCATCAAGTTGCACAGTCAAAAACCCTAATTGCTCCACAGTCAACTGCAGGGGCAAAATGGTCATTTGGCAGTCAAAAGTCAAAAAATTTGGTCAACATCTTATTTTGAAGCCACAATCATCATTTGGTCAAATCTTGACCAGGATTTCACAAGAATGGCTCAAAAATCATCAAGATGCAAAAGTTTCTATTTTTGGACAACTGAAAAGTCAACTGTAACTTGACCAAGGCATAACTTCTTCATGGTTTATCAGAAAAATCCCATCCAAAGCTCATTGTGAAGGGGATGACATTTACTACAACTCATATTCACACTCCAAGTCCAATAAATGCTCTCACAAAAAGTTATCAATTTCAACATTATAGGTCATTTTCAAAAGTCAACAAAAAGGCACTTTAAGTCAAAGACCATAACTTGAGATTGGTAAATCAAAATGACATGGGACCAAAGGCATTGGTTAGAGGACTTCAAGACCTTTCCAAAATGTCCAAGAACATGTTCATAGCTTCAAAATTGAGCAAGATATGCATTGGAGAAGTTGGGAAATTTTTGGGAACTTTCAAAAGTCAACTTTGCCTAAAAAGCTTCAAATTTGCTAATGGGCCTCAAATTCTTTCTTGAATCATTACCCAAAGCCTATGCACGACCCAATGAGATCAAAATAATTTATTTTCTTATTTTTAATTAATTAATTGAATTTATATTTATATTAATTCATTTAATTAGTTTTATTATAAGAAAATTCAAAGATATGATTTTGTAGATCTTTTTGTGCAGCAAATCAAACTAGGGCAAGCTGGCAAAGTCGTTTCTCATCCAAGGGGACAAGATCTTCCATAATTGGCAAGGTTTCATTGAAAAAAAAGATTGAAATTTCATGATTGAAAATCAAATATCCAAGTCATTAATCCATGGACTTGTGGGCTTATTTTTTACCTAGAATCATTCACATACAAAGGCATAAGCTAACCTAATTCAGACATACACGAAAAAGCTGCTGTAGCCATAGAATCACTTTGCAAAAATTTTCATAAAAACTCAAAAACTGTTTTCTGATTTACAGTCCAATTCAGAGAAGGTTGTTGATTCCAATCCCTTGCTGAGAGTTCCCTGAACGTGTTGCAACCACTTTCCAGCTCTCATACTCAAAGAAACGGTAAAGCAAAGTCAGGATTTGATCAAATATTTTCTTAATCGAAACCTAATTTATATGCATCATTAACATGTTTTGCTTGTGGATTTGTATTACTGACACCTTCCTGAAGCGTTTGGTATAGCTTAATTATGCTAAGGCTGCCTGAATCGAAATCCACCATTGAAGGATATTAGGGTTTCAGAGCTTCAGAATTAGGGCTTTCCATATATTGTAAAATTGGACCTCCAAACCAGTATAGACAAATTCGTCACAACAAGACGAATCAAATGATACCCTCGCGCTCAATTTATGTACTCTGTGGGCGTATTCACTATTTTTCACTATTACACTTAGTGGGGGTTTAAAACCCCCGCTATCTTACTCATGTTACAGGTACAAACGAAGAAGAAAGCTGAGGTGTCCAAGCGCTACTGGAAGATTCAAATTGCGCGCGTATTTTTTTGTTTATATCATTAACATTTGTTTGTTTTATATAATTATTGTTTTCCATGTACACTACAAACGCGTTGCCTAGCTCAGTTGGTGGAGGACATGTGTTGCAAACGCTGGGACCTGGGTTCGATTCCCAGGTCCCCCCAAATATTTCTTAATTTTTGTTTCAATGTATTCTAGTGCAGCACTCATTCAATGGCCTACCATGAGTCCCACGCTTGTGCTTGCCAAGTGGCCTTGATGAGCAATCCAATGGTCAGAAGGTGAATTCCATGGTACACTCCAGTCAACCATCATGCATACAATCAGAAAGTCAAACAAAGGCTTTGTCTTAATGGGCCTGAATTCCTCACAAAACACCTCCACATGGGCCTGATACCCCCCTTGGTTTGTTCAATTTAATTTTCTTTTCTTTTGAATTTCCTTGAATTTTTTTATAATTATTATTAATTCACTACAATTAATTTTCCATAAAAATATCAGAGACTCAAAAAATGTGTTTTAATTAATATTTAATTTCACCATTTGAATTTTTTTGTAAATAAATTCTAACAATTAATCTAGTTTAATTTAGGTTTATATTTAATCTCTTTTTCTTAATAAATAAAAATACATAGAATTAGGTTTTGGCATTTTTATCTTTTTCTTAAATTAATTATTTTCATCATTATTTATTATTTATTATTATTTTTGTAAATAACATGTAAATTAATTAATTAGTAAATTAGGTCAACTTTGACATTTTCTTTAATAATTAAAATAATCTAGATTTAGGGTTTCCTTTTAAATTCTTTTCTTTATTTCTATTAAATACAAAAAAACATTAAAAAAATATACTTTCTTTTCTTTAATCAAATATTAATTAGGTTTTAATTCAATTTAATTTCTCAAAAGGGTCCAACACCCTCGGACGTTCATTTTAATTCCTTTCGCACATTATTTTTCTTATCGATCATTATGTAACTGCTTTCCGGATGTAATAGTAATTAGGTTATCGCTTTCCTTTTACTTTCCGCGTTTTATCAAAAACGGGTCTTTGTAATTTGGCGATGTATAGACCCGCGCCTTGTAATAGCGTAGCTTTTATATTTCCGTCTTTTAAATTTTCCGCACTCCTAACTGCTAAACTCGCATGAAAGAATGTATGTTAATTAAAAATAACGCGTAGCTCACAATGTCATGATCAAAGATAATTGTTAAACATGAAAACAACACACAATTACACACACCACTTCTAGGGTACGCCTCACTCGTTGCCTTACCTTCGAAACATGGTCGTCGGGTATAGGACGTTTTAGCGGTCGCTCTAATGTCTAAGATCCAGTCGCCTCGAAACGGTTACCTCGGATAAAAGGATCTAGGACATTAGGGTAGCTTCTAAGGTATCCTACTATTGCTCTGGTGACCACACTGTCCCTACAAACGAATTGACCCAAACACCTCCAACGGTGGTGCTACCTACCTCTCAATGGTGGGATGGCACTGCCTTAAGGACTTTTACACAGCCTAATTCCTTAGGGAAGGTAGATGACTCATGGATACTTGCTCTCTTCAAAAACACATCAAAAATCTTTTCACACTGACACTCTCAAAAGCTTTCAAAACGAATTTTTCAAACACTCTTGAGGACTGATACAAGAGTCATTCAGAAATCTTTCAAAGAAACTTTTTTCAAACCCACTCACATCTTGAAAAGCAAACATTTTGAAAACATAATAGCAAGTATCTAAGAGCCCATGGATAACCATGGATAGAAAGGGTGATAACACCTTCCCTTTCTATAAATCTACCTCCCGAACCGAGAACTATTCTCATAAGGAATTTTGCTGTGCTTTTGTCCTTTCCATGTTGGAGAACATAAAAGACGGTGGCGACTCTTGCTTCCGCGACATTTTGCGAACCAGCGTTAAACAGTCAGTTCTAAATCCACCGATCACATGACCAGTTCTTAAATCTCAATCGAATTATCCTCAGTTGAATTACAGATAAGGTTCTAAATATCGGAAATTCTCCTCCATCGAAGTACAGACAGTTCTTAAATCTCAACAGAATTATCCTCCGTTGAATTACAGACAAGTCCTAAATCTCGATGAAGATGTTTCCCTCAGTCGAAGTACTGACTGGTTCTTAAATCTCAACTGAATTATCCTCGGTTGAATTACAGATAAGGTTCTAAGTCTCGACAATTTTCCTCCGTCAAAGTATGGACGAGTTCTTAAATCTCAACAGAATTATCCTCGGTTGAATTACAGACAAGTCCTAAATCTCGATGAAGATGTTTCCCTCAGTCGAAGTACTGACCGGTTCTTAAATCTCGACTAAATTATCCTCAGTTGAATTACAGATAAGGTTCTAAATCTCGACAATTTTCCTCCGTCGAAGTGTGGACGAGTTCTTAAATCTCAACAGAATTATCCTCGGTTGAATTACAGATAGTTCCTAAATCTCGATGAAGATGTTTCCCTCAGTTGAAGTGCTGACCAGTTCTTAAATCTCAACTGAATTATCCTCGGTTGAATTACAGATAAGGTTCTAAATCTCGACAATTTTCCTCCGTCGAAGTGTGGACGAGTTCTTAAATCTCAACAGAATTATCCTTGGTTGAATTAAAGACAAGTCATAAATCTCGATGAAGATTTTTCCCCAAGTCGAAGTACTGACCGGTTCTTAAATCTCAACTGAATTATCCTCGGTTGAATTATAGATGAGGTTCTAAATCTCGATAATTTTCCTCCGTCAAAGTGTGGACGAGTTCTTAAATCTCAACAAAATTATCCTTGGTTGAATAACAGACAATTCCTAAATCTCGATGAAGATGTTTCCCTCAGTCGAAGTATTGACCGGTTCTTAAATCTCAACTGAATTATCCTCGATTGAATTACAGATAAGGTTCTAAATCTCGACAATTTTCCTCCGTCGAAGTGTGGACGAGTTCTTAAATCTCAACATAATTATCCTCGGTTGAATTACATACAATTCCTAAATCTCGATGAAGATGTTTCCCTCAGTCGAAGTGCTGACCGGTTCTTAAATCTCAACTGAATTATCCTCGGTTGAATTACAGATAAGGTTCTAAATCTCGACAATTTTCCTCCGTCGAAGTGTGGACGAGTTCTTAAATCTCAACAGAATTATCCTCGGTTGAATTAAAGACACTTCCTAAATCTCTATGAAGATGTTTCCCTCAGTCAAAGTACTGACCGGTTCTTAAATCTCAACTGAATTATCCTCGGTTGAATTACAGATAAGGTTCTAAATCTCGGCAATTCTCCTCCGTCGAAGTACAGACAGTTCTTAAATCTCAATAGAGTTTTCTCAGTTGAATTACAGGAAAGTTCTTAAATCTTGACGAAGATGTTTCCCCCAGTTGAATTACGGACAAGTTCTTAAAACTCAACAGAGATGTTCTCTTAGTTGAAGTACAGGCAAGTTCCTAAATCTCAACAAAAAAATCAGACTTCCCCAGCGGAATATTCTACAACAACAGGTATGCAAGATCTCGCTAAAGAATCTCTTATGCGATCGACACTCCTCCAAATGGAATCTGTAAGCCCATTCCCTACATCACAAGACAATTACCACTTCATGCGAGTGCAAATTTCTGGGCACTCTAGTGTTCAATCATCTTCCACCTTCGGATCACGAAAGGCACAAAAGCCAATCTATATCCTCATGTTTAAGAAGATTGAACAGGGGAAGTTGTTGTACCCCAAAATTTTCCCTCTCATATTTCTCAAGACATTACAAGAAAAAATCTCCAAGTTGCTCAAGAGTTGGTCAGACAAGTTATCTCCTAAGGCAGTCAACCCCAGATTAGGGTTTTGTGTTGCATCAATATCCTTGAGTCTAAATGACCTCAAGTGCTCCCCAATATCCTAATATGTTGTCAATATCATCCATGTCAAATTTCAAGCCTTGCAGAGAAAGTTTGCTCAGTCAATTGCTCAAAGGTCCAAAAAAATCGACTGTGTTAGGGCAAAAGTCAACTGTGACCCAAATACAGTCAAACTTCAAGATTTTTTGCCAACATTCTCATTTTGAAGTATATTTAATCATTTCATCAAGGGTTGATCATGATTCATCAAGGATTGCTCAAAATTCATCAAGATTCAAAAGTTGCTAAATTAGGGTTTTGCAGGAAAAGTAAACTCAACTTTGACCAAGCATAACTTTCACATACTTTATGATAAATGACCCATCCAAAGATCATTTTGAATTGTATTCAATTCCCTACAATCTATCTTCACACCCCAAGATCAAAAAATGCACTCACAAGAAGTTATGAATTTGGACATTATAGGTCATTTTTGAAAGTCAACAAAAACACCTTTTTTGTCAAAGATTATAACTTGAGCATGGAATAATAAAATGATATGAGACCAAAAGGGTTGATTAGAGGACATCTCAAGATTTCTAAAAAGTCCAAGAAAACTTCCAAAAGTTCAAAATTGAAGAAGTTATTCATTGTTGAAGTTGGATATTTTTGCAAAATTACCAAAAGTCAACTATCCCCAAAACTTCAAATTTTGTCAAATGGACCCATTCTTTTCCACTTGATTTGAGTTTGCATCATTGTCCACGTGCCCTAGCTTCAGCCATGTGTCCATATATAATTTTTATTATTTAATTTGATTTTTATTTGAATTTATTCATTTTAAATCAAATTAAATCACATAAAATCAAAAAATTGATAACCAAAGATTTTTTATTGATTATAGGCTTCAATGGACAGCTAGCATATCTCCAAACTCGTATCAAAGCAAATCATGTGCAAAAAGATTGAATGGAATCAAATTTGGAAAGTTTTAATAATGGAGATCAAATCACATTCATGTGCATTGATATGAAGGAATTCAGTCCATGATTCTTATCCTAATACAAAGCATATTACATAAGCAATCCAAGGGATACGAAATCAGGGTTGAAAAGTGCAGAGAGAGGCAGAACAAAAGTGCAAAAATTCACAAAAAGTGGGAGATCAAAGTGCAAGCTATAGGCCATTTCAGGACACGAGACTTGTCCCAATCGCTTCCTGACCATTCATACAAGCTACCTGGATCCAGAGCAAGCATTTTCAGACGTCCAAACGCAATGTAAGTCGCGCGATAACCACCCTTGTTCTTGATTTCGCAACTCTAAATTTAAGCATCTTTTTCATGAATCGATACCATATTTTGAATCTACATAACATTTGCAATCGATTGGTATTATTCAATTGCGTTTATCTGGCTTGAATGGAGAACCACCATAGCTAGGGTTCTTCGTTTGGTTTTTAGGGTTTTCTGTTTCAGGTAAAATTATGATTCAAGAAGGGCATGGTTTTGATCAGGAAGCCAGGACGAGCCAAACCATGTTCTTGGAATGCATTTATATGGCCTAGAGAAGATTTTAGGGTAGGCCTGCATTTTTAGCTGCGGATTCAAATCCGTAGGTATTCTTTTGCAGGGTTGAGGACAGGGATGACTTCGTGTCATCTGTCCATTGGTGGATTCAAACCAAGCGCGCCTTTTTTCTGTTTTTGCTGGCATAGGAATTGTTTTATTATATTATATATTCTATGCGTTATATTAACAATTGAAACAGATTGGCTTAGTGGTGGACAAGGCGCATGTTTTCCCTTCAGGACCTGGGTTCGAATCCCAGGTCCCCCCCTTTCTCAATATTTTTTTTCTTCAGGTGATCCAGCGCATATGTTTATTTGCAGCCTACCATGCATCCTCGTCCAATCAATAGCCAGATGGCCATTAGCCAGATCTGGTGGCCAGGGTCTGAAGGTCCATAGAAACGTTGGTCAATGCACATGTACCAGATCAGAGAAGGTCAAAAGAAGGCCAGCGTTTTTGGGCTTAAGGAATTACTACTCATACTCCCAAAACAGGCCCAAACCCCTCTCTCTTTCACTTATTTTATTTTATTTTAATTATTTTATTATTTTTATTTAATTTACTAACCGATCACAAAATCCCTCTTTTATTAAATAAAATCACCAAAAAATATTTTTTTTATTTCAAATCAAATTTTAATCTTTTATTTTCCTTAATAAATTTGTTAATTAATTAGGTTTTAATTAGAAAACTTTAATTCCTTTTGTAAAATAATTAAAATTAATTAGACTTAATTAGTTTTTAACCATTAATTTAATTATTATTATTTCTTTCCTAAATAATCAAAACTCCAAAAATAATTTTATTTTTCATTTAATTAATTCATTAATTTAAATTTAGTAATTAATTTAGGTTTAATTTCTTTCCCTTAAATAAAAACAACAAAAAACCTAAAAAAGGATTTCTTCTTTAACCAAAAGGGTCAAAACCCTAATCATGCGCTCGATTTAATTTCCCGCAGGCGATTTACTTTCTTTTATCCAATAATGTACCTGTTTCCGGATTGTAATAGTTAATAGGACTTTTAATTATTTTTTATTGCTTTATTTTATTTTTCAAAAGGGTTTGTCTTTGGCGATGTAAATACCCGACGCCTTGTAATTTAAATTCCGCATTTTATTTCCGCAAATTATAACTGTTAGATGTTTGATAATAGGTTTGTATGACAAGACTGAATGTTAATCTTAAAATCAAATCAGATCACCCTTAACATGTACAAAGATAAAAATAAACTGAAAACGACACACTCGCACATGCGCACTCTTAGGGTACACCCTACTTGGTTGCCTTCGTACGTGAGTATAGGTCGTTTTAGAGGTCGTCCTCTTGTCTAACAGATTATAGTCTCATCGAAATGGTTGCCTTGGATATTGTTGCCTCAAACAAATGATCTAAGACATTAGGGTTACCGCTAAGGCGTCATAACATTACTTTAGTGACCGTAAGTCCCTAATTCCAATTGACCCTTAAACTCCAACGACGGTGCTACCTACTCATTCATAGTGGGATAGCATTGTCTAAAGGACATTAGCATAGAATGATTCCTTTTTCGTGTAGGTAGATGGTTCTTAGATACTTGCTCTTTCAAAAAACAAAATCTTTTTCACACTTACACTCCTTTTTTGAACAAAGTTTTCAAAAACACTTCATACGCTCTTGAGGACAGAAGCAAGAGTTAAATCAAAGTTTTCAAAACAAATTTTTTTTTCAAACCCACAAGCACAAAGAAAGCAATTTTTGAAAACAATTGAGCAAGTACCTAAGAGCCCGTGGATAACCACAGATAGAAAGGGTGCTAATACCTTCCCTTTCTATAATCTACCCCCCGAACTCGAGAAATATCTCGAAAAATGAATTTTTCTGTGCTTTTTTCCTTTCCTTGTTGGATAAAATAAAAAATGGTGGCGACTCTTGCTTACCGCGATATTTTGCGAAAACAAACGCAAAATGCAAAACCAACATTCCAAAAACAGTCAGTTCTTCCCACCGTATCACAGGTAGGATAGCACTATCTAAAGGAAGAGGAAAATAATATGAAAGACTTTTGAGTAGGTAGATAGCTTTTAATCGTTTGCTCACAAAAACATATTTGTTCACACAAATACTTTTCTGAAATATTTTCAAAACAAACATTTTGTATGCGTTATCAACTGATACGAGAATCATTATAAAGTTGTTGAACTTAGGCATTTTCAAAATATTTTCAAACTTACACATTCACAAAGCATTTTCAAAAGTCAGCTAGCGATTAAGAGCCCGTAGATGACTACGGATGAAAAGGGTGCTAACACCTTCCCTTTTCATAACCTACCCCCCTTACTCTGAAAATACTCAAAATGTCTTTCCTGTTCTTTTTACCCTTTCCTTTATTGTATAAAAGAAAAGTCGATGGCGACTCTTGCTATCTGCAACATTTGCGATAAAACACAAAACCAAAAGTTAGTTCTCCCACCGTATTATAGAACTGGCAACTCTACTGGGGAGTATAAAAAGTGGGGTTACCTTAAGAGCTAGATCACCTTTATTGATTTACTTGTTTGCCTTGTATGCTTTATATTTCGGGATATGCTTGGGTTTATTTCTTGAGTAGATCCTATACCCAGATTTTGGGGCATTTTAGGTAAGTAGTAATAGATCGTGAAAATTGTACGGCGTATACTGATACAGTTGAAGCGATGGCTACGTTAGTGTGACATATTGGTTGGTGTCGGTGTCCCTTGAGTTAAGTCAAGGAGAATGTTGGGCTGCCGCATGGTGTGATAAAGCACTAACTAACCGTAGAACCTTAGTTGACACAACTTAGCCATTAAAAAGTAGTGATATAGTCGGCTTTGGTGCAGACTAAAGTTGGTTGATACTCAATGCTACACTCATTGAGATCGGACTCTCGGGATATTTCGGTCGTAAATCAGATGTTTGTGCTGAAACAATGCCTGGGAGAAAGATCAGTGATATTGAGGCTCCTAGAACCCGGTTACTTATTTTAGGACAGGTTGAGCCAACTAAAACTTCAAGAGGGTACTTACCTACAAACTCCATGCAAGCTTAAACCTAAAGCCTTGTGTATTTTGTTTGTGTATGATTAATTGTTCGAACATAAAATTATGACATCATACCATATCATTTTCATTAACCATTTCAAGGGTCTCAAGGGCCTGTGATGCAGGTTATCATGAACCAGACGCCTAGCAAGGGGCAGGAGGATTTAATTTCCTCTAACCAAATGCCGCCAAAGTATCATGAATCGACGTCTAGCAAGGGGCAAGGGGATTTATTTTCCTCTAACTAAATACCGTCAAAGAACGAAGTACATTATCTTGAGTCAAAGGCTAGGACCCACTCGGCATGGTGAGCTTGATTCTCGTAGAAGGACATTCAATGATACGAAGTTCTTCAATCAAAGTTACAGTCGGATTCTAACATTTTCTTTGTTTACCCCGTGAGATCCTTGAAAGTATTGCATCTACATATCATGCATCATTTTATAACAGGTTTTCCAATACATGTCTTCTCATCTTCTTGCTGTTTATTTCAGTATAAGATGGCCCTCGAACAAACTGTTAAGGATCTCTGAGCTCAGCATGCACAATTTCAAGAGACTCTTCTGAATCTGGCACAGGGACAAAAAGATATGATGGCGCTCGTCACTAAGGAAAAGAAGATTAAAATGTCGGCTGTTATCCCCAATATGGGGAGAAGATTCAAAGGTCATGTTCAACTGTTTCAAGTGGACAATATTTCCTCATAGGAAGACGACAACCAAGAAGAGGATGGTAGAAGCATCAAGCCTGGAGATAGAAATAATCAGGGTTCTGAAGATGAAGACTACTTTGATGAACAATATCCTCCTACAGATAACAAGTACAAGCATTTGGAAGACCGTCTCAAAGCTATGGAAATCCAGAAAGTGCCTAGATTAGATTTTGGAGAACTAGGTCTGATACCGGGGGTGGTCATACCACATAAGTTCAAGGTCCCTTCTTTTCTAAATCTGATGGGGTCTATAGTCCCAAAATCCATTTGAGGTTGTATGTTCGAAAGATCCAACCTCATATTGTTGACCGGAAATTATGGATCCATTTCTTTCAAGAAAGTTTGTCTGACACTCAACTTAAATGGTTCTATCAGCTCGAAGGAACCAACATCGATACATGGGAAGACTTCGCTTCCGCTTTCTATAAGCAGTATCAATATAATGCTGACCTTGCGCTGACTTGTGTGCAATTGCAAAACATGTCCATGGGCTCGAATGAAGGGTTTAAGGAATATGCACAAAAATGGAGAGATTTAGCTGGAAGTGTTCAACCTCCTCTATCTGATAGGGAACTGGTTGATATGTTCATGGGCACTCTGATAGGTCCATTCTTTAACCATCTGATTGGAAGCTCCTCATCTGGTTTTACTGAGTTGATTCTAACTGGGGAACATGTCGAAGGTGGTATCAAGAGTGGAAAGATTCCAGTGGCTGCATCTTCAAGTGTTGTGAAGAATACATTCAGTGATAAGAAGAAAACTAATTCCATTTATGGCCAGAAGGGTCGTGTTAGAAGTGACCGCAACCAATCCATGGGAGTTGTGCTAATATCCAATCTCGCACTAATGTAACATCAACAGCAAGGCAATTAGCGTAGGCCGGATGCACCTAGAAGACAATTTACTAAGATTAACATGCCATTGTCCCATGCACTACAGCACCTATTGAAGGCAGAGCTGATAACATTGAAGGTTCCTCCTCAGAATCCCAACACCTTCTCTCCTTGTTTCAATCCTAATGTGAGATGCGCCTATTATTCCAATAGTCCTGGACATGACACAAATATCTGTTGGGCTTTGAAAATTAAAATCCAAAATTTGATTGATGCTAAGGAGATTGAGTTCGACCCTCCCGAGACCCCCAATATGATCACTGCTCCCATGCCAAAGCATGGCCAAGATTGAGAGCGTTTATTTCATTTGAATTTTCAAATTTGTAATTTCTTTTTATTGTTTAAACACTTATTTTATTTTAAACTTTGTCATTTCATTAATGCATTGCATGTGTTTGGTTTGAAGTAATCCATTCGTTTTGACTATATTTAAACTATGCTTTTACTACCTTTTTGTGATATTCAACTCTCGATTAAAAGTTGCAAGCCTTTAGAGGGAGGATGAAGAAAATGATACCATAATCTCTATAGTATGCTTTTGAACAGACCTTGTTGACGATGTACAGACGTTGTTTCAAATCCTAAACAGTGGAGTTATAAGAAACATAATCCCTAGTCAACCCCTTTGAGCCTAAGAAGTAGGAGTTTTCTTTTTCACGCAAATTGAAACTTTTAATAATAACCTGGGGAAGGGTAGTTTCTCAGTTAATTCAAATACACATGTTTTCAGAATCTTTTACTTCGTACACGGTGAATAGTATAAGAGACATCCTTCCAAATTAAAAGACGGTGATGGTTCCCCGTAAAATAGGCAGTCGCTATCTCTCAAAAGAAAAGCCTGCTAAGTCAAAACCTATGAAGGTGACTGTGATCGGTGGATCTGGAACTGACTGTTTAACGCTAGTTCGCGAAATGTCGCGGAAGCAAGAGTCGCCACCGTCTTTTATTTTCTCCAAATGGAAAGGACAAAAGCACAGAAAAATTCCTTAAAGAGATTGCTCTCGGTTCGGGAGGTAGGTTATAGAAAGGGAAGGTGTTAGCACCCTTTCTATCCATGGTTATCCATGGGCTCTTAGATACTTGCTCACTTGTGTTTTCAAAAATGGTTTGTTTGCTTCTCAACTGTGGGTTTTAAAAAGTTTCTTTGAAAATTTCAGTTCGACTCTTGTATCGGTCCTCAAGAGTGTTTGAAAAATGATTTCGAAAGCTTTTTGAAAATGTGTTGGTGTGAAAAGTATTTTTGATTTGTTTTGTTTTGAATTAGAGCAAGTATCCACGAGTCGTCTACCTACCCTAAGGAATTCGTCTGTGTAAATGTCCTTTAAAGTAGTGCCATCCCACCATTGAGAGGTAGGTAGCACCACCGTTGGAGTTGTTCGGGTCAATTCGAAGGTTCGGGACATGGTGATCACCAGAGCAATGGGAAGACACCTTAGAAGCTACCATCATGCCAGGTTCCCGGATCATGAGGACTTACTAAGACATCCTCTACTCGACGATCACCTTTCGAGGCAAGGCAACAGTGAGGCGTACCCTAGGAGTGGTGTGTGATTTGTGTGTCGTTTTCAAGTATTTTTTCCTTTTGTCATGTTATTGGTGATCTAACGTTTGTTTTTATTTTTTGTCCATACAGTCTTTCATGCTTTTGATTAACAGTTAAAAGTTGCGAGGAAAAGTAAATCTAAAGCTATTACAAATGGCGCGGGTCCACATCGCCAAAATTAACCAGGACCCGATTTGACAGAAAAATAAAGAAATTAAAAGTGCGAGAAGTTAATTACAAGGCTTCGGGAGAGGTACATAAATATTTAAACAAAATAAAATAAATATGCGAATTAGAATAAAAATTAAGAACGAGGGTGTTGGACCCTTTTGCAAAAATTGAATTAACGATAAATTAATTAATTAAAAAGAAAGCAAGAAGTTTGTTTTTTTGGTGTTTTTTAATATTTTATGATTTAATATAAACAGGGAGAATTAATTAAAATCAAAATGAGATGCAAACCCTAATTCTATTTTATTTTAATTTTTTTAAGAAAACATTAAAATTTAACCTAAATTAAACCTAATTTTTATATACAATTTTAATTATGAAAATAAATAAAATAAGTAATATTATTATAAGAAGAAATATTAAAAGGAATAAAAACATTAATTAAACCTAGTTCTATATTTTTTTAGATTTTTGTTATGAAAGGAATTAAAATCAAAACCCTAATTTAAACTAATTAATTTACATGCATTTATTTACAAGAAATATTAAAATAAAATATTTATTAGATTTTTTATCTTTTTTGATTTTTATGCATTTTTTATATTTATGAAAAATATTAAATTGATTAAAAGAATAATAATTTAAAAGAAGATAAAAATAATAAAAAAGATAAAAAATAACAAAATTTGGCAAACCTTGGGGGTATCAGTCCCCAATATGGAGGTGAGTCTCTAGCAATTCAGGCCCATTTAGCATGGCCTTGTTGGACTTTTTTCACTAGCATGTAGCACGTTGACTGCAGCCTACCATGCTCCCTGATTCCTGGCCCTTGGATGGATGAGGTTGGACGCGTGGACATTGGATCTTGGCAGCGTATGGTACGTCCTTGCTTTTGAAACTACACGTGAACATATATTGAAAAATAATATTGAGACAAAGAAGACCTGGGACTCGAACCCAGGTCATGGATGTTGCCAGCGTATGCCTGGCCATTGAACCACTTGTTGCGCTTTGTATATAACATGAATGAAGAATAATATAATAAGAACAATAGTTAGTGGTTCAAAAACGCGCGAAATTTAAAAGAACCAACCAACGCACGCCACGAATTCATCTTCCTCGCGTGTTTTATTTTTTTTCTGAAACAAGAACACATTGGCCACGGTTTCTCATGCGTTCTCTTAGGCAGCTTATGGGAAAATAACGATTAGCCCTCTGACGCTCATAAATTGAGCGCGAGGGTTCCATTGCCTTCGTCCAAATGCACTGGTTCGAATGGTGGTAGTCTTGAGTCTCAATTTTTCCTCGTTTCAAAATCCCCAATTTAAAACTCTACAAACCCTAAAACTCAAACATGGCATATTTGCATACAACACATAAAAAGGCAATTAAGTATATTGGTTAGCTTCAGAATTTTATAAGGAACATGAATCAATGAATAAAATGCTATGAAAATGCTTAGATTTGAGAACACGATTATGAGTCTTTCATGGAATATTTGGAGTTCTGTATACCGATTCCTTGAGCTTTGATGAAGGTTTTTGATTGGAATATGTTCAGTGATCTCCAAGGAAGCTAATGGAACAAGAATTAGGTCTTGAATCGTCCTGGAAGGATGTTTTCAGAATTGACTTTTTTGACAATTTTTTCAAGTTTGTGAATGGCTTTTGGGCGCAGCTCAGTGTGTTCTTGCACTAGGGTTGTGATCCTGGCATATGTAGTAGTGAATTAGGTCAAGAAAACTCAATCAAATCCATTGCATTCATTGATTTTAGAAATTTGATTTTCTAAGATTTTTTCATATCTTTTTCCATGTGTTTTTGGTTCAAAATCAAGCCAATCAATCCAAATCTTTCCATATTGGTACAAGCACGAAATCTTGAGGCTAAAACATGTATAAAAAGATTTGTTAGGTTGAATTAAGTATTTTTCACATATTTAATTGATTTAAGTGAATTATTATAAATAAAAAATTCAAATAAATAAATAAAAAATGAGAAAATACTTCCCTTTGGGCCAAGTGGTCGTGCACATGCCATGGATGATGAATTATGGAAGAAAAATGGGCCCATTAGCAATTTTAGGTCATTTGAAGTAATGTTGACTTTTTCAAAATATCCAAAAATTTCCCAACTTCCACAAGGCATAACTTGCTCAATTCTTAAGTTTTTCTCATGTTCTTGGACATTTTGGAAAGGTATTTGAGTCCTCTAACCAATGCCTTTGGTCCCATGGCATTTTGATTTACCAATCTCAAGTTATGGCCTTTGACTTAAAGTCCCTTTTTGTTGACTTTTGAAAATGACCTATAATGTTGAAATTGATAACTTTTTGTGAGAGCATTTCTTGGACTTGAAGTATGAAGATGAGTTGTAGGAAATGTCTTTCTCTTCAAAATGAGCTTTGGATGGAATTTTTCTGATAATCCATGTGAAAGTTATGCTCTGGTCAATTTCAGTTGACTTTTTCAGCTGTCCAAATAAGGAAACTTTTGCATTTTGATGATTTTTGAGCCCAACTTTGAGAATCATGATCAAGCATTGATCCAATGATGTTTGTGGCTTCAAAATGATATGTTGACCAAAAATTTGAACTTTTGACTGCCAAATGACCATTTTGCCCCTACAGTTGACTGTAGTGCAATTAGGGTTTTTGACTGTGCAATTTTGTGCTGAGTGCCTTGAAACTTGATATGAGGGTGCTTGACCATATTTGTAGGCATGTGAGACTTGATTGGACATTTGAAAACTTCATTTCCTTGATCAGAACACAAACCCTAATTTTGACTGTATAGGGGATCTTTGACTGTGCAACCCTTGGGGAATTTTGTGACTTGACTTGGCAATTTCTTGAAGAATATGGGAGGGCAAATTTTGGGGTACAACAGTTGCCCCTGTTCAATCTTCTTATATCTGAGGATGCAGATTGGCTGACGTGCCTTTCGTAATCCGAGGGTAGAAGATGATTGGACACTAGAGTGCCCAGAAATTTGCGCTCACATAGTGGCAGTGTGGTGGGAATGGGCTTATAGATGCCATTTAGAGGTCGATGAATAGGATGATGGGCTTATAGATGCCATCTGGATGTTGATCGCGTAAGAGATTCCTTAGCGAGAACCTGCATACCTGCAAAAGAAACATGAGTACCTGACACGTTGCAGGAGTTGATTTCGGATGCTTGGCATAGATATGTCCTGACTGGTTACAGGAGCTGAGTCTGGAGCTTCAAACGATGATGAATGAACCAGGGATGGTTACTACCTCAGCATGAACGGTAAGAGAACCTTGGGTGACTTCACTTCAACAACGCTCGTTGAGAAAAATCTTAGTGGGAATTACCATCTTTGCAGTATCGGGGAGAGAACCAATAGGCAATTATAATCTGAAAGGGAATTGCATCTCACGCACCGTCGGGGAGAGGACCACCTGAAAAGGAATTATCACCTCACTCACTGTCGGAGAGGGAACCATAGGAAAAGGAATTATCACCTCACTCACCGTCGGAGAGGGAACCAATAGGAACATATAATCTCAAAGAAAAACCTAAAATGGAAATCTCATGCACCGTCGGAGAGAGAACCAATAGGAAAATATAATCTCAAAGAACGACCTAAAATGGAAATCTCATGCACCGTCGGAGAGAGAACCAATAGGAACATATAATCTCAAAGAAAAACCTAAAATGGAAATCTCATGCACCGTCGGAGAGAGAACCAATAGGAAAATATAATCTCAAAGAAAGACCTAAAATGGAAATCTCATGCACCGTCGGAGAGAGAACCAATAGGAACATATAATCTCAAAGAAAAACCTAAAATGGAAATCTCATGCACCGTCGGAGAGAGAACCAATAGGACATTATAATCTCAAAGAAAAACCTAAAATGGAAATCTCATGCACCGTCGGAGAGAGAACCAATAGGAAAATCTAATCTCAAAGAAAAACCTAAAATGGAAATCTCATGCACCGTCG
The DNA here is from genome assembly GCA_948472305.1 of Vicia faba. Classification (NCBI taxonomy): domain Eukaryota; kingdom Viridiplantae; phylum Streptophyta; class Magnoliopsida; order Fabales; family Fabaceae; genus Vicia; species Vicia faba. The sequence goes on from OX451740.1 coordinate 1,122,036,481, forward strand.
GAGAGAGAACCAATAGGACATTATAATCTCAAAGAAAAACCTAAAATGGAAATCTCATGCACCGTCGGAGAGAGATCCAATAGGACAATATAATCTTTAAAGAAAAAAACCTAAAATTGAAATCTCATGCACCGTCGGAGAGAGAACCAATAGGAAAATATGATCTTAAAGAAAAACCTAAAATGGAAATCTCATGCACCGTCGGAGAGAGATCCAATAGGACAATATAATCTTAAAGAAAAAACCTAAAATGGAAATCTCATGCACCGTCGGAGAGAGAACCAATAGGAAAATATAATCTTAAAGAAAAACCTAAAATGGAAATCTCATGCACCGTCGGAGAGAGAACCATTATAGTCTGATAACTTCTACTGAGTCTTCATCAGAAAAATCTGTTGGGAGTCGATTTAGCTGGACTAGAGAAGGCCTTGGACTGGATAAGAAATCTTCGAAGTCGATTAATTGAACCGGTCTAGGTCTTGAAATATGATTGAGAATTTAACTGAATTTTTCCTGAAAGGTAAAGGTCAGTCATATGCAATGCATGATATGGATCAAGCAATGATGCTCTCAACATAAATGAGATTTGTATGATATGATGCGTTTATGCATGCTATAATGATGTATGTGATGTTTTATGAATGTGTTTTTTTTTTCGTCTAGGAAAGTAAATCCTTGACGGGTGCCGGGAAGTCACTCCTGGGCTGATGTTGAAGAATTGATTTATTGCTTCCGCTGGGGATGATAGCTGCAAGAATACCGGCAGGAGAAGATGACTCCGTTGAGGAATAAACTTGGCAACTGGAAGATTCTGCGGGGAGAAAAGATACTCTAGCGACCATGCTGGGAAGCAATACTCTGTGGGAAGAGGGATGCCTTGCTGAGTGTTGATAATAATTTGTTGGGGATACCCTTGTTGTTGGAAGTGTTGATGGACTTTGCTGGGAATAGGAAGACTTTGTCGACGACGCTCTTTCCGTGGCTTTTGGCTGAGGATAACCCAGTTATATCCCGTTACGGAAATAACTCTTTAAATAAAGCCGGGCGACGCGTTTGTGCTCTGCGGGGGATAAGCTTCCAGAATTTACTGGGGATAAGCTTACTGCTTGGGGGAGACGAATTCCAACTTTCCTGGGGAAACTGGATTGGACTCTCTTGGGGAAGTTTTGATATGCTGGGGGAAGTGATTCCTTTGAATGTTGACATGCCGCCGGGGAACGATCTTTAGACCAAGACTGCTGGGGATGCTTGTTAAGAATATAGGTATGCTGCTGGGGAATGTTGGATCTGCTGGAGGATACCCAATTTCCTTGAGACTTGATAACTTTGCTTGGAGAATAATGCACTGTTTTGCTGAATCGCTCTCTGGGGAATTAATATGTACTGGTCATATTCTTTAGCTGAACCTACCTTGGTGCTTTGGAGGATAGAACAATTGGATTGTTTAGACAACTCTTTTATTGCCCCTGTTTCTAGTGTCACCTGCAATTAATTCCTTTGTTTCGTATGCAAATATTTCATGAGTTAGCAAATTATTGTCAATGCATATATCACAAATTGAACCTTGGACATTCTTCGCAAAACAAAACAGAAAAAAGAAAAACAATTGGCACGTTTAACTGAAAAGTATATTTGTATTGATTTTTGAATGGCCTGTAAATAGGCGTTTTGTGTACAAGAGGCTGACGTCCTAGTAAGAGGAACGCCGCCGAACAAGAGAGTTTATACAAATTTTGTACAAAAGAAAATAAAACAGCTGTGTGAAGTGAATGATCCCACTGGGTTTCAACTCTGCTATTGCCTTTATAGCTCCGAGCGTCTCATCACTTGATGACCTTGGTTGAAGGTGAAGCTGACTGATCGATGCCGTCTGAACTTGATGTGGATACCGGATTCTGGATGCAAAGTGATCCAATGAGACATAGTATTACGCTTTATCCCTAATTTTTGCCTGGACCGCCCTTTCGGGTTTTCAGTCCACCGGGATACCCATTTTTGCCCAAGCCGCCTTTTCAGGTTTTCGACTTGCCGGGTGTACAGATTTTTCATTTTCATCCCTTCATTTTGCCCGAACCCTTTTGGTTCGACGGGAAGCCCTAATTTTTGCCTAGGCATGTCAGCCTAGCGGGTCTTTTTTCATGCGTAGTATTTTTTTACTATGTCTGCATTGGCGGGGTGAGGAAGGTCGTCACCATCCATATTGGTTAATATCATTGCTCCTCCTGAGAACACATGTTTAACCACAAATGGCCCTTCGTACGTAGGGGTCCATTTGCCCCTTGGATCACTCTGAGGAAGGATGATTCTCTTGATCACCAGATCCCCAACTTGATATTCCTGTGGTCTGACCTTTTTGTTAAATGCCCTGATCATCCGTTTCTGATACGTCTGACCATGACAGATAGCAGCAAGTCTCTTTTCATCAATGAGGTTGAGTTGATCAAGTCGTGTCTGGATCCAATCCTCTTCGTTCAGGTTTGCATCCTTCATTATCCGGAGAGAGGGTATTTGCACTTCGATCGGCAAGACTGCCTCCATACCATAAACCAGAGAGAAGGGAGTTGCCCCGGTTGACGTCCTAGCTGAGGTACGGTACCCGTGTAAAGCAAACGGTAACATCTCGTGCCAATCTTTGTAAGTCACTGTCATCTTCTGCACGATTTTCTTGATGTTCTTATTTGCTGCTTCTACAGCCCCATTCATCTTCGGTCTGTAAGGAGAAGAATTGTGGTGCTGTATTTTGAACTGTTCGCAGAGCTCAGCGATCATCTTGTTGTTCAGATTGGTACCGTTGTCAGTAATAATTCGTTCAGGGACGCCGTATCGACAGATCAGATTATGCCGAATGAACCGTGCCACAACAGTCTTGGTTACCGTAGCATAGGATGCTGCCTCAACCCACTTCGTGAAATAATCAATCGCTACCAGGATGAAGCGATGCCCATTGGATGCCGTAGGTTTAATCTCGCCGATCATGTCTATACCCCACATTGCAAACGGCCACGGCGCAGTCAGAACATTCAGGGGAACTGGAGGAACATGCACCTTGTCTGCGTAAATCTGGCACTTGTGGCATGTCCTGGAATGTTGGTAACAGTCCGCTTCCATTGTGGACCAGTAGTATCCTGCCCGTAGGATTTTCTTAGCCATAGTGTGTCCACTGGAATGCGTACCAAAGGTCCCTTCATGTAGCTCTTCCATGATTCTTTCTGCTTCAATTTTATCCACACAGCGCAGTAAGGTTGAATCATGGTTTCTCTTGTACAAGATGTCGTTGCTAAGGAAGAACTTGGCTGCGAACCTTCTCAGGAATTTCTTATCATTGATAGAGGCACCTTCAGGGTATTCCTGAGTTTCCAAGTATCTCTTCACCTCATGGTACCAAGGCTTCTCAGTCACCAATTCAGTCTCGAGATCGCAACAGTATGCCGGTTCGTCCAGTTTCCAAATGATGATCAGGGGAGCCTTATTATCCCATTTGACCTTGAACATAGAAGACATTGTAGCTAACGCGTCCGCCAACTGATTTTCTTCTCTTGGGAAGTGCTCAAAGGTTATCTCTGTGAAATGGGGGATCAGGGTCAACACACATTCTCTGTAAGGAATCAGGTTTGGATGTTTCGTATCCCACTCTCCTTTGATCTGATTGATCACGAGAGCGGAATCTCCGAAGACACTGAGAAACTTGATCCTTAGGTCAATCGCCGCTTGAAGACCCATAATGCACGCCTCATACTCTGCCATGTTGTTGGTGCAGTTGAAACATAGCCGGGCAGTTAGTGGAGTATGAGTGCCTTGTGGTGATATGATAATGGCGCCGATACCGTTACCCAAAGCATTGGAGGCTCCGTCAAAGTGCATAGACCATCGGGATCCTGGTTCAGGTCCTTCATCCGGTCCAGGTACTTCACAATCAGTTACTATCATGATGCTTTCATCCGGAAACTCAAAGTTCATTGACTGATAGTCATCTACGGCCTGATGTGCCAAGTGGTCTGCCAATACACTTCCCTTGATGGCTTTCTGGGTTGTATATTGAATGTCGTATTCCGTCAAGATCATTTGCCATCTTGCAATCCTCCCAGACAGAGCAGGCTTTTCGAATATGTACTTTATAGGATCCATCTTTGAGATCAACAAGGTAGTGTGAGTCAGCATATACTGTCTCAGCCGGCGAGCAGCCCATACCAAAGCGCAGCAAGTTTTCTCAAGCAGTGAGTATCGGGTCTCACAGTCGGTAAACTTTTTGCTAAGGTAATAAATGGCGTGCTCTTTTCGGCCAGACTCGTCATGCTGCCCCAGCACACACCCCATTGAGTTGTCAAGCACTGTTAGATATAATATCAGAGGTCTCCCTTCAACCGGTGGCATAAGGATGGGTGGTTCTTGGAGATACTCTTTGATTCTGTCAAAAGCAGCCTGACATTCATCGTTCCAACGTACTACCTGATCTTTCTTCAGCAGCTTGAAGATTGGCTCACAGGTAGCAGTCAGATGTGAGATGAAGCGAGCAATGTAATTCAGGCGTCCTAAAAAGCCTCTGACTTCCTTTTCTGTCTTAGGAACTGGCATCTCTTGAATAGCTTTGACCTTAGCAGGGTCCACTTGAATACCCTTATCACTGACCACGAAGCCTAGCAATTTTCCCGACCTTACCCTGAAGGTGCACTTGTTCGGGTTCAATCTCAGCTTGTATAGTTTCAACCGGTCAAACAACTTCTGCAGATGATCTAGGTGCTCTTCCTCAGTCTGGGACCTCGCGATCATGTCGTCCACATACACTTCTATCTCATGATGGATCATGTCATGAAATAAGGCAACCATGGCACGTTGGTAGGTTGCCCCAGCGTTCTTCAACCCGAATGGCATGACCTTGTAACAGAAGGTGCCCCACTGTGTAACAAATGTAGTCTTTTCCATGTCTTCAGGTGCCATCTTAATCTGATTGTAACCTGAAAAGCCATCCATGAAAGAGAATACCTTATGCTGATCCGTATTATCAACAAGGACATCAATGTGAGGTAAGGGAAAGTCATCCTTGGGGCTGGCCCTGTTCAGATCCCTATAGTCGACACACATTCTGACCTTACCGTCTTTCTTAGGTACCGGCACTACATTAGCAACCCACTGCGGGTAAGAAGTCACTGCAAGAAACCCAGCATCAAACTGTTTCATGACCTCGGCTTTAATCTTTTCAGACATCTCTGGACGCATCCGACGGACCTTTTGCTTAACTGGAGGGCAGTCTTCCTTAGTTGGCAAGTGATGGACCACAATATCGGTATCCAACCCTGGCATGTCTTCGTAGGACCAGGCAAATATCTCCATATAATCATGCAGCATTTTAGTCAACCGTTGCTTCACGCTGAGCTCTAGGTTGGCACCAATCTTTACCTCTTTCCTGTCTGCCTCTGTTCCCAGGTTTATGGTTTCCACAGGCTCTTCATGGGGTTGAATTGCCCTCTCTTCCTGAAGCAATAGTCTTGCAAGCTCGACAGGCACTTCGCAATCATCTTCACCTTCGTCTTCGGCTAAGTTGGTCGGATTTTCGAAGTCATAACTGGCAGTAGCAGAGTTGTTATCAGTGAGATCCAGAGTGGATTGGAACCTGTATGAGTGAGTGTGTGTGTGTAAATACAGCTGTTTTGAAATATATGAAAAGGAAAGAAAGACGGAAAAGGAGCACAATATTTGCAATGCGAAAATACGTCCAAGATTTTCATTCATGACATATGAAATGACAATTTGTATGCCCTCACAAATAGAACCACGGTGCCTCGGGTAAGACACCGGGCCATAGAGTTTATCATTGTTTATTACAAAATAACGAAACAAAGAAATTTATTACTGCGTCACAAAGGTAACAGGAGTATGGTCCTTAGCAATCCAATTGTTCAACCCGCCTTCAGCCGTTGGATAGATCCAGCTATTGAATTCAGCCTCATCCACTCCATTGTCTTCCCCAACAGCATTCACTCCTGAACTTGTAATGAATACCGGAGGTCTTCCGATCTTCGCTTTCCTCATAGCTTTCTGACCTTCTGTGGTAAAACCCAGCCCAAATTTATCAGTCTTCTGAGTAAAGTCTGGAAGTCTGCCCCAGTTGGCACTTTCACTCTTCTGAACCACAGCCCGGGCATCCTTTAGGGAAGCCATCTTCAAAGGAACAGTTTCTTCTGCTGTTTCTGACGCTGCTGTAATCGGAAGCACCTCCTCGAAATGCTGAAAGGGGGTTTCAATGAATTCCCCGTCCATCTCAATGTATCTGAAGGAATTCAGGTGGCTTACCATATACTCCTCCTCCCCCTGCACAGTGACGATCTTCCCTCTGACAGGGTACTTCAGCTTTTGGTGCAAGGTAGAGGTCACTGCCCCAGCCTTATGTATCCAAGTTCGACCCAATAGACAAGAGTAAGACGGACGGATATCCATCACATAAAATGTGGAGTCAAACACCTGAGAGCCCACACGAATCGGAATGTCAACCTCTCCGTGAACCATCCTTTTTGAACCGTCAAAGGCTCTGACGATGATATTGCTGGGTTTTAATTCCAGGCCTTCACAATCTAGACGGTCCAAAGCCTTCTTGGGTAGCACATTCAAAGATGAACCAGTATCCACCAAAACATGTGCCAAGGTAGTGCCCCTGCATTCGATGGAGACATGTAGAGCATCATTATGGTCTCTTCCCTTTGCGGTCAGGTCAGCATCTGAGAAACCCAATCCATTGTCTGCTGTCAGATTTGCCACGCAATCAGTGAACTGGACTGCAGATGTCTCATGTGGCACATGGGTCGTCTTGAGGAAAGAGATTAAGGCCTTAGAATGGGCCTCGGAGCACAGCAATAAAGAAAGCATGGAGATTTTGGAGGGCGTGTGCCCCAGCTGTTCCACAACATTAAAGTCGCTCTTCTTTATAATTTTCAGAATCTCCTCCATCTCTTGTTGGGAGGCCTCAGCAGTTATCGGTACAGGTGCCTCCATCTGGGCAGGCTCAACTTCAACTCCTTTGCCCCGAGCATTGGATGACTCGGCAGCAGAAGAAACAATTGGATCAGCAGCAGGAACAGGTACACTTGCAGGGGTTATGAGAAGTGGTCTTCGGGAAGCAGGCGGTGCAATGTCAGGCGAGAAGAGTCTGCCACTGCGGGTAACCTTGGCTGGGCCAGTGATATCACAGATGCTGGCACCAGCGTTGAACTCTTGTTTAATCCCATACACATCTGCCCCATAATGCCAGGGGACAGCTTTATCAGATACGTAGGGCAAGGGCCCCGGAACAGTGATAACAACAGGTGCAACGGTCATGATCTGAATGGGCTTCTTCGGGAGAGCCGGGATTGGATTATTGAAGATAGTCACCACAGAAACTTCTTCCACCGGAACCAACTGAACAGCAGACTTCTTAAACAGAATCTCCTTGCTATCCATTAGGCTTTGGATGCCTAACTTCAGCAAGGGACAACCAGATAGGGACACAGCACAGAACAGGAAACCCTCACTGCAACCCGGAAATAAACCGGCCAGCAGTAGGTTCTTCTTGACAATCTTCAGAGGAGTGGCTAGATCATCCACAGAAACAACATAAACGTCTTTGTCAACAGCATTTACCCCATGTTGAGGCATAGGAGCAGTAACTACATTCGGCCTCTCAGGCGCTTCGAACTGTATCTCCTTTGCGTCGATAAGGTCTTGCACCTTACTCCTCAACGCCCAACAGTCATCAGTAGAGTGCCCCGGGCTATCTGAATGGTAAGCACAACGAGCATTCGGGTTGTACTTAGGGGATGCAGTATTGGGGAACTTCAGAGCCTCCCTGATAGTCACTAAATTGGTTGAGAGCAACTGTGGCAGGATCTGCGACAAAGTCATGCTTAAGCGGGTGAACTCTCTCCGGGGTCTTTCAACCTTTTGAGGATTAGTTGGCCGAGGAGCGGCAGCAGGTTTAGCAATCATTACCACACTGACAGATTGGCGGCGTTCAGGTCTCTCTGATCTCTTGGAACCATACACGGCACTAGACTCCTTCTTGAATGGTTTCTTTTCCGAACTAGACGATGCACCCTTCGCAATCTTTCCAGACTTCAACCCAGCCTCAATTCTCTCTCCAGTCAGAATCAAATCAGTGAACCCAGCAGAAGAATTCCCAATGAGATGGTTGAAAAACGGCCCAGATAGGGTCCCCAAGAACATGTCTACCAACTCCCGATCAGTCAATGGTGGCTGCACCCTGCCAGCCAAGTCTCTCCACTTCTGAGCATACTCTTTAAAACCTTCACTTGCACCTAACGACATACCCTGGAGTTGAGTACGTGTAGGGGCAAGGTCGGTATTATATTGGTACTGCTTATAGAAAGCAGTAGCCAACTCCTCCCAGTTACGAACCTTGGTCCCATCCAGCTGATAGAACCATTCGAGATGAGTCCCTGAAAGACTCTCCTGGAAGAAGTGGATCCATAAATTCTTATCCGCAGAGTACGGTTGAATTTTCCGAACATAGGACCTTAGATGCAGCTTGGGACAAGACGCCCCGTCATACTTAGAGAAGGATGGTGCTTTGAACTTGTGAGGGATGATCACACCAGTTGACAAACCCAGATCTCCGAAATCCAGCCCCGGTACCTGTTGAATCTCCATAGCCTTCAACCTATCCTCCAGTTGCTTGTATTTGTCGTCTGCAGGAGGGTACTGCTCTTCATCAAAATCAGTCTCGTTGTCGGAGACTACCGGACTAGGAACCCTTGCTTCTGCCTGAGGACTACTCTTGCCAACAAAAGAACCAGCCTCTTCCTGCTGCAGAGCATTACCAAACCTTCGGCCCGAGTTGAACAGAACAGTTCTTCTCTTCTTCTTCTTCCCCTTCTTCAGGAGCATAGCCTTCAGTTCTTCTTGGCCTTGGGCCAGACCCTTGATTAATTCTTGAAACTGCGCATTCTGCGCTTGGAGAGCCTTGATGGAAGTCTCAGTTGATGCAGAGTCGGGATTCATGATGCTGAAATAAACAGCGAAGAACTGTAAGCAACCTGAAAAGAGGAAAAACCTGCTATGCACATGATGAATGAGATGTGTTTATGCAATGCATTCAAGGGTTTGAAAATTCAACTTTGTTGTAGACAAAAAGGAACACACGTTATCATTAAAGAAATCATTGTTTAATACATTAAGGCCTCATGGGCGAAAGTACAAAAATCAAATCAATCCCAAAATATGTTGCGCATCCTCTTTGGAGCTATGTAAGTGTTGAGATTCCTCTCCTCATGCAACAGGCGGGTGAGCTCCAAGACCTTCTTTTCACTGGCATGTAGACTAGTCTCAAGAGAATTCTGTTCTTCCTTAAGCTGGATCCAGCTCTTCTGCATCTCCTCCCAGGATGTGGGCATATCAGGGTGCTGAATAGTGTAGGACACTTCTCCTTCCAAGACTGGTTCTTTGATCACAGGGAGCATATGGGGATAAGGCATTACTAACTTCTGGGAGCGGGCGCGTACCCACTTGAGATAAGGTTCCAACGGGATGGAATTCCTGTGCCCCAGTGTCTTGCTGTCTATCCTACTTGGCATCCTCTAGGCTCTGATAAATCTCTGGCGAAGTCCTTGAGTATCGTTGGCGAAGTCAAAAACTATGTCAGGGATTAACATGTCATGAGGACCATCCCTCCGTGCATAACCAAACTGTCTCCAAGCCAGGCATGGACTGTAAGTAATACCTCCTCTGATTCCAAGTAAAGGAACATTAGGGTACTCCCCGCAACGATCAATGATAGTGACATCTTCTCTGGACCTAGGGCACCAATGTATATCTGCATGCGTAAGAGTCATCAATCGCTGTGACCATCTCAAACCCCGCTCATTCTTCAGGACTGATTGTGGAAGGTGCGAAATAAACCACCTTCCCAGGAGAGGAGTGCAACACATAAGGACACCTCTTTTTCTCATGGTTCGAGTGTAACATGAGTGAAGGATGTCCCCCAGCAACGTAGGTATAGGATTCCTGGACATAAAGATCTGAACAGCACTGATATCAATAAGCTGATCTGGGTTAGGGAACAACACCAGACCATAGACAAGGAGGGCCACAACCTCTTCAAAAGCTTGCAAATCAAGGGAGTTCCAACATTCATGGGCCTTTTCAAACAGAAACCTGGCTAAGAACCCTTTGATGCCACTTCTAACTTCCCAATGTCCCTTGAGGTCAGATGACTGTAGGTGTAAGGCTTTAGCAATCTCTTCAAGCTTAGGTTCCTTTTCTGTACCGTTGAAGGGTAGCTGATCAAGGATAGGGATTTTCAGGAGCCGGGAGAACTCCTCCAATGTATGTACCAATTGATAGTCCAAGAAGGTGAAACAGTGATGCAGAGGGTCAAAGAATTGGAACAGGACCTTGATCATATCTTCCTCAATGTTGGTATTGACCAAGCTGATGAGGCTTCCATGTCTTTCACTGAATGAAGAGTTCTCAGGAATCCTGGATATAAGCTCCTTAAGCTGAGGAGGGATCCTTACAAGACTGATTTGAATTGTCTTTCTACGAACAGTTTCCATGTCCTACAAAACAGGAACAAAGATGAAGATTCGAACCCCTGAAATGGTTAGTCAATGCATATGATGCTGGATGATGTCATGATGCTATGATTAAACATACCACAGATATTTACAAAGACAAACATGTAAGGCACACAAGGCACACAAGACAAGCCCTTAAGGTTTAAGGCCAGCATGGGGTCTGGGTAGTACCCTCTTGAAGTTGGTGGGTTCAACCTGTCCTAATCAAAGTAACCGGGTTCTAAGGTTCCCGATATCACGGGATTGCTTTCATTGTTCATCGTTTCGATTTAGCCACTGAACTGGCGACCGAAATATTCCAGGAAAGCAACCCTCAATTGAGTGTAGTATCGAGTATCAACCAACCTCGGACTGCACCAAAGTCAGTTATCTCACTACCCTAAAGAGGCCAAGATAGTTCAATTAAGGTTCCTAAGGTCTGTTGACGCTTCACGACACCACGCGGAGGCCCCGTACTCTCCTTGACTGAACTCAAGGGTTACCGGTACACACCAAAGTGCCACATCAACGTAACAGACTGTTCCAACCATGTCGGTATACCCCGCACAGTTCCCTCACAGCCTTGTTGCTACTTTCTAAGAAAGGTATCCCCCAGATCCGGGTTAGGATCTATAGAACTCCCAAGCAACCCACAATTTAAAGCACGCAAGGAAAACAATTGAAAACACAGTTATGACCTAGCCCTAAGGTACACCTCACTTTAAAAGATATTCCCCAGCAGAGTCGCCAGTTCTGTGATCGGTGGATCTGGAACTGACTGTTTAACGCTGGTTCGCGAAATGTCGCGGAAGCAAGAGTCTCCACCGTCTTTTATTTTCTCCAAATGGAAAGGACAAAAGCACAGAAAAATTCCTTAAAGAGATTGCTCTCGGTTCGGGAGGTAGGTTATAGAAAGGGAAGGTGTTAGCACCCTTTCTATCCATGGTTATCCATGGGCTCTTAGATACTTGCTCACTTGTGTTTTCAAAAATGGTTTGTTTGCTTTTCAACTGTGGGTTTTAAAAAGTTTCTTTGAAAATTTCAGTTCGACTCTTGTATCGGTCCTCAAGAGTGTTTGAAAAATGCTTTCAAAAGCTTTTTGAAAATGTGTTGGTGTGAAAAGTATTTTTGATTTGTTTTGTTTTGAATTAGAGCAAGTATCCACGAGTCGTCTACCTACCCTAAGGAATTCGTCTGTGTAAATGTCCTTTAAAGTAGTGCCATCCCACCATTGAGAGGTAGGTAGCACCACCGTTGGAGTTGTTCGGGTCAATTCGAAGGTTCGGGACATGGTGATCACCAGAGCAATGGGAAGACACCTTAGAAGCTACCCTCATGCCAGGTTCCCGGATCATGAGGACTTACTAAGACATCCTCTACTCGACGATCACCTTTCGAGGCAAGGCAACAGTGAGGCGTACCCTAGGGGTGGTGTGTGATTTGTGTGTCGTTTTCAAGTATTTTTGTCTTTTGTCATGTTATTGGTGATCTAACGTTTGTTTTTATTTTTTGTCCATACAGTCTTTCATGCTTTTGATTAACAGTTAAAAGTTGCGAGGAAAAGTAAATCTAAAGCTATTACAAATGGCGCGGGTCCACATCGCCAAAATTAACCAGGACCCGATTTGACAGAAAAATAAAGAAATTAAAAGTGCGAGAAGTTAATTACAAGGCTTCGGGAGAGGTACATAAATATTTAAACAAAATAAAATAAATATGCGAATTAGAATAAAAATTAAGAACGAGGGTGTTGGACCCTTTTGCAAAAATTGAATTAACGATAAATTAATTAATTAAAAAGAAAGCAAGAAGTTTGTTTTTTTGGTGTTTTTTAATATTTTATGATTTAATATAAACAGGGAGAATTAATTAAAATCAAAATGAGATGCAAACCCTAATTCTATTTTATTTTAATTTTTTTAAGAAAACATTAAAATTTAACCTAAATTAAACCTAATTTTTATATACAATTTTAATTATGAAAATAAATAAAATAAGTAATATTATTATAAGAAGAAATATTAAAAGGAATAAAAACATTAATTAAACCTAGTTCTATATTTTTTTAAATTTTTGTTATGAAAGGAATTAAAATCAAAACCCTAATTTAAACTAATTAATTTACATGCATTTATTTACAAGAAATATTAAAATAAAATATTTATTAGATTTTTTATCTTTTTTGATTTTTATGCATTTTTTATATTTATGAAAAATATTAAATTGATTAAAAGAATAATAATTTAAAAGAAGATAAAAATAATAAAAAAGATAAAAAATAACAAAATTTGGCAAACCTTGGGGGTATCAGTCCCCAATATGGAGGTGAGTCTCTAGCAATTCAGGCCCATTTAGCATGGCCTTGTTGGACTTTTTTCACTAGCATGTAGCACGTTGACTGCAGCCTACCATGCTCCCTGATTCCTGGCCCTTGGATGGATGAGGTTGGACGCGTGGACATTGGATCTTGGCAGCGTATGGTACGTCCTTGCTTTTGAAACTACACGTGAACATATATTGAAAAATAATATTGAGACAAAGAAGACCTGGGACTCGAACCCAGGTCATGGATGTTGCCAGCGTATGCCTGGCCACTGAACCACTTGTTGCGCTTTGTATATAACATGAATGAAGAATAATATAATAAGAACAATAGTTAGTGGTTCAAAAACGCACGAAATTTAAAAGAACCAACCAACGCACGCCACGAATTCATCTTCCTCGCGTGTTTTATTTTTTTTCTGAAACAAGAACACAGTGGCCACGGTTTCTCATGCGTTCTCTTAGGCAGCTTATGGGAAAATAACGATTAGCCCTCTGACGCTCATAAATTGAGCGCGAGGGTTCCATTGCCTTCGTCCAAATGCACTGGTTCGAATGGTGGTAGTCTTGAGTCTCAATTTTTCCTCGTTTCAAAATCCCCAATTTAAAACTCTGCAAACCCTAAAACTCAAACATGGCATATTTGCATACAACACATAAAAAGGCAATTAAGTATATTGGTTAGCTTCAGAATTTTATAAGGAACATGAATCAATGAATAAAATGCTATGAAAATGCTTAGATTTGAGAACACGATTATGAGTCTTTCATGGAATATTTGGAGTTCTGTATACCGATTCCTTGAGCTTTGATGAAGGTTTTTGATTGGAATATGTTCAGTGATCTCCAAGGAAGCTAATGGAAGAAGAATTAGGTCTTGAATCGTCCTGGAAGGATGTTTTCAGAATTGACTTTTTTGACAATTTTTTCAAGTTTGTGAATGGCTTTTGGGCGCAGCTCAGTGTGTTCTTGCACTAGGGTTGTGATCCTGGCATATGTAGTAGTGAATTAGGTCAAGAAAACTCAATCAAATCCATTGCATTCATTGATTTTAGAAATTTGATTTTCTAAGATTTTTTCATATCTTTTTCCATGTGTTTTTGGTTCAAAATCAAGCCAATCAATCCAAATCTTTCCATATTGGTACAAGCACGAAATCTTGAGGCTAAAACATGTATAAAAAGATTTGTTAGGTTGAATTAAGTATTTTTCACATATTTAATTGATTTAAGTGAATTATTATAAATAAAAAATTCAAATAAATAAATAAAAAATGAGAAAATACTTCCCTTTGGGCCAAGTGGTCGTGCACATGCCATGGATGATGAATTATGGAAGAAAAATGGGCCCATTAGCAATTTTAGGTCATTTGAAGTAATGTTGACTTTTTCAAAATATCCAAAAATTTCCCAACTTCCACAAGGCATAACTTGCTCAATTCTTAAGTTTTTCTCATGTTCTTGGACATTTTGGAAAGGTCTTTGAGTCCTCTAACCAATGCCTTTGGTCCCATGGCATTTTGATTTACCAATCTCAAGTTATGGCCTTTGACTTAAAGTCCCTTTTTGTTGACTTTTGAAAATGACCTATAATGTTGAAATTGATAACTTTTTGTGAGAGCATTTCTTGGACTTGAAGTATGAAGATGAGTTGTAGGAAATGTCTTTCTCTTCAAAATGAGCTTTGGATGGAATTTTTCTGATAATCCATGTGAAAGTTATGCTCTGGTCAATTTCAGTTGACTTTTTCAGCTGTCCAAATAAGGAAACTTTTGCATTTTGATGATTTTTGAGCCCAACTTTGAGAATCATGATCAAGCATTGATCCAATGATGTTTGTGGCTTCAAAATGATATGTTGACCAAAAATTTGAACTTTTGACTGCCAAATGACCATTTTGCCCCTACAGTTGACTGTAGTGCAATTAGGGTTTTTGACTGTGCAATTTTGTGCTGAGTGCCTTGAAACTTGATATGAGGGTGCTTGACCATATTTGTAGGCATGTGAGACTTGATTGGACATTTGAAAACTTCATTTCCTTGATCAGAACACAAACCCTAATTTTGACTGTATAGGGGATCTTTGACTGTGCAACCCTTGGGGAATTTTGTGACTTGACTTGGCAATTTCTTGAAGAATATGGGAGGGCAAATTTTGGGGTACAACAGTGACTTAAGAAAAAAACTGGGGCATCCCGCTGAATGTGATCTCAAAATAGTTCAGGAAAAAAATAGGGATAATAAAGTCAAAAAAAGAGGTCGCTACGAATCCTCAACAAAAAAAAATATTACAAAAAAAAATGATGAATGCCTTCTCAAATAAACTTTCAGTATCTGAACCATCACCAGAATATCAGGGTAAATATTCCAGACTCAATTGGAATCTAAACACACGATTAACTGAGTATAGGACTGAAGAACATCATGGAGAACAGGTAGGTACAAATAAATTTCGAGCCTTTATCCTTTGTTTCTTAAACCGTGAACCAGGCCACGCTACAACCCTTAAAAGTCCTAGCTGAAGCATGAGTTAGTTCGAAAGCATATTGTTACAAAAGGTATCCTGACTCCTGTAAGGCTTACTATAAATCCTGAGTTGAATTCATATTCTTACAAAAAATAATTGTTTACTAAAAAGGCATTTTCAAAACTTCAAGACAAATAAAAGCTTTGCATTTTTAAATGCCATTATTTTCATATGACTAATTGTTCAACTGCAGAGAAATTCGCACGACGCATATTCAATGAACGGAAATCCTCTCAATGAACAGAATCGACTCAGATGGAAAGACATTTCCAGTAACAGGCCTTTCATAATCAAGGGGCATGACATGGTGTCTAACTGATCTGGCGGCAGTCAAGTCAAGATTCAAGGAATCTCTCAAAAGTGCCAAATAGCCAGGGGCAGACCTCCATCTAAATCACTTGGGGCATTGAACATGAGTTTCAACAAAGGGGCATGTGTGATCAAGAAAAAATTCTCTGGCATGCTACAACACTTACAGTGAAAATTCTCCGCACCCTGTGAACATGGGCATAGTAGAAAAATACTACGCATGAAAGAGACCCGCTAGGTTGATAGGCCTAAGCAAAAATAAGGGCATCCCGGAGAACCAAAAAGGTTTGGGCAAAAATTAGGGATATATATAAAAAATTTACACCCAACAAGTTGAAAACCTGAAAAGGCGGCTTGGGAAAAAAAGGGTATCCCAGTGGGCTGAAAATCTGAAAAGATAGTCCAGGCAAAAGTCAGAGATTAAAGCGTACGACCATGTCCCGTCATCTCATCACTTGTCTATCGATAGAAGACTCATCACCTTAATCAACATTTACCGAGGTCTCTAGAAGTTGAGATAATGTTCAAGTCATCCATAAAGACCCACAGAGAAGTTTCCACAAAATTATCCCTACAGAGCTATCTCTACAAGCTCATCTTTAATAGAGATACATTCCCCGCAAGTCTAATATGCCTTCAAGACAAAAATTGGGGCATCTTCCAGCTGTTAACATGATCATACTCACCAGAAGATCACCCTAGCAGATAAAGGAATATGATATTTTCCCCTGAAATATCACCAACCTACGGAGTCCCAATATCCATCAGAGATTACGACATCAGTACAGTTTATGGAAATTCTCTTCCCCAGCTGAGCTTATTCCTCCAAAATTGTAAAACCCCCTACATATTTCTTTCCTTTAGCAGCACTCATTTCCTCAGCAAGAGTTTTCCTCAGCAAAGTGTTTCTCCAACAAGTTTAGGGTTTATTTCCCCAACAAGGTTTATTTCCCCAACTGATTACAGTCTCCCCAGTTTGAGTCTATTCCTCTAACTACCAAAAATTACCGGCAAAGGACATTTAGGGTTGCTATCCCCGGAGAGTTGCTACTAAATAGGAAACTGGACCAGGTATCGTTCAACCTTATTTTCCCCAGACGAGTCGGCATCCATATCGAAAACCCGGTCGGACAACACCTAGAAAGGTTATCCATCTCTTTTATCCCCAGTCAGGGTATATAAGAATTAAATTCCCCAATAGAGCGAGGAACGACCAATGTTCCCGAACTCTTCTATTCCCAAGCAGAAGTCAAATATTCCCAATGGAGTATCCTCCAAAACATTAAGCAGAAATCCCCCGGCGGAGTATCCTCCAAAATAAAAAACGGGAATCCCCGGCGAAGAGATTTTAAACAAGATTGAAGATTCATACTCTTCATCCCCAACGACGGTCGGGGATTTATTTTCCATGGCCAAAGATGTTACACGGAACTACCATCATTGTCAACAACATCTTACATCTCATACATCATTTATAAAATATCATAGCATATGTGTAATACGGTGGGAGAACTGACTTGGGTGTTTTGCGTTTGATCGCAATTGTTGCTGATAACAAGAGTCGCCACCGAATTTTCTTGTATTCAATTAAAGGAAAGGATGAAAAGAATAGGAAAGACCTTTGAGATTATTTTCAGTTCGGGGGGTAGATTATAAAAAGGTAAGGTGTTAGCACCCTTTCCATCCATAGTTATCTATGGGCTCTTAGTTGCTTGCTAGATCACTTGCTTTTGTTTGAAAGTGTGCTTTGTAGTGGTTTTTGAAAGTATTTTTGAAGAGCGCCTTTGTTTAGGAAAACTTTGTAATGATTCTCGTCTATATAAGAATGTATACAAAGTGTTGTACTTTTGAAAATATTTCATGGAAAGTGTTGGTGCATTTAAAAAGGTGTTTATGTTTGAAGTTGAGCAAGCAAATAAGAACGTTTCTACCTACTCAAAACTCTTTGTCCTTTTCCTCCTCCTTTAGAGGTTGCTATCTTACCATTGATTGGTAAGAAGCTTTATCTTTGGATGTAAAGGGACGGGCGTGGGGTCATCATATAGACATAATAGCAATGTCATGAGATATCTTAGCATTTCTCTTGAGGGACTAAGATCATTTGTAAGGCAACACTTGAAGCGTCATCGAGGGACTATGATCTTGTATTTTTGATTGTTTTGCTAAGACGTCTCACATGCATAACATGACCATTTTTAGGCAACAAATAGAGTTAACCCTAGGGGTTCATGTATGAATAGTGTGTTTGATTTGCATGCATTTAGTCTTTGATTAGGGGTTGTCTACTTGTTGTTTTTATCTTCCCATACAAACCCTAATTACTAGCATTTATATGAAAGCGATAAATTGCGGAAAGTAAATATACTACGCTATTACAATCACTTGGGGAATGGGGTGTACAAATTTACAAATGGGGATTTCAAGAAATTAAAGTCCTAATTATCTATTACAACTATTGAAATAATGTACAAGAATTGTAATGTAAAATAGATTTGTTTTGTTTTTATCAAGAGAAGAAATAAATTTGCTTAAGAAAATATTTTTAGTCTTTTTTTGTTTTAAAAGAAATAAAGCAAAGTGTATGAATATAAAGTATTTTTGTGTTTTTGATGAATGAAAATAAAAGTGATGATAAAAATAATAAGAGAAAAAATAATCAGAGTTAGTGTGTTGTTGAAAGAGGGGAGAGCAGAAGTTCTGACTCTGGTGCGCTGCAAATCAGAAAGGAAATGTTAGCAGAAATGGGGAAGGCCAGAAATTTTGGATCCAGATACACCAAAGTTATGGGGTTGCTGGGAACAAAGGAGATCCTAGAAGTTCTGATTGCTGAGAGGGCCTAGAAATTCTGATGCAATTGGAAACCTAGAAGTTCTAGTGTTATTGGAAGGTTATAAGTTCTGGTTATTGAGAGAGTTTATGAGTTCTTACACAACTAGAAGCCTAGAATTTCTAGTATTACTGGAAGGCTAGAAGTTCTAGTAATGGGTAAGTGAGGTGTCAATGTTGTTGGATGGGAATATCTAGAAGTTCTGGTCTGGAAGTACTATTTTGACAAACAAATGGGAGTTTATCTAGAAGTTCTAGTCCAGGGTTATTCTTAGACAAATAATGGAGTAAAAATGTCAAGAAATAAACATAAAAAAAGGTGTTTCTAGGGCTAGAACTCATAACCCTTAACACTAATGCCTTATGCACGCGTTCTATTCCACTGGGGTGGCTATGCATCTGTTGTTAAAAGCAAAAACATAAACATATATTACAAAGTAAATTCTGATGATGAACTTCATCTTCTTCTTCGTGCCAACCAGAGTATCTGTAACTTAGTCATTTCTCAACAAAATGGAAAACACAAACATAGCAGTTATGGAAGATTTCATCATTGTTTCAGAAATACAAAGTATCAAAACTGTAAACCAGAAACAAGCATGAATTTTGCTAATCCTAATTATGAACCCTAATTTCCTTAAGAAGTTCTGATCTCAAATTCTCTCTACTTAGGCCATATAAATGAATTCTATAAATATGTACAGAATCAGAGTCATGATATCTACATTGTATTTTTGAAAATGCAAGCCTAACAATGCCTAAGTAATGAGATAAAAATCAGAGGAAACTCACCTTACAGCTGGAAATTGTTTTGTGAATTACAGTCTGGTTCAGATTTTTGTGATGTTTTGGTCAGCTTCCTCAAGTTCTCAGAAAGTTGAAGCATCTCTTAGCTTGAGCTATGAATGATGGGAAAGTTCTGGAGCAATCAAGGTGCAAAGTTCTAGTTTTTGAAACAGAGAGTGGTGAATACTGTTTTACAGTTTGAAAAATAGAAGTTGGGAAAGCTTCTATGTGTATTCTAGAAACTGTATGGATGATTTGGTCAAGAAGCACACAAGAAAAATTAGAGTTTGAATGCAAAAATCAGAAACTAGCAGGTTTCGTGTTTATGTTTGCAGTTTCAGGTTCTTGGGAATTTTCAGCAAGGTTTCAAGGCTTTTTCCAATCTTTTTGACCTCTCTAACAGTTGCAAATGTAGTTTAATTTATAGGCAAAGTATTTAGAAGCTTGGAGAAGTCAAGAGTACAACCATCATGTGTTATGGATACTTGACTTGTTTTTGAAGCAAGTTTGGACAAGTATGGTTCAAGGCAAAATAAAGTGGTTAGCAGCTTTGGCCGCGCCTAATCTGAGTTTGTAGGCACGATTTGTGGAGAAGTACACTCATAAACAAAAGTAAAGTATGGGCACAGCATAAACTTTGTACAAAAGTTTGCTTTCCAAGGACAATAATGGTACTTTCATGCCACACGTGGGAAGATCTTTTGGATAAAGGTTTAAACATTGGGATAAAAACTCAAAAGTGGGTGTGAGAATTAAATGATGATGAGATTTAACAAGCAAGAAGACTTGAAACCTGAGATTATGCAGCCTAGTTTGAAACTGGATCAGAAGTTTAGCACAAACGTAACTTACATTAAGAACAAATGTCCAACTTCTGATCTTTGATTCTCCCTGCTCCAGCATGATTTGAAGGAGTTCTCAGACTTTTCAGAAATCTTGTAACATGCTTTGTAAACTCTCTTTGAATCATATTAGCAAACTCTGATTGAACCTACGTGTAAACTGGCCAGAAGTTCTAACCAAATTCTGACTTGGAAAGGTTCAGAATTTACTAAGTGTTTTAGTTTCATGGAAGTGTCTTCAAAGATTTATAACTTGAAATCCCAACATTTCTAGGAGAAGTTCTATTCTGCAATGTTTTAGATCTCACTGAGATCTACAACTCTTGTGTTAGAAGTTCTTCCTGAATCATCTTGCACCGTGATGAAAATTTGGCCAGAAGTTCTGATCTTATCATACTTTCTTAACACTTAGAAAATTTCTAAGTGTTTAGAACTTTGACTTTTCCAAAGTAATTTTGACTTTTGATTTTATTGATGAACCAACTTCATATTCTAACATGTCTTGATGAAATGTGATTCTTGAAACTTGATTTTGATCCAAAAGTCAAAGTTTTACTTTTCAGTGTGCATTTTGACCATTTCTCCCTTGTGCCAATTCCAACCCTAAATTGATGTATCAGTGCTGCAAACTTGAGTCATGGAAGATCTTGTGAGAAAATTCTTGAGAAATGAGAGGGAAAATTTTGGGGTACAACAGCTGCCCCTGTTTAATCTTCTTAAACCTGAAGAGTTAGATTGGTGAGCCCGCCATTCGTGACTTGAAGGTGGAAGATGATTGAACAGTAAAGTGCCCATAAATTTGCACTCGATGATATGTTAGTTGACTGTGTAGGGAATGGGCTTAAATATGCCATTTGGGGAAATGATGGAAGGTATCAGGATGAATCTTTTGGCTGATTTATACTGAAATAGTAGATGTCTTTTTCTATGTTGATTTTTCCTGGAAGGAAGAGGATTAGTCGCATGCAGATGTATGCATGGCGTAATGATGTTCTCAAAATAAATGAGATTATGTTGTATGCATTGGTCATGTATGTATTATGATTTATGAATGTGATGCATTTATTGCAGCATGCCTTTGTCTAGGAAAATAAATTCTAGACAACATGTTAGGGAACCTTGGGAGGCTGAATCCTGAACCGTTGTTGGAGAGTAAGTGTATCTTCAACTTTGTCTAGAATGTTTTCGCTAGGAACTCCTGTTTTATTGTTTGAGGAGATATTTGTTGGGGAATATTGACTTTGGATCTTTGCATGAGGAAACTCTGTGGGGAGTGTTGGTTTCTGCTTGGAAGAATAAAGTTCAAGAATTTTGGTTATCCCTTGCTCTACTAGGGAGTTATTCCTGACTAGAGAGAATCTAAAGTTAGTTGTTATCTGGTCGAAATCCAGGCTTGGCAACAAATTGTTGGGGATAATGCAGTTGATTGTTATTTGGTCGTATTCCAGGCTTTGCAGTGACTTGTAGGGGAGGATGTGAATTAAACTGTTATCTGGTTGTATTCCAGGTTTCGTAGAAAATCTCTTGAAGTTAAACTGTTATCTGGTCGTATTCTAGGTTTCGCAATGACTTACTGGGGAAGATTAAGTTAATTATTATCTGGTCGGGTTCCAGGCTTCGCAGCAACTTACTAACATTAAACTGATATCAGGTCGTATTCCAAGATTCGTAGAAAATTGAGGTGGATGAAGTTAATTGCTATCTGGTCAGATTCTAGGCTTTGCAATATAACTTACTTGAAAGGATAAAGTTGAACTGATATATGGTCGGGTCCAGGCTTCACAATAACTTGCTTGAAAGGATGAAGTTGAACTGATATCTGGTCGGGTCCAGGATTCACAGTAACTTTCCTGAAAGGATGAAGTTGAACTGATATCTGGTCGGGTCCAGGCTTCACAGTAACTTGCTTGAAAGGATGAAGTTGAATTGATATTTGGTCGGGTCTAGGCTTCACAATAACTTGCTTGAAAGGATAAAGTTGAACTGATATCTGGTCGATTCCAGGCTTCACAATAACTTGCTTGAAAGGATGAAGTTAAACTGATATCTGGTCGGATTCAAGCTTCACAGTAACTTGTTGGGGGTAAAGGCAAACTCTATTGGGGAAAGGAAATTAAACCCTTGTCTGGTCGGGTCCAGGGTTTACAATATCTCGATAAGTTAAACTATTATCTGGTCGGGTCCAAGTTTCATAGTATCTTAAGACGTTAAACAATTATCTGGTTGGATCTAAGCTTCATAGTATCTTGAGACGTTAAACTATTATCTGGTCGGGTCCAAGCTTCATAGTAACTTGAGAAGTTAAACTATTATCTGGTCGGGTCCATGCTTCATAGTATCTTGAGAAGTTAAACTATTATCTGATCGGGTCCAGGCTTCATAGTAACTTGAGAAGTTAAACTATTATCTGGTCAGGTCTAGCCTTCATAGTAACTTAAGAAGTTAAACTATTATCTGGTTGGGTCCATGCTTCATAGTATCTTGAGACGTTAACTATTATTTGGTCGGGTCCAGGCTTCATAGTAACTTGAAAAGTTAAACTATTATCTGGTAGGGTCTAGGCTTTATAGTATCTTGAGAAGTTAAACTATTATCTGGTCGGGTCAAGGCTTCATAGTAACTTGAGAAGTTAAACTATTATTTGGTCGGGTCCAGGCTTTATAGTAACTTGAGAAGTTAAACTATTATCTGTTCAGGTCCAGGCTTCATAGTAACTTGATAAGTTAAACTATTATTCGGTCGGGTCCAGGCTTCATAGTAACTGAAAGTTATTTTGAATAGGAAATGATTTCGTCGAGGAGTGTATTATTTTGTTGGGGAATAAACCCTGTTGAATAGAATATTTGATGACATACCGGCAAAGGGAATTCTTTAGGAATAAATCCACAAGGCTTCTTCTTTTAAGACCAACTCCGCTGGGGAGAGGGTTGTCGAGAGATTGAGACTCTGACCGAGGTTTGCATAAATCTAACTTTGTGGACAACTCTGTTGGGGCAAAGGTTTTTTGTAGCAGGCTCCGTGGGGATAATGCTAATGAGATAACTTTGTGGGGATATCTCAAATGCATTAAAGAGATGCCCGTTGTTGCTTGGTGGGACACATTTACTAAATAGTTTAAACATGTTCATATGCATATGTTCATTCAATTTTAGTTATTGGACATCTTTGCACTCAAAACAAAAACAAATTTTTGCACTTCAAACTATATTTGTATTGATGTTTTGCCCATGAATATGCATTTTTGTACAAAGAGACAGAGATTATAGTAAGAGGAAATCGTCGAAAGGAAGACAAAAATTGAAAACAAAGATAACAACCATGTGAAAATGATTTTATTGTGTTCCAACTCTACTAATTCCCCAGTGTCTTCGAATGTCCCTTGCCATTGACAGAAGTTGATTGGATTGATCTTGGACCGTTTGAACTCGGACCTTGGTAATAAAGTCAAATGTGGTGATTCCACGGGACATAGTCATACGCTTTCAATCCTTAACTTTTGCTTGGACCGCCCTTTCGGGTTTTCAGCCCACCAGGATACCCATTTTTGGCCAAGTCACCCTTTCGGGTTTTCGACTTGTCGGGTGTAAATATTTTGCATATATCCCTAATTTTTGCCCAAACCTTTGGTTTGACGGGATGCCCTTATCTTGCCTAGGTGTGTCAACCTAGTGGGTCTCTTATGCGTAGTATTTTTTAACTATGTCCGTGTTCACAGGATGTGGTAAATCTTCACCATCCATAGTAGTCAACATCATGGCACCACCAGAGAAAAATTTCTTGACAACAAATGGCCCTTCGTAAGTGGGAGTCCATTTTCCCATGGGGTCGCCTTGTGGAAGAATGATGCGCTTTATTACCAAGTCACCAGCTTGATATACTCAAGGCCTGGTCTTCTTGTTGAAATCCTTGATCATACGTTTTTGGTACATCTGACCATGACAAACAACAGTCAGTCGCTTTTCATCGATCAAGTTCAACTGATCCAATCTCGTCTGAATCCATTCGTCTTCACCCATGCATGCTTCATTCATAATCCTTAGTGAGGGAATCTGAACTTCCACTGGCAAGACAGCTTCCACGCCATAGACTAAAGAAAAAGGAGTTGCCCCAGTTGACGTTCGAGCTGAAGTACGGTAGCCATGAAGAGCAAACGGTAACATCTCATGCCAATCTTTGTAGGTTACTACCATATTTTGTACAATCTTCTTAATGTTTTTGTTGGCTGCTTCCACTGTGCCATTCATTTTAGGTCTATAAGGAGAAGAATTGTGATGCTTGATTTTGAACTGAGTACAAAGTTCGGTAATCATAAAATTGTTGAGATTGGTCCCATTGTTAGTGATGATCCTCTCGGGGATACCATAGCAGCAGATGAGTTATGTTTGATGAATCTGGCTACAACGTTCTTCGTGACTGAGGCAAATGCGGCAGCTTCGACCCATTTGGTGAAATAATCGATAGTGACCAGAATGAAACGATATCCATTGGAAGCAGTAGGTTTAATCTCTCCAATTATGTCAATGCCACACATTTCAAATGGCCACGGAGCAGTCATGACATTTAGGGCAATAGGAGGCACATGGACCTTGTCAGCATAGATTTGGAATTTCTGGCAAGTCCTTGAGTGGTGATGGCAATCAATTTCCATAGTTGACCAATAGTAACCAGCTCTCAATATTTTCTTGGCCATAGTATGTCCGCTAGAGTGAGTCCCAAAGAGACCATCATGCATGTCTTCCATAATTTTCTCTACCTCCTTCTTGTCCACACATCAGAGTAGAGTCATGGTTGCGTTTGTACAAGGTTCCATTGCTTAGGAAGAATTTGGCTGAGAATCTTCGTAAGAACTTTTTATCATTGATGGAAGCTCCTTCAGGATACTCTTGTGCTTCAAGGTATCTTTTCACCTCATGGTACCATGGCTTCTCGGAGTCAGTGTCAAGCTCATAGTCGTGCGCAATTTCGTCAAATCTCTCAATCGTAATCATAGGAGCTTCGTTGTCCCATTTGACTTTAAACATAGAAGACATTATGGCTAAAGCGTCGTCTAATTTATTTTCTTCTCTAGGGAAGTGTTCAAAGGTGATTTCTTCGAAGTATGGAATCAAAGATAGTACCAGCTCCTTCTAAGCAATAAGATTAGGATGCTTAGTGTCCCAATCTCCCTTTACTTGGTTAATCACTAGAGTGGAATCTTCGAATACATTCAAATGTTTGATCCTTAAATCAATGGAAGCCTTCAGACCCAAAATGCATGCCTCATATTCATCCATGTTATTTGTACAGTCGAAGCATAGTCTGGCAGTGAAAGGGGTGTGGCAACCATCAGGAGAAATTATCACAACACCAATTCCATTACCCGAAGCGTCGGAATCCCCATCGAAGACCATAGTCCATCGGGATCCTTGTTCAGGTCTGTCATACGGTCCAGGTTTTATGCAGTCGATCATTGACATAATATTCTCATCCGGAGAGTCAAAGTTCATAGACTGATAATCATCAATAGCTTGATGGGCCAAATGATCCGCCAATACACTTCCTTTGATGGCCTTCTGTATCGTATATTGAATATTATACTCAATCAAGATCATTGTCATCTAGTTATTCGTCCGGAAAGAGCGGGTTTCTCGAAGATGTACTTGATAGGGTTCATCTTAGAAATCAATATAGTGGTATGAGTCAACATATATTGTCTTAGACGGCGAGCAGCCCATGCCAGAGCGCAGCAAGTTTTCTCGAGCAGTGAATATCTGGTTTCACAGTCGGTAAACTTTTTGCTCAGGTAGTAAATGGCATGCTCTTTTCGGCCAGACTCATCATGTTGGCCCAACACACACCCCGTAGAATTCTCTAGTACAGTCAAGTACATGATCAAGGGTCTTCCTTCAACTGGAGGCATAAGGATAGGAGGTTCTTGCAGATATTCCTTGATTTTGTCGAAGGCAGCTTGGCATTCATCATTCTATTTGACTACTTGATCTTTCTTCAAGAGTTTGAGGATTGGCTCACAAGTAGCAGTTAAGTGAGATAAGAAGTGGGTGATGTAGTTAAGAGGACCCAAGAATCCTCTAACCTCCTTTTCAGAATGAGGGACTGGAATTTCTTGAATGGCTTTTACCTTTGCGGGATCAACTTCGATACCCTTACTACTGACAACAAAACCTAAAAGATTTCCAGATCGTACTCCGAATGTGCACTTATTAGGGTTCAACCTCAACTTGTATTTTTTCAACCTCTCGAATAGCTTGTATAGGTGATTGAGATGCTCTTCTTTGGTTTGCGACCTTGCAATCATATCATCCACATATACCTCTATTTCATGATGGATCATATCATGAAACAAAGCCACCATAGCCCTTTGATATGTTGCCCCTACATTCTTCAGTTCGAATGGCATGACCTTGTAACAAAAGGTGCCCTATTGCGTAACAAAGGTGGACTTCTCCATGTATTCGGGAGCCATCTTAATTTGATTATAGCCGGAGAAACCATCCATGAAAGAGAAGACTTTATGTTGAGCGGTGTTATCAACCAAGACGTCAATATGAGGTAGAGGGAAGTCATCCTTGGGGCTTGCCCTATTCAGATCCCTGTAATCTATGCACATACGAACTTTTCCGTCTTTATTCGGTACTGGCACCACATTTTCAACCCATTGGGGATAAGATGTCACTGCTAGGAATCCTGTGTCTAATTGTTTCATCACTTCAGCTTTTATCTTTTCAGACATGTCAGGCCGCATGCAACGAACTTTTTGCTTGACAGGAGGACAATCTTCCTTTGTTGGCAGACGATGAACTACAATGTCGGTATTCAACCCTGGCATGTCTTCATACGACCAAGCGAACACTTCCACATAATCATGTATCATCTGAACCAATCTGCTTTTGACACTACTTCCTAGGTTAGCGCCAATCTTGACTTCTTTCTTTCTGTCTCAGTGCCTAGTTTGATGACTTCAACTGACTCTTCATGCGGCTGAATAACTTTTTCCTCTTGCAATAGAAGTCTGGCTAGTTCTCCTGGTATTTCACAATCTTCCTCGCCTTCGTCTTCGGATTGGTTAATTGGATGTTCGAAATCATAGTTGGCAATAGTAGAGTCACTGGCAATGAGATTCGGAGTGGACGAGGACCTGCAAGAGTTTGTGTGTGTGTGTTCATGTAAGACACATGGCTATTTGAAAAGTGTATCAAAGATAAAGAAAGACAATGAGCTCAAAAATTTGAATGCAAAAAGTCCAATGGTTTATATTGAATGATCATATGATAAAATGAACATAAATAAAACCCTTAACAAATGGACCATAGTGCCCCGGGTCGGGCATATGGCTTAAAAGTCATTGTTTAATATTACAGATAAAGACTCTTGAATTGATAGAAAGCAATAAACAAGTAATTACTCCTCAATGAATGAGATGGGAACGAAGTCCTTTGCGTGCCAATTGCTGAGCTCTGTCGTGGTAGGGTATACCCATTCTTCAAATGCACATTCATCATCAGAATCCTCCACATCGTTTACTTCATGATTTCAAATACGGAGGGGGGGATTTCCCACGCGAGCGCGCCTCACTTCTTTCTGAGCCTTGATAGTAAAACCCAACCCACATTTGTCTGCTTTAAACGGGATCTCAGGGAGTTGCCCCGGTTATCACAACTTCCTTCTTCGACTGCGGTACGAGCATCTTTAAATGAAACCATCTTTGGCACGACCTTATCAGCTTTGGGCATGTCAGAGGAAATTTTGGTAGTAGCAACCATGGGCGGAACAACTTCAAAAGCCTGGCACGGGGTTTCTATAAATTCGCCATCCATCTCCACATATTTGAAGAATTAATATGGCTTACCATGAATTCCTCCTCACCACAAACAGTGACGATCCTCCCCTTGACTGGGTATTTTAGATTTTGGTGAAGGGTAGATGTTACTACACCTACTCCATGGATCCAAGGGCGACCCAGCAGACAGGAGTAAGCAGGACAGATTCCCATGACATAGAAAGTATAGTTGAAAATATGGGAGCCCACTTTGATCGGGAGATCCACCTCTCCATGAACCGTCCTTTTGGACCCATCGAAAGCCCTCACAATAATATCACTTAGCTTTAACACCAGTCATTCACAATCTAACTGGTCCAAAGCTCCCTTGGGTAGCACGTTTAAAGAAGAGCCAGTGTCAACCAGAACATGTGCTAGGGTAGTCCCCTTACATTCAACAGAAACATGCAAGGCCTTGTTATGGTTCCTTCCAAGTGGCGTCAGATCAGCATCCGAGAACCCCAATCCATTATCGGCCATCAATCTCGCCACACAATTTTCAAACTGGTCAATTGTGGTCTTATGAGGGACATGAGCCTTCTTCAAGAATTTGATCAATGCCCGGGCATGAGCATTGGAACAAAGTAGCAAATATAACATGGAGATCTTGGAAGTGGTTTACCCCAGTTGCTCCACTATCTTGAAATCACTCCTCTTTATAATTTTTAAGATCTCATCCATTTCTTGAGCAGAAGGTTCCTCAATATCAATGTCTTTTGAGGGTGTTTCTATCTCAGCAGGCTCAACTACTTTCTCTTTTCCCCTTGTGTCCACACTAGGCTTAGCAGCGGTAATGTAGAAAGGTGTCGTTGTAGCAGTTGGGGGTGAAATGTTGGGCAAAAAGATTCTCCTAGTTCTGGTCACCTTACTAGAGCCAGTAATATTACCAACGTCACCAGCCTTGCTTTCTTCAATCCAAGCATCTTGCTTTATTCCATTGTAAAATACTTCAGCACCATAGTTCCACGATACTGCTTTGTTGGAAGAGTACGGAATTGGCCCAGTGGCAGTAATTATCAGAGGAGAAACAGTCGGTTCATTCAAAATTCTGATAGGACCCTTTGAGGAGATCCTAAGAGTCTTGTTTGAAATTGTTATGATGGAGAGGTATTCAATCTTTTTGGTCAAACAAGATCTCATAACTATTCATCAGGCGTTGAACGCCTTCCTTCAGCCATTCGCATCCATTAAGTTGTTTGGCGCAGCAATCACAGTCCTTCAAACAGCCAGGGAAAATCCCGTCTTTCAGCAAATTCTTTTTGACAATGGTTAACAGAGTGGTTAAGTCTTCGACGGAGGAAACAAAAATGGCGTCTTCAATTACATTGACACCTTTGCCATGGTTTGGAATTGGTTCCATTATCACATTGGGAATTGTAGGCAGATCAAATTCGATTGTCTTGTTGTCTATTAGGTCTTGAATTTTTCTCTTCAATGCCCAGCATTGATCGGTCTCATGCTCGGGGCTATTTGAATGATATGCACATTTGGTATTCGGATTGTATTTAGGTGAGGAAGTGTTCGGATTGGCTGGAGGATCACGTAGTGTCACCAAATTAGCCTTTAACAAGTGTTGTAAGGCTCGGGATAGCGACATGTCTATCCTTGTGAATTGTCTTCGTGGAGCCTCAAATTGTTGATGATTGGAAGATTGTCTTTGAACAGGAGTCGGGTTAGAAATCAAAACAGCATTCAAAGACGGACGATTATCCTTCTTGGTACGGGCCCTTGCCCCATACACAACATTAGTTTCTTTCTTCCCAATGAAGGGTTTCTTTACGAGGTTGGAGGTGGAAGCAGATGTTATGGGGATTTTCCCGCTCTTGATACCACTTTCGACCCTTTCACCTATTAGGACTAGCTCGGTGAAACTGGACGAAGAACACCCAACCAATAAGTTGAAAAATGGACCAAATAACGTGCCCATAAACATATCAATGTTTTCTCTATCCGTTAACAGTGGTTGGACCCTACTGGCAAGATCCCTCCACTTTTGAGCGTACTCTTTGAACCCTTCGTTTTTACCCATCGTCATGTCTTGTAGTTGAACTCTAGTCGGCGCCAGGTCCGCATTGTACTTGTATTGGTGATAGAAAGCAGTGGACAATTCTTCCCATGTATGGATATAAGAACCCTCCAATTGGTAAAACCACTCTAGTTGAGTCCCAACCAAGCTTTCTAGAAAGAAGTGGACCCAGAGTTTCTTGTCGGCGGTGTGCGGTTGTATTTTGTGTAACACCCCAGTTTTAATTATTTGATTTATTTTAATGGGAAAATTATTTTATTGGAGTTAATAAAATAAAAGAATTATTTATTTTGAAATATGGAGGAAAATAAAAGAAATAAGAAAATGCTGAGTTTTTAAGTTATTGGGCTTGGATGTTGTTAGTAAAGAGTGGGGGTGAAAGAGAAATAAAGTTATGTTTTGGAACTCAAGTTAGTTTTCTCATTTTGCACGATAAACAAAAGTTGAGAATTTGGGGAAATAGAGCTCTGAAGGTACGAGGAACGAAGAACATCGCTCAAGAATTCAAAGCTGCTAATTGATAAGGTAAGGGGGGCTATTACTCGGTTTACCTTTGTTTATGGGTTTATGTATGGTTAATTTAGATAATCGTAGGGAGAACCCCAATTGTTAGATGTTACTAGGGATCGATACCCTTAGGATTGAACCTTGTTAGGAAAGGGTTAGGTTCCCAATTTTATGAATCGATTAGGAATTTTAGTTTCTAAATGGTGAATTGGGAGTATATCTGCATGATCGTGAATTTACCTTAGAGGTTTAGGGATAACCTTAATGTTGTCAGAACTTCCCTCACAAGGACGAGTAATCACTGTTAAGGTTACCATAATAATTGTTGGTAATTATGAAATGAATGTGTTATTTTGAGTTGTGAAACATCGATGTCGTTAGGTACCGAAATGCGAGTTTAGCCGACATTTTTCCGCGTTTGGCTGCTGTTTCTGAGCTGCTGCAGGTTCAGGAAAATCCTGTACGCGCTCAGCAACACGGGCCGTGTTGCACAACACGGGCACCCGTGTTGCTCTTCTGTGTTGGGAGATGATGTGCTTCTGGTTGCACAACACGGGCCGTGTTGCACAACACGGGTACCCGTGTTAGGTCCCCTGTAATGAGAATAATGTGTTTTCTTTTCTCTGGATATGTTACAACACGGGCCGTGTGGCACAACACGGGCACCCGTGTTGCTCTTCTGTATTGCCCAACACGGGTCGTGTTGTACAACACGGGCACCCGTGTTGAGGCTACTGTGTTGATTTTTCTGAACTTTGTTTCAGTGCTTGATTTTGGGATTTTATTGCCATGCTTTTGGATAATGTTATCGAGCATGAATTATGATATGACTTGATATGATTGATGTTTAAATAGTATGCTGAGTGATTACATGCTATCCATATCTCGTTATGATTTGATGTTGTTGATGTTGCATGATATGTTGATTGATGTTTATAGTATGCTGAGTGTTACATACTTACATATCATGTTGCATTTGTTAATTCCCATTGTGTGGAATTAACATGGTGGCCAATATACGTGTCCGCGATTTAATGGAACGTTGAGGTGGTAGCCGTGTCCGCGATATAATGGAACGGTGAGTTATCCGTGACCCGAGATTTAATGGGGCGGTAAAGTGGTACCACATGCATGGGTGTGTTGCATTACCTTGAATATAACATGAATGGATGATTTTTCCAATGTTGTATTTGATTGTTTGTATGTACGTATAATTGCTAAATGGTTGACGATGTTTGATGATTATGTGCAAATATGAAAAGCAATGTATCATGGGTATATGGATTGTAAAGGTTTTTGTAAACTATAAGATGTGCTAATTATTGGGTGATGCTTATGATTTCCTGAATTGATTGTTATGAACGTATAATCAAATGTATAATTGAGATGCTCACCCTTACTGTTGAATATTTCAGATTGAGGAGCTTCGTTCAGGTGCTTGGCGAAGGCTTGTGGTGTCTAGTTTATTTCCGTTTTAGTATTGTCCGGGTCATGCTCTGATAGTTGTAACTCCGGGAACGTTTGTTTGTCGAGCTGCTTTAGTCAGACTCGTTTATTTCCTTAGTATTTGGTTATAATATAATGTTGATATATTCCAGGTGTTAATCCCTGATGATTGAAAATATTATAACTTTGATTTTATTAAATAAATTATTCCGCTGTGTAAACATGTATGAGTTACTACTAAGATTATGCATGACAGGAATTGTTTTATTAAAAGAGAATTGTAGCATCCTCGAATTATACATGTACTCTGAAATTATAATTTTAATTATTTGCGAAAATTACTTGGGGTTTTAGAGGGTGTTACAATAGTGGTATCAGAGCATAGTCGGTCGTTGCGACCAGAGTCTTGAGTCGGTCATCCCTTTTGTATGCGATTAGTGTAAGGTAACACTGTCGATACTGTATTCTAATGAAGAGTATGTTTTGATTCTCAGGAATATGGCTGGAGGAGGTAACAGACGAAATGATGCTGCACTAGCTGAGGCTTTGGGGATGTTAGCTGGTGTACTTGCTGGAAACCCAACTGGAGGCGTGATTGGTGCTGATAGGCAATTGGGAAATTTCCAAAGGAACAATCCTCCGTTGTTCAAAGGTACACATGACCCTGAAGGTGCTCAGAAGTGGCTGAAGGAAATCGAAAGGATCTTCCGTGTGATTGATTGTACTGAAGATCTGAAAGTTAGATATGGTACACATATGTTGGCAGAAGAAGCCGACGACTGGTGGGTTGCAACCAGGACTGAAATGGTTCAGGATGAGGAGGCACTGACTTGGGCTAACTTCAGAAGGGCTTTTCTGAGGAGGTACTTTCCTGAAGATGTTCGGGGAAGAAAGGAAATTGAATTTTTGGAGCTTAAGCAGGGCAATCTGACTGTCAGTGAATATGCTACTAAGTTCACTGAGCTGGCAAAGTATTATGCACACTACAACAATGATGAGGCTGGGGAATTCTCTAAATGTATCAAATTTGAGAATGGTCTCCGAGACGAGATTAAGCAGGGAATCAGGTATCAGCGTATTCGTAGATTTTCTGATCTGGTGGATTGTAGCAGAATCTTGGAAGAAGATATTACCAAGAATAGGTCGTCTCACTCTCGTGGGGCTGTTGACAAAAGAGGAAAGCAACATATGGACCGTGGCAAGCCATATGGTAGAGATAACCAGAGATCAGGCGGTTGGAAAAGGCCTAGTGGGGGAGATTCTAAGGCTCCTATCAGATGCTACAGGTGTGGTGAGTCTGGTCATCACATTCGAGATTGCAAGAGTGATGAGAAGAAGTGCTATAAATGTGGAAAGGCTGGTCATTTGTCTAGTGATTGCAAGGGGAAGTCTGTCACTTGTTACAATTGTGGCGAAGAAGGTCACATTCGTCCGCAGTGTCCTAAGCCTAGGAAGGATCAGTCAGGTGGAAGAGTGTTCGCTTTGTCTGGATCTGAGACTACTCCAGAGGATCGATTGATAAAAGGTACGTGTTTTATTCATGGCACACCTTTAGTTGCAATTATTGATACTGGTGCAACTCATTCTTTCATTTCTTTGGATTGTGCTGAGAGGTTGAAACTGGACATATCTGGTATGCGAGGTAGCATGGTTGTTGATACTCCTGCATCGGGTTCAGTGACAACTTCACTTGTATGTAGGAATTGTCCTATTGAGATTTTTGGTAGAGGTTTCGGTATGGATTTAGTGTGCCTACCGCTTGAACAAATTGATATTATCCTTGGGATGAACTGGTTGGAATTCAACCGGGTTCATCTGAACTGCTTTGCTAAGACGGTGATTTTTCCAGAAGCAGTTGATGTCGAGAATTTGACTATGACTGCTAGGCAGGTACAAGAAGCAATGGAAGACGGTGCTAATGTGTTTATGTTACTTGCTTCGTTAGATGCAACAGGAAAGGTCAGGAGTGTGGAATTGCCAGTGGTGTGTGATTTTCCAGAAGTCTTTCCGGATGATGTTGGTGAGCTACCTCCTGAGAGAGAGGTGGAATTCTCTATAGATTTGATTCCTGGTACGAGACCGGTGTCGATGGCGCCATATCGTATGTCTGCGTCTGAATTGACTGAATTGAAGAGTCAGTTGGAAGATTTACTGGAGAAGAAGTTCATTCGTCCAAGTGTTTCGCCTTGGGGTGCTCCGGTATTGTTGGTTAAGAAGAAAGAAGGTTCTATGAGACTGTGTGTTGATTACAGGCAATTGAACAAAGTAACCATTAAGAATCGGTATCCATTACCGAGGATTGATGATTTAATGGATCAACTAATTGGAGCCAGTGTATTCAGTAAGATTGACTTGAGATCTGGATATCATCAGATTCGTGTGAAAGCGGAAGACATTCAAAAGACTGCTTTTCGAACGAGGTATGGGCATTATGAATATTCTGTTATGCCGTTCGGGGTTACTAATGCACCTGGTGTTTTCATGGAATATATGAACAGGATTTTTCATCCGTATCTGGATAAATTTGTTGTGGTTTTTATTGATGACATTCTGATTTATTCCAAGAATGACAAAGAGCATGCGGAACATCTCAGAATTGTGTTAGAGTTGTTGAAAGATAGGAAGTTGTATGCAAAGTTGTCCAAATGTGAGTTCTGGCTGAATGAAGTTAGTTTTCTTGGACATGTGATTTCTAAGAATGGGATTGCAGTGGATCCTACAAAAGTAGAAGCGGTATCTCAGTGGGAAGCGCCGAAGACTGTTTCTGAAATCAGAAGTTTTCTTGGTCTTGCAGGTTATTACAGAAAGTTTATCGAAGGATTCTCAAAGTTAGCATTGTTGTTGACGAAATTGACTCGTAAAGGACAAGCGTTTATTTGGGATTCTGATTGTGAGAAAGGTTTCCAAGAATTGAAGCGGAGATTGACTAGTGCTCCTATTCTGATTTTGCCGAATCCGGTGGAATCTTTTGTGGTCTATTGTGATGCATCTCTGTTGGGTTTAGGTGGTGTTTTAATGCAGAATCAACAGGTAGTTGCGTATGCTTCGAGACAGTTGAAGGTTCATGAAAGGAACTATCCTACTCATGATTTAGAGTTGGCAGCAGTTGTGTTTGTCTTGAAATTGTGGAGACATTATCTGTATGGTTCGAGATTTGAAGTGTATAGTGATCATAAGAGTTTGAAGTATCTTTTCGATCAGAAAGAGCTCAATATGAGGCAAAGAAGGTGGTTGGAATTTCTCAAAGATTATGATTTTGGTTTGAATTACCATCCTGGTAAGGCAAATGTGGTTGCGGATGCTTTGAGCAGGAAATCCTTGCATATGTCAATGATGATGGTTCGTGAATTGGATTTAATTGAACAATTCCGAGATTTGAGTTTAGTTTGTGAAAATACTCCGAAGTGTGTTCGTTTGGGTATGTTGACACTTACTAGTGGTATTCTAGAAGAGATCGGGATCGGGCAGAAATCTGATGTTAATTTAGTTGATAAATTGACATTGATCAACCAAGGTCAAGGTGGTGAGTTTAGAATTGATGAAAATGATGTTATGAGATTTGGCGATAGAGTTTGTGTTCCTGATATTGCAGAAATCAAGAAGAGTATATTAGAGGAAGGACATCGCAGTGGGATGAGTATTCATCCGGGTGCCACGAAAATGTATCATGATTTGAAGAAATTGTTTGGTGGCCGGGAATGAAAAAGGAAATAGCTGAATTTGTGTATGCATGTTTAATCTGTCAGAAATCGAAGATTGAGCATCAGAAGCCGTCTGGATTTATGCAACCAATGTTTATTCCAGAATGGAAGTGGGATAGCATTTCGATGGATTTTGTATCTGGGTTGCCGAGGACTCCTATGAATTGTGAAGCGATATGGGTCGTTGTGGATAGGTTGACTAAGTCTGCTCATTTTATACCGGTGCGAATGGATTACTCAATGGAGAGATTGGCACAGTTATATATTGAGAAAATAGTGAGTTTGCATGGAGTTCCTTCTAGTATTGTGTCAGATAGAGATCCGAGATTCACTTCGAAATTTTGGGAAGGATTGCAGAAGGCTTTGGGTACTAAATTGAGGTTGAGTTCAGCTTACCATCCTCAGACTGATGGACAGACGGAGAGGACGATTCAATCGTTAGAAGATTTATTGCGTGCTTGTGTTTTAGAGAAGGGTGGAGCTTGGGATAGCTATTTGCCATTGATTGAATTTACTTATAACAATAGTTACCATTCGAGTATTGGTATGGCTCCGTTTGAGGCATTGTATGGTAGACGGTGTAGAACACCTTTGTGTTGGTATGAATCTGGAGAGAGTTCGGTAGTTAGGCCAGAGATTGTTCAGCAGACTACCGAAAAGATCAAATTGATTCAAGAGAAGATGAAAGCTTCTCAGAGTCGTCAGAAAAGTTATCATGATAAGAGGAGAAAGAATTTAGAATTCAGTGCTGGAGATCATGTGTTTATGAGAGTTACTCCGATGACGGGTATTGGTCGAGCGTTGAAATCTAAGAAATTGACTCCGCGTTTTATTGGTCCGTTTCAGATTACGGAAAGAGTTGGAGAAGTTGCTTATCGTATTGCTTTACCTCCGAGACTTGCGAATTTGCACGATGTTTTTCATGTTTCTCAGCTGAGGAGATACATTCCAGACCCATCTCATGTAATCCAAATAGATGATGTACGGGTGAGAGATAACCTGACAGTAGAAACATTGCCTATGAGTATAGAAGATCGGGAAGTGAAACAGTTAAGAGGTAAAGAGATAGCATTAGTGAAGGTTGCTTGGGGAGGTCCAGCAGATGGAAATGTTACTTGGGAGCTGGAGAGCCAGATGAAAGAGGCTTATCCGGAACTGTTCGTCTAAGGTATGTTTTCGAGGACGAAAACTCTTTTAGTGGGGGAGAGTTGTAACACCCCAGTTTTAATTATTTGATTTATTTTAATGGGAAAATTATTTTATTGGAGTTAATAAAATAAAAGAATTATTTATTTTGAAATATGGAGGAAAATAAAAGAAATAAGAAAATGCTGAGTTTTTAAGTTATTGGGCTTGGATGTTGTTAGTAAAGAGTGGGGGTGAAAGAGAAATAAAGTTATGTTTTGGAACTCAAGTTAGTTTTCTCATTTTGCACGATAAACAAAAGTTGAGAATTTGGGGAAATAGAGCTCTGAAGGTACGAGGAACGAAGAACATCGCTCAAGAATTCAAAGCTGCTAATTGATAAGGTAAGGGGGGCTATTACTCGGTTTACCTTTGTTTATGGGTTTATGTATGGTTAATTTAGATAATCGTAGGGAGAACCCCAATTGTTAGATGTTACTAGGGATCGATACCCTTAGGATTGAACCTTGTTAGGAAAGGGTTAGGTTCCCAATTTTATGAATCGATTAGGAATTTTAGTTTCTAAATGGTGAATTGGGAGTATATCTGCATGATCGTGAATTTACCTTAGAGGTTTAGGGATAACCTTAATGTTGTCAGAACTTCCCTCACAAGGACGAGTAATCACTGTTAAGGTTACCATAATAATTGTTGGTAATTATGAAATGAATGTGTTATTTTGAGTTGTGAAACATCGATGTCGTTAGGTACCGAAATGCGAGTTTAGCCGACATTTTTCCGCGTTTGGCTGCTGTTTCTGAGCTGCTGCAGGTTCAGGAAAATCCTGTACGCGCTCAGCAACACGGGCCGTGTTGCACAACACGGGCACCCGTGTTGCTCTTCTGTGTTGGGAGATGATGTGCTTCTGGTTGCACAACACGGGCCGTGTTGCACAACACGGGTACCCGTGTTAGGTCCCCTGTAATGAGAATAATGTGTTTTCTTTTCTCTGGATATGTTACAACACGGGCCGTGTGGCACAACACGGGCACCCGTGTTGCTCTTCTGTATTGCCCAACACGGGTCGTGTTGTACAACACGGGCACCCGTGTTGAGGCTACTGTGTTGATTTTTCTGAACTTTGTTTCAGTGCTTGATTTTGGGATTTTATTGCCATGCTTTTGGATAATGTTATCGAGCATGAATTATGATATGACTTGATATGATTGATGTTTAAATAGTATGCTGAGTGATTACATGCTATCCATATCTCGTTATGATTTGATGTTGTTGATGTTGCATGATATGTTGATTGATGTTTATAGTATGCTGAGTGTTACATACTTACATATCATGTTGCATTTGTTAATTCCCATTGTGTGGAATTAACATGGTGGCCAATATACGTGTCCGCGATTTAATGGAACGTTGAGGTGGTAGCCGTGTCCGCGATATAATGGAACGGTGAGTTATCCGTGACCCGAGATTTAATGGGGCGGTAAAGTGGTACCACATGCATGGGTGTGTTGCATTACCTTGAATATAACATGAATGGATGATTTTTCCAATGTTGTATTTGATTGTTTGTATGTACGTATAATTGCTAAATGGTTGACGATGTTTGATGATTATGTGCAAATATGAAAAGCAATGTATCATGGGTATATGGATTGTAAAGGTTTTTGTAAACTATAAGATATGCTAATTATTGGGTGATGCTTATGATTTCCTGAATTGATTGTTATGAACGTATAATCAAATGTATAATTGAGATGCTCACCCTTACTGTTGAATATTTCAGATTGAGGAGCTTCGTTCAGGTGCTTGGCGAAGGCTTGTGGTGTCTAGTTTATTTCCGTTTTAGTATTGTCCGGGTCATGCTCTGATAGTTGTAACTCCGGGAACGTTTGTTTGTCGAGCTGCTTTAGTCAGACTCGTTTATTTCCTTAGTATTTGGTTATAATATAATGTTGATATATTCCAGGTGTTAATCCCTGATGATTGAAAATATTATAACTTTGGTTTTATTAAATAAATTATTCCGCTGTGTAAACATGTATGAGTTAC
Organism: Vicia faba; assembly: GCA_948472305.1. NCBI lineage: Eukaryota > Viridiplantae > Streptophyta > Magnoliopsida > Fabales > Fabaceae > Vicia > Vicia faba. Next base: position 1,122,075,320 of record OX451740.1, read on the forward strand.
TACTAAGATTATGCATGACAGGAATTGTTTTATTAAAAGAGAATTGTAGCATCCTCGAATTATACATGTACTCTGAAATTATAATTTTAATTATTTGCGAAAATTACTTGGGGTTTTAGAGGGTGTTACATTTTGCGCACGGAAGACTTTAGGTGAAGCTTTGTGAATGAAACCCCGTCATATTTAACGAAGACTGGTATCTTGAATTTATGAGGAATGACAACTCCAGATATTAAACCCAAATCATCAAAATCCAAACCAGGGATGGCTTGAATCTCAACGACCTTCAGTCTATCCTCTAGCTGCTTGTACTTATCATCGGCAGGAGGATACTGCTCGTCAAAATAGTCTTCATCATCAGAAACTCGGTCATTGACACACCTAGCCTGGGTACTTCTTACTTCTCCAATTTGATTTTCGTCTTCCTCAGACGAATCTTCAACTATCGATATCTGGCGGATCGGCTCTCTGAATATTTTACCCATGTTGACTAGAGCTTTCCTTTTTGGTTTATTTATGGATGCCAGCAACGTCATCAACTCTTGTTGCCCCTTGACCAGGGTCAGCAGAGTCTCTTAAAACTGGGAGTTTTGTATTTATAGGTCTTTCATTGTTTTCTCGATATCCGTCTTACTGAAATATACAGCAGAAAGATAAGGAAACCTGTCGTGGAAAACCTGTTATGTCATAATGCATGGAAAATGTGCATGCAAATGATTTCAAGGATTTATAAGATTTGAATTTGTCTAGACAAAGAATGAACAAACGTCAAATTGCATTAATTAGTTCAAAAATGTTTACAACGTGCCTCTTGGGCTTACAAAATAAATTCCTAAGACAAAAAGGTTGAACACATCCTCTTTGGTGCAAGGTAGGCGTTCAAGCTTTGTTCTTCATGAAGTTGCTTTGTAAGCTCCAAAACCCTTTTCTCGCTAGCGCAAAATTGAGCTTAGAAGGTGTCTCGTTCTTCCCTTAGCTTAATCCAACCCTTTTGCAAGTCTTCAAGAAAAGTAGACATGTTGGGATAGAGAACAGTATATGGGACATCTCCTTCAGCAACAGGCTCCACGATAACAGGTAGTAGGGTAAGGCATTACGAGCTTCTAAGCTCGAGCTCGTACCCACCTAAGGTAAGGCTCAAGGGTAATGGAATTCTTGTGTCCTAGTGTCTTACTATCCACTTTATTTACCATCCTCCAAGCTCGTACAAACCTCTGACGGTAGCCTTGAGCGTCGCTCTCGTAGTTGAAAACCATTCCTTGGATGAGCATATCATGAGGACCATCTCTTCGGGCATACCCAAATTGTTGCAAAGCTAAGAAAGGGTTGTACGTGATACCTCCCCTAATGCCAAGCAAAGGAACATTAGGGAATTCCCCACAATGGTCGATGATAGTAATGTTCTCCAAGGATCGAGAACACCAGTGAATATCTTAATGTCTGAGTGACATCAACCTATTGGACCACCTCAAACCTTGTTCGTTCTTTAACACAGATCGGGGGAGGTGCGAAACAAACCACCCAGCCAATAGAGGAGTTAAACACATGAGGGTTCCTCTTTTCCTCATGGTGCGAGAGTGGATAGAATTCAAGATATCTCCCAACAAAGTAGGCACCGGATTGCGAGACATGAAGATTTTGACAGCATTTACATCTATAATTTGGTCAGGATTTGGAAATAGTACCATCCCATAGATGAGAAGGGCCAAGATTTCTTCAAAGTCTTGTAAATCCAGAGTGTTCCAATAATCTTGAGCTTTCTCCAACAGGAACTTGGCTAGGAACCCTTTGACACCACTTCTTGTTTCCCAATTAGCCGTGACATCAGATTGTTGCAAGTGTAGCGCTCGGGCAATCTCTTCAGGGCTTAGTTATTTTTCAGTACCGTTAAAAGGTAGTTGGTTGAGAACAGGAATCCTCGAGAGTTGAGAGAATTCTTACATAGTAGGTACAAGCTGATAATCAGGAAAGGTAAAGCAATGGTGCAAAGGGTCGAAGAACTGGAAAAGCACCTTCATCATGTCTTCATCAATGCTCGAGGTAACCAAGTTTAGGAGTCGGCCATGTCTTTCGGGGAATGAAGAACTCTCAGGAACCCTCGATGCTAACTCTTTGAGTTGAGAAGGAATTCTTACGAGATTGACTTGGATAGTATTCCTACGGGTGGAAGCCATGTCCTACAAAACAGAACAAAGATAAATCTCAATAATCCTTGAAATGGTTAGTGCAAAAATGCAATGGTATAATGTTATGTACAAGTAAGCATATACACACAAAGCAAATAAGTCCTTAGGTTTAGACTTGCATGGAGTTTATAGGTAAGTACCCTCCTGACGTTTAGTTGGTTCAACCTGTCCTAGGAAGTAATCAGGTTCTAGGGGATCTCAATATCACTGATATTTCTTCATCGGGCATTATTTCAGCGCAAGCCTCTTTAATGGCGACCGAAATATCCCGAAAGTCTGATCTCAATGAGTGTAGTATCGAGTATCAACCAACTTCGGACTACACCAAAGCCGGCTACCTCACTACTTCCTAATGGTCAAGTTGGTCAAATAAAGGTTCTAAAGTCAGTTATTGCTTCATGACACGACACAGTGGCCCCGTATTCTCCTTGACTACTCAAGGGCTACCGGTACCAAAAAATGTGTCACACTAACACAAATATTGCTAAGACCATGTTGGTATACCCCGCACAGTTTCCATAACTTATTGCTACTTACCTAAAAGGTGTCCCAGATACGCTAGAGGATTAAAACAAACCAAAACAAATGACCATAATATAAAGTAAACAAGTCAAACAAAGAAAAGCAAGTAAAGGTGATCTAGCACTAAGGTAACCCCAATTTTTTCATTTGTCCCCAGCAGAGCCGCAAGTTCTGTAATACGGTGGGAGAACTGACTTGGGTGTTTTGCGTTTGATTGCAATTGTTGTGGATAGCAAGAGTCGCCATCGACTTTTCTTTTATCCAATTAAAGGAAAGGCTGAAAAGAACAGGAAAGAACAGGAAAGAACAGGGTAGATTATGAAAAGGGAAGGAGTTAGCACCCTTTACATCCATAGTTATCTATGGGCTCTTAGTTGCTTGCTAGATCACTTGCTTTTGTTTGAAACTACGCTTTGTGGTGGTTTTTGAAAGTATTTTTTAAGAGCGCCTTCGTTTAGGCAAACTTTGTAATGATTCTCATCTCTATAAGAATGTATACAAAGTGTTGGACTTTTGAAAATATTTCATGGAAAGTGTTGGTGCATTTAAAAAGGTATTTATGTTTGAAGATTAGCAAGCAACTAAGAACGTTTTTACCTACTCAAAAGTCTTTATTCTTTTACTCCTCCTTTAGTTGTTGCTATCTTACCATTGATTGGTAAGAAGCTTTATCTTTGGATGTAAAGGGACGAGCGTGGATCATCGTATAGACGTGATAGCAATGTCGTGAGATATCTTAGCATTTCACTTGAGGGACTAAGATCATTTGTAAGGCAACATTTGAAGCGTCATCGAGGGACTATGATCTTGTATTTTTTATTGTTTTGCTAAGACGTCTCACATGCATAACATGACCATTTTTAGGAAACAAATGGAGTTAACCCTAGGGGTGCATGTGTGAATAGTGTGTTTGAATTGCATGCATTTAGTCTTTAATTAGGGGTTGTCTACTTGTTATTTTTATCTTCCCATACAAACCCTAATTACTAGCATTTATATGAAAGCGATAAATTGCATAAAGTAAATATTCTACACTATTACAATCACTTGGGGAATAGGGTGTACAAATTTACAAATGGGGATTGCAAGAAATTAAAATCATAATTATCTATTACGAACATATTGAAATAATGTGCAAGAATTGAAATGTAAAATAGATTTGTTTTGTTTTTATCAAGAGAATAAATAAATTTGCTTAAGAAAATATTTTTAGTATTTTTTTTTGTTTTAAAATAAATAAAGCAAAGTGTATGAATATAAAGTATTTTTGGTGTTTTTGATTAATGAAAATAAAAGTGATGATAAAAATAATAAGAGAAAAAAGAATCAGAGTCAGTGTGTTGCTGAAAGAGGAGAGAGCAGAAGTTCTGACTCTGGTGCGCTGCAAATCAGAAAGGAAATGTTAGCAGAAATGGGGAAGGCCGGAAATTCTGGATCCGGATGCACCAAAGTTTTGGGGTTGCTGGGAACAAAGGAGATAATAGAAGTTTTGATTGTTGAGAGGGCCTAGAAATTCTGATGCAATTGGAAACCTAGAAGTTCTAGTGTTATTAAGGTTAGAAGTTTTGGTTATTGAGATAGCTTAGGAGTTCTGACATAACTAGAAGCCTAGAAGTTCTAGTATTACTAGAAGCTAGAAGTTTTGGTAATGGGTAAGTGATGTGTCAATGATGTTGGATGGGAATATCTAGAAGTTATGGTCCAGGAGTACTATTTTGACAAACAAATGGGAGTTTATCTAGAAGTTCTGGTCCAGGGTTATTGTTTGATAAATAATGGAGTAAAAATGTCAAGAAATAAACGTAAAAAGGTGTTTATGAGGCTAGAACTCAGGACCCTTAACACTAATGCCTTATGCACGCGCTCTCTACCACTGGGGTGGCTATACATCCGGTATTAGAAGCGAAAACATAAACATATATTACAAAATAAATTCTGATGATGAACTTCATCTTCTTCTTCGTGCCAACCAGAGTATCTGTAACTTAGTCATTTCTCAACAAAATGGAAAGTGCAAACATAGCAGTTATGGCAGATTTCATCATGGTTTCAGAAATACAAAGTATCAAAACTGTAAACCAGAAGCAAGCATGAATTTTGTTAATCCTAATTCTGAACCCTAATTTCCTCAAGAAGTTATGATCTGAAATTCTCTCTACTTAGGCCATATAAATGAATTCTATAAATATGTACATAATTAGAGCCATGGTATCTACGTTGTATTTTTGAAAATACAAGCCTAACAATGCCTAAGTAATGAGATAAAAATCAGAGGAAACTCACCTTGTAGCTGGAAATTGTTCTGTGAATTAGAGTCTGGTTCAGATTACTGTGTTGTTCTGGTCAGCTTTCTCAAGTTCTCAGAAAGCTGAAGCAACTCTTAGCTTGAGCTATGAATGATAGGAAAGTTCTGGAGCAATCAAGGTGCAAAGTTCTGGTTTTTGAAACTGAGAGTGGTGAATATTGTTTTACACTTTGAAAAACAGAAGTTGGGAAAGCTTTTATGTGTATTCTATAAACTGTATGGATGATTTGGTCAAGAAACACACAAGAAAAATTAGAGTTTGAATGCAAAAATTAGAAACTAGCAGGTTTCGTGTTTATGTTTGCAGTTTCAGGTTCTTGGGAATTTTCAACAAGGTTTCAAAGCTTATTCCAATCTTTTCTACCTCTCTAACAGTTGAAAATGAAGTTTAATTTATAGGCAGAGGATTTAGAAGCTTGGAGAAGTCAAGAGTACAACCATCATGTGTTATGGATAGTTGACTTGTTTTTGAAGCAAGTTTAGACAAGTATGGTTCAAGGGAAAATAGAGTGGTTAGCAGCTTTAGTCGCGCCTAATTTGAGTTTATAGGGATGATTTATGGAGAAGTACACTCAGAAACAAAAGTGAAGTATGGACCCAGCATAAACTTTGTACAAAAGTTTACTTTCCAAGGACAATAATGGTACTTTCATGCCACACGTGGGAAGATCTTTTAGATAAAGGTTTAAACATTGGGATAAAGACTCAAAAGTGGGTGTGAGCATTAAATGATGATGATATTTAACAAGCAAGAAGACTTGAAACCTGAGATTATGCAGCCTAGTTTGAAACTGGATCAGAAGTTTAGCACAAACGTAACTTACATTAAGAACAAATGTCCAACTTCTGATCTTTGATTCTCCCTGCTCCAGCATGATTTGAAGGAGTTCTCAGACTTTTCAGAAATCTTGTAACATGCTTTGTAAACTCTCTTTGAATCATATTAGCAAACTCTGATTGAACCTACGTGTAAACTGGCCAGAAGTTCTAACCAAATTCTGACTTGGAAAGGTTCAGAATTTACTAAGTGTTTTAGTTTCATGGAAGTGTCTTCAAAGATTTATAACTTGAAATCCCAACATTTCTAGGAGAAGTTCTATTCTGCAATGTTTTAGATCTCACTGAGATCTACAACTCTTGTGTTAGAAGTTCTTCCTGAATAATCTTGCACCGTGATGAAAATTTGGCCAGAAGTTCTGATCTTATCATACTTTCTTAACACTTAGAAAATTTCTAAGTGTTTAGAACTTTGACTTTTCCAAAGTAATTTTGACTTTTGATTTTATTGATGAACCAACTTCATATTCTAACATGTCTTGATGAAATGTGATTCTTGAAACTTGATTTTGACCCAAAAGTCAAAGTTTGACTTTTCAGTGTGCATTTTGACCATTTCTCCCTTGTGCCAATTCCAACCCTAAATTGATGTATCAGTGCTGCAAACTTGAGTCATGGAAGATCTTGTGAGAAAATTCTTGAGAAATGAGAGGGAAAATTTTGGGGTACAACAATATGCATACGAAATGCATATAACACACTCTCATTTATTTTAAGAACATCATTACGCAATGCATTACATGCGTCATGACATTGCATAAAGACTAACTTTGTTTTTTCAGGTAAAGTCTACAAACAAGACAAATATCATCTGCAATTTTCAAACATATCAAAGATTAAACCCCAAAGCAAGCTGGGGTAACTTATCTGCATTACTAGGTCGAAGATTAATTCCCGAAATAAGACGAGGCAAATATCAAAGACCAGGTGGTAGGAATTCCCGAAACAAGTCGGGTTTACCAATGAAAGAGAATTGTAGATCAATTCCCGAAACAAGACGGGGCGACCATCTGCATGGCCAAATGACTTACTTCAAAGATGTACTCTGAAAAACATCTCCTAAAAAACATATCCTCAGAGACTGAATTTCGACAAGCATTTCCTCGGAGACTGAATTCCGACTAGCATTTCCTCAGAGACTGAATTCCGACAAACATTTCCTCGGAGACTGAATTTCGACAAGCATTTCCTCATAGACTGAATTTCGACAAGCATTTCCTTGGAGACTGAATTCCGACAAGCATTTCTTTGGAGACTGAATTCCGATGAGCATTTCCTCAAAGACTGAATTCTGACAAGCATTTCCTCGGAGACTGAATTCCGACAAGCATTTCTTCGAAGACTGAATTTTGACAAGCATTTCCTCGGAGACTGAATCCCGACAAGCATTTCCTCGGAGACTGGATTCCGACAAGCATTTCCTCGGAGACTGAATTTCGACAAGAATTTCCTCAGAGACTGAATTCCGACAAGCATCTTCCTCAGAGACTGAATTCTGAAGAACTTCCTCAGAGACTGAATTCTGAAAAGCACTTACCTCAGAAATTTATTCTGAAAAGCATTTACCTCAGAGATTTAATCTCACAAGCATTTCTTTCAGAGACTGAATTCTAAAAAATAGTTTCTTTAAAGACTCCTTCCAACATCTTCTTCCAGTTGATGTCAGGCGTAGACATCTTCTGGCTCAGATTAAATTAGGCATAGATTTATTCTGATACTCCTTTAGAAAAGTCGGGCGTAGGCATCTTCTGGTTCAGATTATATCAAGCATAAATTTATTTTGATTATCCTTTTGGACCAAGTCGGGTATAGACTCACTCCAAATACATCTTCTAAGACAAAGTCGGGCGTATACTTAGTTTAATTTCTATCAGCGGTTACTTTGGACAACATCTATAAGCTCATCTCTGATGACTCTCTGTCACATCTCCAAATGGCATCTTTAAGCCCATTCCCAGAATAATCAACCAATAGTGTTACTTCGTGCACCAGCGAGTGCAAATTTTTGGGCACTTAAGTGTTCAATTATCTTCCACCTTCAAGTCACGAATAACGAACATGTCAATCTAACTCTTCTGATTTAAGAAGATTGAACAGGGGCAGCTGTTGTACCCTAAAATTTGCCCTCCCATTTTCTTCAGAAAAACATTCTTCTAAGGCTCTTAAGTACTTAAGGGTTGACCAGTCAAACCTCCTCCTAAGCAAGGGGTCTACAACTAGGGTTTTGAGTTCGTAAAGGAAGTTTGGGTTACAAATGCCTCAAATGGTTTTAATGGTTCATCATAGGTCTGTAACAGTGCTCATGTTAAGTTTCAAATCTTACATCACAAGTTTTCTCAGTCAATAGCTCAGATGATTGAAAATCAACTATATTGGGTAAAAAGTCAAATGTGGTCAACATACACTCAAACTTCAAGATTTTGGTCAACATCAATATTTTGAAGTGATATTCATCATCTGATCAAGGGTTGATCATGATTCCTCAAGAGAAGCCCTCAAATCATCAAAAGTCCAAAGTTTCCAAATTAGGATTTCCTTAGAAGAAGTCAACTGAACTTTGACCAAGCATACCTTTCATATGCTTCATCAACTTTTCCCCAACCAAAGCCCATTTTAAAGGAAATTAAATCCTCTATAACTTTGAATTTATTCTCAAGTCCAAAAAGTGCTTCATTTGAGAGATATGAGCCAAAACATTACATGTCATTTCAAAAGTCAACAAAAGACACTTTTTGTCAATGCAACTTACATCAAGATAAAGTCTCCAAATGCAAAAATGGTAAAAAGATAAATTGTAGAGGACTTCTTTAGATTTCCAAAAAGTCATAGATCACCTTCAAAAGATGAAGATTTAAAGAGTTGTGACCAATGCAAGTTGGAAAATTTGGGTAAAATGCATGAAATGCAAAGTGAGCAAACTTGAAATTATAGACTAATGGGCCTAACTTTTGATGTTAAAACATGTTAACAATGTGTTAGAAGACCTCTAAATCCAATCATATATTTTTTATGATTTTTATTTCTTTTATTTGAATTTTTATTCATTTAAATGCAAGTAAATAAAATAAAATATAAAATCATTGGGCCAAGGAGCATGGGCTTTTGATTTCAATCACATGGGGGCTCAAGAACACATGACAAATATGCCAAAACCGTGAAAACATGTTGGGAACAAGAATCTTCAAGTTTGGAATGTTTTTTAAAAAAATGGAAAGGTTTTAATGTGTTTTTTTGCAATGAATTGTGACATAATAGTACAAGATTATTGTCTTGTTCTTGTTCCATTTCATTTCTCCATAAATACATGCAATACTCAAGTGCAAAGGACACAAGCTGCTGCCTCAAGAACCACTTCAAAAATCTCTCAAAATTCTCAAGAAAAGTGCAAATTCGTATCACACGATCCAGCCACTCTCAAGCCAAACGAAGTGTCCAAACCTCTTCCTGAAGTCCTCAGGAACACATCCAACCTAAGAACCAGAAGATTTGGTGCCTGGAACTCGTGCTTCAAACTCCACCGGTTTGCATTTTTTTTCTTTGAATTCAATCTTAAATTCCCTGTATTACTAATGTGTTTGATGAGCTCAAATGTATTCAGGATATGATTTAGGACGAGTTTGATGTATCACATGCAAGCTTTAATGCATAAATCTCTATATGCCATTTTTAAGGCATAGAAATACCTTTGCTTCAGATCTCTCTTTACAAGCACATTCAAGAGAAAAGAGCCCCATCAAGAGTCATAGTCCTTGAATTAGGGGGGAGGGTCCCATTAACTTTTCAATTTTCTTATTTTTATTATTTTTTGCTTTTACTTAATTAATTTAATTACCTTTTTAATTAGACCATAAAAAATCATAAAAATCATTAAAAATTAGATTTAGATTTTTTAATTAATTTAATTCTTGACCAACAAAAATTTGTTTTAATTAAATTAAATTTGTTTTTATTTCACAATTAATTTGTAAATACTTAGAATTAGAGTTAATTATTATTATCACTTTAATTATTTTTCATAAATAAAAATATAAAAAAATATTTTCCTAACACTTAGAAATTTTCTTTAGGTTTTAAATACCATCTTATAATTTCTTTTCTATTTGCTATTTAAATTCTAGGAAACAAATGTATAGGTCACATAGTTGATTTTGTAATAGCTTAATATATTTTCTCGTATTTTTTCTTATTATGTAACTTCTCATAGGATGTAATACCCTAGATTTATTTCCCCACACGTTACTTTCCGCACCTATGTATGTATAAATGTTTGTATATATAATTGTATAGTAATTAGACATGTATGGCAAGATTTAAATTAACCGCTAGATGACCCTAATCAAGACAAATTAACTAAAAACAAATCACTTTTCACACGCGTACCTCTAGGATAACCTCACTTGTTACCTTCGGATAAAACAGTCATGTCCCTCGAACGTAGGGATACGACTAGCAAAGACCCTCGATAAAAATCATCATAAAGATCATAGTCCCTCGATGACCCTTCGATGTTGCCTTCAGTAAATGATATTTTCCCCTAATGTTACCTACGAATACATGATGATAGTCCATTCAAATTGCTAAAGGTATCCCTATATATTGCCTTTATGACTGTATAATGACTCGCGTTTGTCCCTCAAACATCCAACGATAGAACTTCCTACTAACTAATGGTAGGATAACACTATCTAAAGGAAGAGGAAAATAACACAAGAATTTTGAGTAGGTAGATAGATTTTAACCGCTTTCTCACAAAAATATCTTTTTTCACACAAACACTTTTCTGAAATATTTTCAAAACAAACACTTTGTATGCGTTCTCAACTGATACGAGAATCATTACAAAGTTGTCAAACTTAGGCATTTTCAAAATATTTTCAAACTTACACATTCACAAAGCATTTTCAAAAGTGAGCTAGCGATTAAGAGCCCGTAGATAACTACGGATGAAAAGGGTGCTAACACCTTCCCTTTCCATAACCTACCCCCTTACTCAGAAAATTCTCAAAAGGTCTTTCATGTTCTTTTCACCCTTTTCTTTATTGGATAAAAGAAAAGTCGGTGGTGACTCTTGTTATCCGTAACATTTATGATAAAATGCAAAACCAAAAGTCAATTCTCCCACCATATTACAGGCTCCATATTTATAGGTGAAATCGTATAAGAGTGAATTAATAAGGTGGTTGGTGGTTGCATGCATGCATGATACGTGCCACTCATGCGCCAAGTTAAATGGCGTCTACATGCAATTTAGAGAGAATGCGTCATTCAACTTGGCGTGATACATGCCTACATATAGCATAGGTGGCACCATAGGTGGCAGTATATGGGCAGGCTTTTGCGCATGCATGTAAGGTAATAGGACAATGTAGGGAGGCGTCTTTTGACTTGGCGCATGAGTGTAAATTTGAAAGGTGTTGCCATCTCAATTGGCGAATTAGTGGTGGAGAATTTTTGTCTTGTTCAATTTTAATGAAACCTATTTATCCTACATGCATATAATGTTATCAACACTCAAACGTTCAAACATTCAAACACTCAAACACTCAAACCTTCAAACATTCAAACATTCAAACATTTAAACGCAATGTCCTCTACACCACAATACGTCATCAGTGCATATTTTAACAGTGAGATGTACATTTGTCCCACCTCTGGGTTTTTATTTAGAGACACTGAGAACATCTAATTTTGTTTAAACAGGAAAGCAAATTTATTGTATTTCAAAAAACAATTAGAGGTCAAACTTGGACGAGGTCAGTGACACACATCTTCTACCAAAATCTGATTTTTTTGTGAGAACCAAATAATATTTTATAAGGTAGAGGTTTAAGATGACGAGGACCTTCAAAATATGTTTTTCAGTTATGAGTATTCTGGGTACGACTAGATTGAGTTGTACATTGTGTTGCGGGAGCCTCAATTGTCACAACCAGTTATGAATGCGAGGTATGCATTAACATAACCTTCATTCAAACACTATTGCAACGAGATTAGATTGTCAAATATGGATGCAAGTAGGTGGATTAATAATATTCTAGTGGAGAAATGGACAAGATCATACGACAATGGATAGAAATAGGGCCACATGACAACAAATATTATCGAATTAATGAATGGTGTATTCAAAGGCATACGAAATATCCCAGTAACTGCTTTGGTGAAATCAACATATTTTAGGATGGCTTCGTTGTTTGCCAAAAGAGGTGAAATATGGAATGCAATCTTACAATCGGGATAACTATGGAGTGAAAGCTGCATGAAGTATATTAAGGCATAAAGTGCCAAAGCCAACACCCATCTTGTTATAAGGTTTGACCGACATAACCATAACTTCATTGTCAAAGATATAATTGACCACAACGAGGGGCTGCCAAGACAAGAGTATAGGGTTATACTACTATCTCGTGGGTGCGATTGTTGAAAGTTTCAAGCCTTTCGTATATCTTGCTCTCATGTCATTGTGGCATGTATGTATACCCATCAAGACACATTACTACTTCTATCTCCCATTTACAAGTCTGAAACCTTACTCAACGTATACAATAATGGCTTCCCAATGGTAGCGAAACCAGATTATTAGCCTACATACGGCAGGGAAATAGTATGGCACAACGATCAATGCAAAGGAATAAAAAGGGTCGTCTCAAAATCAAGCGTATCACAATTGAAATTGACTCCCTTGACAAGTTAGAAAGAAAGTGTGGTTTATGTCGTCAGGTCAGACACAATTGAAAGAATTGTCCAACTCGGGCTACAAGCTCGACAACATAAAAATTGTATGGAAATCATATGCACTTTTTTAAGTTCTAAATGTAACATTTTTTCATTAAGAGCATTTGTTACAACAAAACATATGCAAACAACAAATAAAAACATGATAAAACGTCTAAGAAATTACAACCGTTAAAATAATTTCATCTGAGCCATGCATCATCGCCATTATGTCTCTGTCTGCTTTGACTTCCTCCAACCAAGATTGAGTTCTTCCAGTTGCAAGCGAGGTGGATGTTCTTCTTCTCTGGATCCTTCTAATTTGTTCCCCAGCCTTGATGTCTCTCTCTACCCATCACATCAACTATCTCTTCAGACATTCCATGTAGTGAATGTGCCAAAATTTCATTTTCATTGGAGGTTTGGTGGTCGAGAAAATAACGTGTCCATCTCTGGTGAAAATCATGGGAGATGTCATAACGCAAATAACAGAGAGAAAAATAAGAAGAGAGTGTGAGAAAGTATGAAGAATGATGGAAAAATGGGTGTTTTATTTATAGAAAACACAATTGCACGTAGTAACCATCTCAGGTGGCGCATCCTCCCCTTTTTATAGTGCATATGCCATCTCACTTGGCTAAAACAAAGTGCATGCACCAAGTGAGATGGCGCCTAAGGAAAAAAGGTGAGTGCATACACCATCTCACTTGGCGTCTCCATTGTGCGGTTTTCTGAAACATGGTTATTTGCGTAATTTTCTCCAAAACATGATTATTTATGTATTTTTTAATACTTAGTTATTGCTAAAAAAAATTCATCGATTATTCCCGCCTCAAATATAATTGATAAAATGAAATTTAAAGTACTAGTATCCATCCCACACCTACTCTACTCGTCTTCGACTATTAAGTTTATTTTATTATCCTTATTTTTAATAACTTTCTTATTCATTAATTTTCATCTTTTAATATATAAAATTTATTAAAATTATTATTATTATTATTATTATTATTATTTATGAATATAGATTAAATAAAAATAACTAATATTATAATAATTATTAAAATGATTAAATATTTTATTTAATTATAATTTTTTACTGTTAGTGAAAAATATATTTAAAAAATTACAATTTTCTCATGTAGGTGTAAAATATAGCCGAAAAACTCATTTCTCATTAGAGACATTGATGAGCGGTCAAATCTTATTCCCGGCTAAATTTGGAGGCGGATGATGGATTGGTATAGTGAAGTGGGGACGAAATTAGCAATGTTATGACCTATTTCGCCCGTCTTGTTTTCATACTCGCAGAATTCAAAATCTACACTAATTATAATTTTAATGTGATTAAATTAGATATTTTAAATATATAATTAGAAAAAAATCTAAATTTATTACTTTTAATATTCTTTTTATCTTTTTCTATAGTAATTTATCGTTTTTTATTACTTTCAATTTATAAGTTAAACCTTATGGAAAATTATAAACCTAACTATTTATTTCTCTATTGTCCTACACAACCTAATATTAATGTGATAAAATCAAAACATGTCTCAACTATTAATCTATGTTAGAAGTGAATAAATGAATAAGGACAAACTAATAGCAAACACATTTTAAAAGGGGTCACTATAATTGATCGTACCTGATCATAAGAGACCGTCAAGGTCCACGAGCTTTAAGTTGAGCAGCGGTTGAGTGTGAGGTAGGGGAGGGGGCAATGCAAGATACTCTGATACCAAAGTGAGGTTCAGAGCGAGAGCAAGTAAAGTAGGCGGGGTAGAATGAATGAATGAATAGATACCTAGCCCTCTCGAGTGAGAGGGTTTATATAACCCCTAACGTTGGGCCAAGGTCTTCAATGTTAGGCCACAATGAGGCCCAATAATGAAGATTGTCATAGTTTACGGGTTTATAGAGTCCAGCACACGGCTTCCTCCTTGGTCAACTACCCCAAGAAAGTATAGAAGTTGGACCCGTTATTCTCGGAGGGCAGGTTGATGACGCTGTGGGGCACGTGGGTCATGTTCTTTTAGAGAACACATGGGGAAATGCCCAATGATCCTCAATTTGGGATGCATGCTTTTGGGCCTTTGTAAAGGCGCCAGATTGGGCCTCCCTAGCGATGGGGCAAGTGTCGGTCCAGTCCAGAACAAGATCCCCCCCCCCCAAGTTATTTCCCTTAGGAGAAAGAGTGATAACTTGATATCAGTTAGAGTGTCAGGGAAGTGTTGCCCAAGAGGGGAAACTGTCAACTCCCGTCGAGGACAATTACGTGATTCATGTCGAGGAAGACCCAGAGATTTGCATGTGGTATGGTCGACCATATTTGGGAGAATCTCATTGGTTGACTTCGTCCTTTGCTCATATTAATGAGATTCTCGTTGGGAATCTACGTTTGTAGGGAGGTGAGGAGTTTCCTCGAACGCACGTCTTCGATGTGCCCATATGTAAGGCGTTGTAATAATGTCGAGTGCTTGTCTGGCAATGAGATTGGAATGAAATAAGTGTGTGGTTTTGTGTGAGATGTTGTGGGGGATGTGTCCTCTCACGAGCCCCACATGGCAGTTGTTTAGGGTGTCATCAATACATAGGGTAGTCTAAGTGCCCAAGTAATTATGACTTTTCGCATGCTACCTCGTGAGGTGAGGGCTATCTATAAAAGGGGAATAAGAGATTTAATTTGATATTTTCAAGCTCTCTATCCTCCCATTTCCCTTGCGTTTGTCTCCTCCAACACAGTTGTAGACACCTTCATGTTCATCTCATATAAGTAAGTGATTTCATCTTGATCGTGTTTTTTCTTAGATTTTTTAGATTAAACACTTGGGTTTACGGATGAACCTCTGGATGAAGATTCATGGTCTTTGGAATGAGCCTCCGTGGATGTTCATCTCGGTTCACAGATATGGATGAAGATTCATATGTTCTAGGATGAACCTCCATGAATGTTCATCTGGGTTCATGAATATGGATGAAGATTCATGTCTCCAGAATTTCGGTCTAATCTGCATCGGGGTCGTCCCCCCATATAGTGGGGAGGATTTGGGCTTTTTTTCTCGTTTGATGAAATGTCTCTGCATAGGGTTTCGACTTCTTTGGCATTTTCTATCTAGGGTTTGGGTTGAGGACTACTCCTCGACGCATTCATCGCTCTTTCACTTGATTTGCGGTGGAAATGTGAATTTGATGATGTCGAATTCACAGTTTTCCCCTACTTTTCAAGTACGATGGCACAACTAATCGAGGAAGACATCGTGCATGATACTAACGAGAGTGGCATTATGGTTGCAGATAATCCTTTGGCTTGGGTCGCGCCCGAGCCTTAGAGTAAAAGGTCATGTTTTTCGAAGGACGCTTTTGATGCATTCAATGTCCCCAAGGACTGAGCAGAGGGTGCCTACACCAACTGGGTGCTTCAAATCCCTCATCAAAGTCGAAGGATATGCTCTTCATTCCCAGGAAAACGCTTTCTTATGTATAATATCGCCTTTAAAGAAGTGGGGATTCATTTTCCCTTCAAGGATTTCCAAGTGGGGGTCTTCTAATGGTTGCAATTGGCCTCCTCCTAGCTTCATCTGAATGCACGTGCGTTATACGAGCGTTCGAGATAGTATGCCAACATCTCAAGATTGGTGCCACTTTGACCCTCTTCTTTCGTATATTTCACCTACAACGACAGACCATTAGAGGACGACAAACCTGGGTGTCGTTCAAACAGTTCGAAAAACTCTTCCGGCCATACCTTGAATCTGTGTGCAACTCCAAAGAGAGGTATTTCATCGTGAAACCTCTTACTGATGCGGTCATGGATTATTTGTACGACCGCTTGGAAGAGGCCGAGGATGGTCAGATAGTGGCTTGATTGACAATGAAGTTTCCTCTTGAGTGGCAATGGAATCATTTTGAGCAGAAGCCCGAGTATTATACGGTGAAGCCCGAGGATTTAGGTGCCCAGGATAAGCTCTCTTACGATAAGGTAGCGGCTTATGTCAAGAGCTTCTCCTAAGCAAAGTATGTGGACGTGGACAATAACTTCCTTTTTGACTATAAAGGGGAGCATCTTTTTGTTCCCCGGCTAATTAACACGAAAGCGCTCCTTGAGTGCTCCTCTGATGAGGAGGTGTAATACAGTGGGAGAACTGACTTTTAAGTTTTGTATTTTATCACAAATGTTGCGGATACCAAGAGTCACCATCAACTTTTCTTTTATCCAATAAAGGAAAGGGTGAAAAAGCAAGAAAGACCTTTTGAGAATTTTCTGAGTAAGGGGAGTAGGTTATGAAAAGGGAATGTTTTAGCACCCTTTTCATCCATAGTTATCTACGGGCTCTTAATCGCTAGCTCACTTTGAAAATGCTCTGTGTTTGTGTGTTTGAAAATATTTTGAAAAGATGCCTACGTGCGGAAAACTTTGTAATGATTGTCGTATTGTTGAGAATGCATACAAAGTGTTTGTCTTTGAAAATATTTCAAAAAAGAGTGTATAGGTGAGAAAAGTTTTGTTTGTGAGAAAGAGACTATGAGCTATCTACCTACTCAAAAGGTCTTTGTTATTTTCCTCGTTTCCTTTAGATAGTGTTATCCTACCATTAGTTAGTAGGAAGCCCTATCATTGGATCTTTGAGGGACATGCGCGGGTCATCGTACAATCACAAAGGTAACTCATAATACGCTTTTAGCAATTATCATAAGGGGCTAAGATCATTTGTCGAGGCAGCATCGAATGGTCATCGAGGGACTATGATCTTTTGCCCGAAGGATCTTTGCTAAATCATCCCACGTTTGAGGGACGTGACTGTTTAAATATGAGGCAACAAGTGAGGGTTACCCCAGAGGTGTGCGTGTGTGAAGTGTTTTAATTTCAGTTATTTGTCTTGAGATTACATTTTCTAACGTTTGTTTTTATGTCTTTCCATGCACGCCTAATTACTATACCGTTAAATATATACATGCATTCATACATAATTGCGAAAAAGTAAAAATGCGGGAAATAATCTACGATATTACAATGCTTCGGGAATGGGGAATTACAAACCTTAAAATGAGGGGAAAATGTAAAGAAGTCCTAATTTATCTATTACATACCATTGACAGTTACATAATGATAATAAAGGCAAAAAATAAATAAACGCGCAGAGATTGAAAAGGGAAAGATGTCAAGACCCTAAAAAATTTCTAAGTGTTAAAGAAAATATTTTTGTTGTTTTTGTTTTGGTTTAGAAAAATTATTTTTAGTGATTAATCCTAATTCTAGTTAATTTACAATTTAATTAATAAAAATAAAATCAAGGTGTGATTAAATTAAATCAATTTCTATTTATGAAAATTAAATTAATTAATTAAAAAAACTCAAATCTAATTTTTTTTAATGATTTTTTGTGATTTTTGTTGATTAAATAAAAAAATGAAATTGATTAAAAAAAGAAAAGTAATTAATTAAAGAAAAAGAAAACTGGAAATGGGCTTGCAGTGTAAGCAAATTAGGGGGTATGAGAAAGCAAAAATCTTAGGCCCAATAATGAACCCAAAGGGCTTGTGCTGGATCTGATGAGGAAGATCCTTGATGGTTCATGGTGGGGGTGCGCATATGAGGCATTGGATCTGACCTGATGAGATCTGATGGCCAGAATATGAAGCACACAGTGTGCACGTTGGACATGTATATCATTGAATCTACAAGGAAAATATGGAAAAATAATATGCCAGAGGCAGGGATCGAACCCCTACCCTGGCACACAAACGCTTTAACATACACACACTTGCCGTTGGGGCGGTCATTTCATTTGGTAAGTAAATACAAATGAATAAATATATAATAAAATCAATTCAATTTTAAAATTTTAAAATGCAGTCAAAAACGGGCGGGCCCCTGTTGTTTGGATCAACCATTTAGAACGCCTTGTTTTGCCATGCTAGCCCTGTCGGTCTTAACCAAAACTCAGGGACGCTAGAGTCAACCTCCAGTTGTCTTCTCCGGCTGTCCCAAAATGCCAAACCTGCAAAAACGTCAATTTTGAAAAGCCAAAAGTATCCTATCCTATTAAATCAGGTACTGTGAATCCATTGGTGGGGTTCTCTTAATCTGAAAATGCCTATATGCAGAGATTCGACGGTTTCAGTTTGTGTTGCCCTAGAAATGGCCAAACTTATTCCTGCTCTACAGCTTACATGTTATGCATTATATTTGTTCTAATGATGCATACAAACATATACGAACACATGAAATTAATCAGTAAGTCCTAAATTGAAACACTCAATCTTGAGAATCTTACTAAAACCGGTGAGATCGAGTAGCTCGTTAAGGCCGTGCTTTGGCTTGATCTTGAACTCTGGAGAACTCTTGGGGACCTCAGGAATGGATTGATGGCTTTTGTTTGGATGGAGAATGTCTGAAAATGTTAGATGCAATTTGCACTTCTTTTAGAATTTTCATGAACACGATTTTGGCTTTGGAGGCAGTTGTGTCCCTCCACTCTAGATCTGGATGTTGTGCATATATAGAACATTGCATTAGGTTAACAAAAATAACACAAATTAAATGGAATCGTGGTGTTTCAATTTTGCTCAAAAACTTTCCAAAAAAAGAGATTTACTTCCCTTCTTGGTTTTGCACAATTATGGCATGTTCTAACAGGCTAGCATGTGTTGTATTAGGCTCTAAGAAACCACTCATGCGCCTGGCCCATTTGCCTTGTACTTAATTTAACTTATTTTTCATTTATTTGAATAAAACAAAATAAATATAAATAAAATAATAAGAAAATATAGGGAAAGGTATGAGTGATCTTAGGAGTCTTTCACAAGGTCATGGACATGTTTGAAGTCCAAAAAGTTAGGTCACAAGTCCAAAATTTCAAGTTTGCACATTTTGCATTTCATGCATTTCTAAAAAATTTCCCAAATTGTGTAACTTATAACTTGCTCAATTCTCATATTTTTAAGGTGATATTGGACTTTTTGAAAATATCAAGATGTCCTCTACAATTTCTCTTTTTATCATTTTTGCATTTGGAGACTTTATCTTAATGTAAGTTGCCTTGACAAAAAGTGTCCTTTGTTGACTTTTGAAAACGACATGTAATGTATTAGCTCATATCTTTCAAATGAAGCATTTTTTGGACTTGAGCATAAAACAAAGTTATATAGAATTGGATTTCCTTCAAAATTAGATTTGGTTGGGGAAAAGTTGATGAAGCATGTGAAAGTTATGATTGGTCAAAGTTCAGTTGACTTCTCCTAAGGAAACCCTAATTTGGCAATTCTTGACTTTTGATGATTTGAGGGATTCCCTTGGGGAATCATGATCAACCCTTGATAAAATGATGAATATCACTTTAAAATGTTGATATTGACAAAAAATCTTTAAGTTTGATTGTATGTTGACCATAGTTGACTTTTTACCCAATACCGTTGATTTTCAACCATCTGAGCCATTGACTGAGCAAATTTGTGATGTAGAACTTGAAAATTGACATGAACATTGTTGAAGACCTATGGAGATCCATGGAAATCGTCTTGGACCCTTGAAAATCAATCTTCCTTGAGAATCACTATGATACGGTGGGAGAACTGACTTGATGTTTTTGCGTTTTGATCGCATTTATGCATATAGCAAGAGTCGCCACCGACTTTTCTTTTATCCAAAAGGGGAGGTAAAAAAGCACAGGAAAGACCTTTGGATATTATTTCTCGGGTTCGGGGGGTATATTATGAAAAGGGAAGGTATTAGCACCCTTTTCATCCATGGTTTTCCATGGGCTCTTAGTTACTCGCTAGATCACTTGCTTTTGTTTGACAGTATGCTTGTGGTGTGTTTTTTGAAAGTATTTTGAAAATGCCTTTGTAATGGTTCTCGTTTATATAAGAACACGTACAAAGTGTTGTTTCGAAAAATAGTTCAAAGACGTGTTTGTGGAAAGGTGTTTTTGAAAGTGGTTTTGAAAAGATGGTTTGTAATGGTTCTCGCCTCTATAAGAACGTATACAAAATGTCTTGTCTTTTGAAAATGTTTTGAGATGAAAGTGTTGGTATAAAAATGTTTTTGTTGTGAGCAAGCGAGCAACTAGGAGCGAATCTACCTACTCGAAAGGTCTCAAATGTTCTTTTCTTCCTCCTTTAGATGTTTTTATCTTACCATTGATTTGGTAAGAAGCCCCATCGTTGGATGTGAAGGGACAGGCGCGAGTCAATTTTACAGTCATTGAAAGCAACTTATGAGACACTTTAGCAATTTTCGTAAGGGACTAGATCATTTTATCGAAGGCAACATCGAGGGTCATCGAGGTACTACGATCTTTTTTTATCGAAGGTTCATTGCTAAAGTGTCCCATATTCGAGGGACATGACTGTGTTTCCAAGGCAACGAGCGAGGCTACCCTAGAGGTGCGCGTGTGAAAAAGTGTTTTTGTTTCAAGTTATTTTGTCTTTGAAATTAGGTTATCTAGCGATTGATTTTAAATCTTGCCATACACGCCTAATTACTATACAGTATAAAGAAAACAGTAAATTGCGGAAATTGAAATTCTACGCTATTACAGAGCTTTCAGGAATAGGGGTACAATTTTTTACAAATGGGGATGAGTCGAATGCGATTAAAAGTATAAATAGCAAACAATACAACCAAATCGAATTGAAAATGAACAAACATTTAAACTAGCGCAATCTATAAAATTAACTAGTAAAATAAATAACACTATAATATTTTTGATATTTTATCATATAAGGAAAATTAAAAGAAAGTTAAACCTTAATTCTATTTTTATGATTTTTTATCAAGTAAACAAAAGAAAATAATACTATACTGTTTTTTTTTTATGATTTTTTTTTGGGGAATAGTTTAAGTGATAATTAATTAAAACCTAAAATTCTAATTAATTTAATAAAAAAAGTTAATTAAATAATTAGGAAGTTAAACCTTAGTTAAAAAACCTAACCCTAATTTATTAAGAAAAAAAACTTAATTTAAAAAAAAGTAAAATAGTGAGGTGGGAGCTGGAAATTCAAAATTGGGCTGAGCTAAATGGAGTAAGGCCCAATTATTTGTTGAAAAAAAAATATATGGGTTAAGAAGGAAAAAAATGCAGAAAAAAAAATGCCTTCCATGGGTCTCGAACTCGATACATCACGCTTGTAAGCCAGCACCCCCAAACATTAGACTATGTTCTCATTCGTTTATTTATGTGCTTCTGTTAATATCTAAACTGAAGTTCAAAAATTGGATTGAGCCAAATAAGGCAGGCCTAAACCCAGTTTTGTGAAGGGAATGGAAAGGGATTTCTTGTAACCCTAATTCGGAGGGAGAGGCGCCGCCTGGTCTTCTTGGGGAAGGTTAACATTAAATTATTATTACTTTCCATAAATCCAAAATAAGAAAAATTAGAGAAAAAATTAGAAAATCTCTCTCCCTCTCCCTCGTTGAACTTCGTTGTTCTGAGATTCTGAGCAACAACACTCTTTTTATACCTCTGATTGTCAATAATAATGACAATATGATTCGAAAAATAATACTCCCTCCGTAAATCTTTATTCCTTCATCTCAACCGTAAACCGAAAACACTTCCCCTTTATCAACCTTCCTACGTAAATCAATCTCTCTGTCTCTTGCTCTCTCTCTCTCTCTCTCACGGTTTTCGGTTCTTATCATCTATTCTATAAATCTAGATTGAAGTTTTTATTGTTGTTGTTGTGTATTGTCCTACAGTTGTTATCTGTGGAGTTGATGTGAGTGAGTGTTATGGAGGTTGGGTGCTTCCTGTGCGTGTTTGAGATCGTAGAAATGAGCCGTCATGATTCAGTAACAGAAGGAATTGGTTTGGATAACTCTGACTTCACCGAAAGCTTGAAAATCTTTCCGGAGGTCGGATTCAGTAGTGGGAGGGATGGTTATACTATTTTTTTTATTGCATTATTACTTTATTTAGTTATCAAGCAGACGGAACTATGTTTATACAGTTGATTATCTGTGTATGTTAATTTTCTGTTTTGCTTCATTTTAACAGAACTCAAAAACAATATGTTCATGATGCAGGAGAGGAAGACTTACAGAGGTTATCAGTGACTCCGCGCTTTCTTTGACAGGGAAATAGGCTTCTGTGAACCTTTGTTTTGATCTTTATGAATTTCTGAATAGGTGATTTTCTGAAGGGTTGTGGTTTGAAGGAGATGATGAACAGAATAATGGGAATTTTTTTATGCTTGGTCCCTTTTTTACCAAAACTGTTTATGTATGTGGCTTGGTTGCTGTTACACTTTATTTCTTTTTGTATACTGTCATGAAAAAATGAACTCTATGATTTTTTTGTTTTGGTGATGTTGCTGCAGTTGTTCGATCCTCCTCTATTCTCTATACTTCTGTGTATTTTATAATAGTAGTGGGATAACATTTTGGGGGGAAATGTTTGGCAAGTTTGAACACTTGGGGCATGCTGTTGTTATATCTTTTTGGTGCAGTTTTTATGTTGCCTACTTTATACAATTGGTGGGATGTTTTGTTAGCAGGTTTGGACAGCAATGCAGCCTGTACTTGACAGTATTTTGGCCTCTTGTATTTCTCTTTTTTTTTATGCAAACTGTTTTTCTCTTTGTCTTTTTCGACAGCATTTTCTTTGTGAACCAAAAGAAACATACACATTTTTTGTGATTTGCAATGAAAATAATGCTTTGGACGGATGATCAGAAACTGATTGACAAAGATAAATGAGGCCCTTGTTGGGCTTTTGGAAAAATGGTTAAATGATGAATTCCTTAAACTGTATACTGATTCTTTGAGCAAACCCTAATGATGAGAAGAAATTCATTCTTAAACAAATAGTTCCTGAATTTTTTACATGCTTGCTAATTTTATTTCTTGTTTCATGTATGAGCAACTTGGGCAATGAGGATAATCAGTGAAGAGCGGCCTACCGCGCTTGATGGAGACTTGAAGAAAACAAAAAAAAAATCAATTTTTAGGAATCTTGTATTATTGCGGTTTTTGTAACATTGTCGTTTTCTTTTGTAACTTGTATTTTAGGACTTGGAGACTTGTAAAGTATATTCAAATAAAAATGACGTCTTGTTGTAAATCTTGAATTCTTGAATAAACTTGAATAATCTTGAATAATCTTGAATTCCAAAGCGACTTAGAAAATCTTGCATTTGAATAATGACGCTCTTGAAGAAATTAGCTTTGACAATTTGATTTGATTCATGAGAATTGTGACCTTGAATTTAAAATAATTCACGTGAGTGAACCATAAAAAATTTGGACGAAACTTGTGATATCGCATAGCGCTTTGTTGACTTGAATTGAAATCCAAAATTTTATTCAAATGAAATCCTCAAACCATTCCCCTAATATCCTAAGCCCAAATTCCAACATGGTGACTTGGATTCAAAATCATGGTTGTTTAAATGACAGTCTTAATCTTCACATTTTGTCCAAATCAAATTTGCCTTCAAAATGAACTTGCGCGCCACGTTCAATTAAAAAATGAGCTTCATTGCCAAACAAACATGTTCTGAGAACATTCGTCGATCTTTCAACAAACTGTGGTTAAGAACAATTAAAAATCAACAAATGTCTTGCGACGATTCGATAATTTTTTAAAGTCTTCCAAACACAATTTTCTTTTGATCTCTGAAGATAAACTCGTGAGCGACATCACTTATGACCATAAACAGAAATAATCGTCTCAAGGTTTTGTAATTTGAAGAAAACAAAATTCTTAGAAATCAGACGACCGTTATTTAAAATTAGGTCAAATTTCATGACGCGACTTCTAACACAATTGAATTTTGGTGATCTTCTACACGTAATCAGCTCTTGATTTGTGAAGAGAAATTAGAGGTGACATCAAGGAAAATCACACGCAAGAAAAGCTACTATAAATTATCGAAAAATGAAGAAGTTTACAAGCACTTGAACTTTTTTTCTCGCAAAAGGGTTAATTTTGGGGTTGCTGTAGTTGTTTTTAGTTATCTGGACCATTGATCGGGAAAACTTGCAATGCGAGGTTTGAAAACTGGCTTAAATAATCTTGAGGAGACATGAAGCTCTATGAAGACCATTTGAAACCTTGAAGACACAATTTTCTTTGAGAGGTGCAAAAACCCTAATTGTCGATTTACTGCTTAGGAAGAGAATTTGTCTGATCAACTTCTGAGCCAAATTGAATACTCGAGAAACCCTAGGATAGTATCTTGGATGAAAAATAGGAGGGCAAATTTTAGGGTACAACAGCTGCCACTGTTCAATCTTCTTAAACTTGAAAAGTGAGATCGACATGATTGTCGTTTCTAGCTTGAAAGTGGAAGATGATTGAACACTAGAGTGCCCAGAAATTTGCACTTGATGATGCGCTGGTTGATTGTGTAGGGAATGGGCTTAAAGATTCCATTTGGAGAAATGATGGAGAGTTGTCGAAGATAGGCTTATAGATGACATCCAAAGGTGATTGTTGATAGAAGTGGACGAAGTCTGAACTCGACTTTAACATAAAAGAAATCAAAATAAACCTTTGGTCGATTTAAACTGGAGCTAGCAGAAGTCTTGAGTGTTGTTGGAAAGAATCAGAATATCTTTTGGAGCAATTTAAACTGAACCAAAAGATATCTTGGATTAATCTTGACTGGAAAGCATCAGAATAAATCTTGGTGCAATTTATCTGAACCAGAGAAAATTGTCGGTGGGGAAGAATCAGAATAAACCGTTGAGAGGTTTAAACTGAAACAGTAGAAGTTCAGAGAAGAATCAGAACAAATCGTTGAAAGATTTATCTGAACCAGTAAAATCTGGATAAGAATCAGAATAAATCGTTGAGAGATTTATCTAAACCAGTAAGAATCTGGAAATGAATCAGAACAAATTGTTGAGAGATTTATCTGAACCAGTAAGAATCTGGAAACGAATCAGAATAAATCATTGAGAGATTTATCTGAACCAGTAAGAATCTGAAAACGAATCAGAATAAATCATTGAGAAATTTATCTAAACCAGTAAGGATCTGGAAACGAATTAGAATAAATCATTGAGAGATTTATCTGAACCAGTAAGAATCTGGAAATGAATCAGAATAAATCGTTGAGAGATTTATCTGAACTAGTAAGGATTTGGAAACGAATCAGAATAAATCGTTGAGAGATTTATCTGAACCAGTAAGAATTTGGAGATGAATCAGAATAAACCGTTAAGAGATTTATCTGAACCAGTAAGAATCTGGAAATGAATTAGAATAAATCGTTGAGAGATTTATCTGAACCAGTAAGAATCTGGAAATGAATTAGAATAAATCATTGAGAGATTTATCTGAACCAGTAAGAATCTGGAAACGAATCAGAATAAATCATTGATAGATTTATCTGAACCAGTAAGAATCTGGAAACGAATCAGACCGTTGAGAGATTTATCTGAACCACTAAGAATCTAGAAAAGAATCAGAATAAACCGTTGAGAGATTTATCTAAACCAGAAAAGATATCTGCGGGAAAGAATCAGAATAAACCGTTGAGATTTTATCTGAACCAGCATAAGTTTGAAGGAAATATTTTCTATGTAGATGGTCGACCAGTCTTTTCTCGGGAATTGATC
This sequence comes from Vicia faba, assembly GCA_948472305.1. Lineage (NCBI taxonomy): Eukaryota > Viridiplantae > Streptophyta > Magnoliopsida > Fabales > Fabaceae > Vicia > Vicia faba. The sequence goes on from OX451740.1 coordinate 1,122,101,451, forward strand.
TGTAATGGATTTGTTGAAATTATTTGTCTGTCAGAAATTTGTTGATAATAATTTCCTGTTTATTGATTCTTTCCTGAAAAGGTGAAGAGTTAATTGTATGCAATGCTATGATGTATGCAATGCATGGTATGATGTTGTTTTCTCAAAATGAAGGAGATTGCACTGTATGTACTTGTGTTGTCAATGCTATAACGTATGAATGCAAATGTATGGTCATAAAGATTGTTCGTGTCGTAGTGTTGCTAGAAGCGGGGAAAATAAATCCCTGAGTACTGTTGGGAAAGAGGAGTGTAAGTCTCTATACTTTGTTGAAGTTTTAAGCGTTGATGGGTGAGTTTCCATTTATTAGAGAAATAAACTTTATTGTAGAAGGGAAACGTCGGACATTGCTTATGGACTTCGTGAAATCCGGCTGGGGAATCCTGAGAAGGTGGGCAACTTTCACTGGGGAACCTTTGGAGCGGTAGTTGGAGGTTTTGCTCTGTCAAGGATATGAGAGCGCTTGATACCATTAGGTTGCATATTGGAAATACGTTAGCGATTATGTGGTAGGATGTCCTTGTTTCTGCTCTTGCTGGAGAAGGTACCTGCGGGGATTTTATGGAATGGCCTATAAATATTATTCTATTTCTTAAAGCCATTAGTAATTGTCTTTTCGTTTTCTGTTCATTTGTAAACAGTAATCACGTTCAAATGCATATATTCAAAAATAAATCATTGGACGTTTTTGTAAACAAAACACAAAAATAAAGAAAAACAGATGGTTTTGCACTTTCAAAAGGGATATCTTTGTATTAACTTGAATAAGTCTTTTTTGTACAACGAGACGAACATTCTAGTAAGATAATGTCATCGTAGAAAATGAAAATTGATACAAAGAAAAAATAGCTATGTGAAATAATCCCATGGGGTTCCCATTCTGCTATAGTCTTCGTGTCTCTGAGTGTCTTGTCTACTTGTCGCCTCGGCGAAGCTGATTGGATTGATTAGAACCGTTTGAGCTGGTTGGTCAATGTTGAAGATTGTCTACAATATGATCCAACGGGACATAGTCATACGCTTTAATTCCCTAACTTTTTCCTGGACCGCCCTTTCGGGTTTTCGATCCACCAGGATACCCTTTTTTGCCCAAGCCGCCCTTTCAGGTTTTCAGCTTGCTGGGTGTACAATTTTTTTTGTATTTTATCCCTAATTTTTTCCCGAACCTTTTGGTTCGCCGGGATGCCCTAATTTTTGCCTAGGTCAGTCGACCTAGCGGGTCCTTGTTCATGCGTAGTATCTTTTAACTATGTCCATATTTACAGGGCGTGGGAGGTCGTCACCATCCATAGTGGTCAAGATCACTTCTCCACCAGAGAATATACTTTTGATTACAAACGGTCCTTCATATGTAGGAGTCCATTTTCCCCTAGGATCACCTTGTGGCAAAATGGTACGCTTGATTACCAAGTCACCGACCCGATATACCTGACGTTTGAACTTTTTGTTAAAAGCTTTGATCATGCGTTTTTGGTACATCTGACCATGACAGATAGCTGCAAGCCTCTTCTCATCAATCAAGTTCAACTGGTCAAGTCGAGTCTAGATCCAATCTTCTTCGTTCAAACCAGAATCCTTCATGATCCTCAGAGAGGGGATCTGGACCTCAATAGGTAAGATAGCCTCCATGCCATATACCAGAGAATAGGGTGTTTCCCCAGTTGATGTGCGAGTTATGGTACGATACCTGTGGAGAGAAAACGGTAGCATCCCATGCTAGTCTTTGTATGTGACTGTCATTTTTTGTATGATCTTCTTAATGTTTTTGTTAGCAGCTTCTACAACGCCATTCATCTTTGGCCGATAAGGGGAAGAATTGTGATGCTGGATCTTGAATTGCTCGCATAAGGCAGTGATCATAGTGTTGTTTAGATTCGTACCATTATCAGTGAGGATTCTCTCTGGGATACCATACTGACATATGAGATTCTGTTTGATGAACCGGGTGACAACATTCTTGGTAACGGAAGCGAAGGAAGTTGCCTCAACCCACTTTGTAAAATAGTCGATGTCCACCAAGTTGAAGCGGTGTCCATTGGAGGTTGTTGGCTTGATTTCCCCAATCATATCTATTCCCCACATAGCAAAGGGCCAAGGATCCATCAAGACATTCAGAGGAACCGGAGGGACGTGCACTTTATCGGCATAAATCTGACACTTATGGCAAGTCCGAGAGTGTTGAAAGCAGTATGCCTCTATGGTAGACCAATAATAGCCTACCCACAGGATTTTCTTTGCCATTGTATGCCCGCTGGAATGGGTGCTAAAAGTGCCTTCATGTAATTCAACCATGATCTTTTCAGCTTCAACCTTGTCTACACACCGAAATAATATAGAGTCATGACTGCGTTTGTACAAAATGTCGTTACAAAGGAAGAACTTAGTCGAGAATCTTCTTAGGAACTTCTTGTCATTCACCAATAATAGCCTACCCGCAGGATTTTCTTTGACATTGTATGCCCGCTGGAATGGGTGCCAAAAGTGCCTTCATGTAATTCAACCATGATCTTTTCAGCTTCAACCTTGTCTACACACCGAAATAATACAGAGTCATGACTGCGTTTGTACAAAATGTCGTTACAAAGGAAGAACTTAGTCGAGAATCTTCTTAGGAACTTCGTGTCATTCACTGAAGCTCCTTCTGGATATTCCTGAGACTCGGGATACCTTTTAACTTCATGGAACCAAAGTTGATCCACTACTTCTTCAGTACCGATCTCGTGACAGTAGGCTGGTTCATCCATCCGCTCAATGGTGATCTGAGGAGTCTCGTTATCCTAATTAAGTTTAAACATAGACGACATTGTAGCTAGTGCATCTGCTAGCTGATTTTCTTCTCGCGGGAAATGCTCGAAAGTAATCTTCTCAAAATATGGCAACAATGTCAACACATGTTCTTTGTAAGGGATAAGGTTAGGGTGTTAGGTGTCCCATTCCCCTTTGATCTGACTGATGACCAAAGCGGAATCTCCAAACACAACCAAAGATTTGATCCCCAAATTTATGGTAGCTCTGAGACCAAAGATGCACGCTTCATATTCTGCCATGTTATTTGTACAATCGAAGCAGAGTATTACGGTAAAGGGAGTATAACACCCTTCAGGAGATACGAGTACATCACCAATACCATTGCCAAGTACGTTGGATGCCCCGTCGAAAAACAGGATCCATCGGGATCCATGTTCAGGTCCGTCATATGGTCTGATCTCTTCACAATTATCTATTGTTATGATGACCTCATCTGGGAATTCAAACTTCATGGATTGGTAGTCTTCCACGGCTTGATGAGCAAGGTGATCAGCCAGTACACTGCCCTTTATTGCTTTCTGGGTAGTATATTGTATGTCATATTCCGTCAGGATCATCTGCCATCTTGCTATTCTCCCAAAGAGAGCAGGCTTCTCAAAGATGTATTTTATTGGATCCATTTTAGATATCAACAAAGTAGTATGGTTCAGCATATACTGTCTCAGCCAACAAGCAGCCCATGCTAGAGCGCAACAAGTTTTCTCGAGCAGTGAATATCTTGTTTCACAGTCGGTAAACTTTTTGCTCAGGTAATAAATAGCATGCTCTTTTCGGCTAGACTCGTCATGCTGCCCCAACACACACCCCATTGAGTTTTCTAAAACAGTCAGATACAAGATCAATGGCCTTCCCTCGACGAATGGCAACAACACAGGAGGCTCTTGTAGGTATTCTTTGATTTTGTCAAAAGCAACTTGACATTCGTCATTCCATTTGACTACTTGATATTTCTTCAACAATTTGAAGATCGGTTCACAAGTAGCTGTCAGGTGAGAAATGAATCTGGCGATGTAATTCAAACGTCCCACAAATCCTCTGACTTCCTTCTCAGTATGAGGAGAAGGCATCTCTTGTATCGCTTTAACCTTGGCAGAATCAACCTCGATACCTTTGTTGCTGACGACAAAGCCTAGGAGTTTACCAGACCGTACCCCGAACGTGCATTTATTTGGGTTCAACCTCAGCTTGTATTTCTTCAGCCTCTCAAACAGCTTCTGTAAATGATTGAGATGTTCTTCTTTCGTTTGAGATCTGGATATCATATCGTCCACGTAGACCTCTATTTCATGATGTATCATATCGTGAAATAGAGCTACCATGGCACGCTCATAGGTTGCCCCAACATTCTTTAGTCCGAATGGCATGACCTTATAGAAGAATGTGCCCCACTGTGTAATAAAGGTTGTTTTATCCATATCCTCAGGCGCCATTTTGATTTGGTTGTAGCCTGAGAAACCGTCCATGAAGGAAAACACTTTGTGTTGTGTCGTATTGTCAACTAGAATGTCAATATGGGGAAGTGGGAAATCATCCTTTGGGCTTGCCCTATTCAAATCTCCGTAGTCCACACACATTCTCACTTTGTCGTCTTTCTTGGGCACGGGAACAACATTGGCAACCCATTTGGGATAAGAGGTGACAACCAAGAATCTAGCATTGAATTGCTTCATGACTTCTGCTTTAATCTTTTCTGACATATCAGGCCTCATGCGGTGAACCTTTTGCTTTACTGGAGGACAATCTTCTCTTGTAGGCAGACGATGTACCACAATGTCTATATCAAGTCCCGGCATGTCTTCATATGATCAGGCAAAGACTTCAACATAATCGTGTAACAACTGAATCAGACGCTCCTTAACATTGGGTTCCAAATTGGCACCCACCTTGACTTCCTTTTTGTCCTCCTCAGTACCTAAGTTAACTGTTTCAACCGGCTCTTCGTGAGGCTGAATGGTCCTTTCTTTCTGTTGCAACAACCTGGCCAACTCCCTTGGCACCTCACAATCTTCCTCACTTTCGTCGTCGGCTTGGTAGATCGGATTTTCAAAGTCACAATAGGCCATAGCAGAACCGTTACCCATGTGATCCTGAGTGGATGTAGATCTGCATTTTAATATGTGAGTGTGTGTAAGAGCATAACTACCTTTGAAAGAAATAAAATGTAAGAAAGAAAGACAAAGAACACAAAATTTATATGCAAAAACGTCCATGATTCATTAATGACATATGAGAATGGAGTGACAACCCTCACAAATGGACCTTTGTGCCTCGGGTAAGACACAAGGTTTTAAAAAGTCTGAATTATTTAAATATTACAAGCCTGAAAACATTAAAAGACAATTACTATTGAATAAAAGTAATAGGAATGAAATATTTGGTCTCCCAATTGTTGAGCCCTCCGTCGATGGTTGGGAAAATCCATTCGTCCATATCACAACTGCCATCACTGTCTTCTACTGTATTGACTCCCTGATTGCTGATACGCAAAGGTGGTCCCCCGGTACGAGAACGTCGAACAGCTCTTTGGGCCTCTGTAGTGAATCCCAAACCAAATTTGTCAGACTTATAGGGAATATCTGGAAGCTGACCCCATATGGTACACCCTCCTTCTTTAACTACTGCTCTAGCATCTTTCAAAGAGGCCATATTCAATGGAGGCCTGGTAATCTTCAGAATTTTGGGAGTAGACTTGGTTGCCGCAACTATCTCTGGAACCTCCTCAAAGTTTTGACAGGGAGTCTCAATGAATTCACCATCTATTTCAACATACCTGAAAGAGTTCAGATGGCTAACCATGTACTCCTCTTCTCCGTGAACTGTGACAATTTTTCCTTTGATCGGGTATTTTAGCATTTGGTGTAGGGTAGAAGTGACGACACCAGCACCATGGATCCAGGGTTGACCCAATAGACAAGAGTATGAAGGGCGAATGTCCATCACATAGAAAATTGAGTCAAAAGTCTGAGTTCCAACTTTTATGGGGATACTAACTTTCTATGTGCACTGTCCTCTTTGAACCATCAAAGGCCCTTACTATGATGTTGCTAGGCTTTAAGGTGAGCCCCTCGCAGTCCAGTCGGTCGAGAGCGTTTTTGGGAAAGACATTCAATGATGAGCCGGTATCCACCAGAATGTAGGCAAGTGTGGTGCCCCTGCATTTAATGGAAACATGCATGGCATCATTGTGCTTCCGTCCCTTAGAAGTTAAATCAGTGTCGGAAAAGCCAAATATGTTATCAGCAGTTAAATTGGCCACACAATTCTCAAATTGGTCGATGGAGGTCTCTTGGGGCACGTGGGCAGTCTTAAGAAACTTTACCAAGGCTTTGGCGTGGGCTTCAGAACACAAAAGTAAGGACAACAATAATATCTTCGAGGGGGTCTACCCCAACTGTTCTACAATGTTGTAGTCACTTTTCTTGATTATCTTCAGTATTTCTTCTATCTCCTTTCTAGAAGCTTCAAGGATGATCTCGAGACGCTCTTTTGCTTGGACAGGCTCATTCAAGACCTCTTTGCCCCTTGTCTCGGTAGCAGGGATAACAGTAGTAGTATCACCAGGAGTGTCGGTAGGAGTGGCAGTGGGAATGATCACAGGAGTAGCAACGGTCTTTGGAGAAATCTCGGGTGAGAAGACTCTTCCACTTCTTGTTATCTTACTGGTCCTAGTGATATTACCGATGTCAGGATCGATATCTCTCACAACTTCGTCTTTGACAGCCAACTGATCTTACTTGACGCCGTAGTAGTAAATGCCAGCCCCATAGTTCTAGGGAACAACTTTATCCGAAGAGTATGATATTGGTATTGGCATAATGATGATTAGAGGTGCAGACCTTGGAGCAGATGTAATCCTAATAGGTCTTTTGGTGGAGACCTTAGGAGGATTGTTGGAAATGGTGATTATCGAGACATCTTGATAAGAACTTCTGGTAAGTGGAAGCTTTTCAAATAAGATTTATTTGCTAGTCATCAGGCGCTGGACGCCTATCTTCAGTAACAAACAGTCGTTCGGTAGAGACTTGCATAAGTGACAATTTTTATCGCAGCCTGGGAACAGACCGGCTTGCAGTAGATTCTGTTTAATGGTCAACAGAGGAGTAATTAAGTCACTCACGGAGGAGACAAAATGATAATCACCAATGGAATTGATACCTTGGCCATGTCTGGGCATTGGCGCTGTTATTACATTAGGAGTTTTTAGGGGATCAAACTAAATCTCTTTTGCATTGTAAGGTCTTACACCTTATTCTTTAAGGCCCAACAGTCATTTGTATCGTGCCCCGGGCTTTCAGAATGATAGGCACATCGAGCGTTCGGGTTATAGCAAGGAGAAGCAGTATTGGGGTTCTTGGGAGATTCTTTTAAAGTTGCCAGATTGGTCTTCAGAAGGTGTGGCAAAACTTGAGACATGGTCATGTTGATCCGGGTAAATCGTCTCATGGGCACTTCTGGCTTGCGTTGATAATTTCTATGTTGATTTGGCACATGATTAGAAATCATAACAGCCCCTACCGCCGGGAGACGTTCAGTTTTGTTTTGATTCATATGGTCATATGCAGCACTGACTTCCTTCTTTCCAACAAAGGGTTTCTTCATCATGCTCGAGGATGCATCTCTTTGAATTTTGCCTCTTTTTATACTGGCTTCGACCCGCTCACCAGTCATGATTAATTCAGTAAATCCAGCCGAGGAACTTCCGATCAGGTGGTTGAAGAATAGTCCTGACAAGGTGCCTAGGAACATATCCACTAATTCTCTATCAGATAGAGGGGGCTGGACTTTGCCTGTGAGATCCCTCCATTTTTGAGCATAGGTTTTGAAACCTACACCTGCAACCATAGACATGCCTTGCAATTGTGTCCGAGTTGGAGCTAAGTCAGCATTATATTGGTATTGTTTGTAGAAGGCGGCAGTCAAATCTTCCCAATTGCGAATATTGGTCCCTTCTAACTGATAGAACCAATCCAACTGCGTCTCTGACAAGCTCTCCTAGAAAAAATGCACCCACAAATCCTTATCAGCAGTATAGGGTTGAATCTTTCTGACGTATGACCTTAAATGCAACTTCGGGCAAGAGACACTGTCATATTTAGTGAAAGTGGGGACCTTGAATTTCTGCGGGATGACAACCCCTAAGACAAGTCCTAACTCTTCAAAATAAAATATGGGTACCCTCTGGAACTCCATAGCATTCAAACGATCCTCTAGCTCTTTGTATTTATTATCAGGAGGAGGATATTGTTCCTTAGAGTAGTCAGGTTCTTCCTCTTCTTCGGATGCTGGGTTGTTGTTCACTTCCTTGGTCATGTCTTCTTGATTATCTCCTTCACCCGATGATGTTGCGAAGTCTAAAGTTCGTCTGGCTTGTCCTTGGAACCTTCTTCCCATGATCATAATACCGGGTGGTTTCTTCGCTTTCTTCTTCTTTCCTTTGGCCAGTAGAGTCTTCAACTCCTCTTGTCCTTTTGTCAGAGTCAAGAGCATTTGCTGAAACTGGACGTTCTGCGCCTGAAGATCTTTCACTGTCTGTTCAATATCCATCTCACTGAAATAAACAGTAGAAGAATAAGGAGACTTGTTGTAAGAAACCTGTATGATGTTATGATGAATGGAGATGCAATATGCAAATGATTTCAAGGAAATTAGAGATTTAAATTTGTTCAAACCAAAAAAGAACACACATTATATTAATAAAACCAAGTTTGAGTACATCATGCCTCTTTGGGCTTACAATGAAAGAAACAAAATACAACAAAAACTCCTAAGACAAAAAGATTGAACGCATCCTCTTTGCTGCGATGTAGGCGTTCAGATTCCGCTCTTCATGAAGCTGCTTGGTGAGTTCCAGAACCTTCTTCTCACTGGCGTAAAATTGGGCTTCAAAGGTGTCTAGCTCTTCCTTCAACTGAACCCAAGCTTTCTGCAAGTCCTCGAGAGAGGTAGGCATGTCAGGATGAAGGACAATGTATGGGACATCTCCTTCAACAACAGGCTCTATGATAACAGGGAGGATGGAAGGGTAAGGCATCACGAGTCTCTGAGCACGAGCCCGTACCCACCTAAGGTAAGGCTCGAGAGGGATAGAGTTTTTGTGTCCCAAAGTCCTACTGTCCACCTTGTTCACCATTCTCCAAGCTCGTGTAAACCTCTGGCGGTAACCTTGGTCTTCTTTGTCATAGACGAACACCAAACCTTGAATGAGCATCTCATGAGGGCCGTCTCTTCGGGCATACCTAAATTGTCGAAGAGCTAAGAAGGGATTGTAGGTGATACCTCCTCTAATACAAAGTAGAGGGACGTTACAGAATTCCCCACAGTGGTCAATGATATAGACATCTTCCAAGGATCTCGAACACCAACAGATGTCAGAATGGGTAAGGGACATCATCCTTTGGGACCATGTCAGTATTTGCTCGTTCTTAAATGTTGATTGAGGTAGGTGTGAAGTGAACCACTTAGCTAGTAGGGGGATACAACATAAAAGAGTACCTCTTTTCTTCACGGTGCGGGTATGAAGGCAGTGCAAGATGTCTCCCAGCAAGGTAGGTGCGAGATTGCGAGAGAGAAAGACTTTGATGGCATTAATATCTATGAATTGGTCTGAGTTGGGGAACATAACCAAACCATAGATGAGAACAGCCAGGATGTCTTCAAAAGCTTGGAAATTCATTTCGTCCCAGAATGAACGAGCCTTCTCTAATAGAAACTTAGCTAGGAAGCCTTTAACCCCGCTTCTTGTCTCCCAATTGGCTATGATGTCGGCCCTCTTCATATGCAAAGCTTCGGCGATGACTTCAGGTTTTGGAATCCCTTCTAGACCGGTGAACGGTATCTGATCAAGCATGGGCACCCTTAAGAGTATAGAGAACTCTTCCAGTGTAGGTACCAACTGATAGTCTGGGAAAGTGAAACAATGATGTACGGGATCAAAGAATTGGAACAACACACACATCATCTCTTCCTGGAAACTGGATGTAGCCAAACTGAGGAGTCGACCATATTTCTTGGTAAAAGGAGAATCCCCATGCACTTTTGAGGCTAACTCTTGAAGTTGAGGGTGTGCTTTTACAAAGCTGATTCAGATGGTGTTTCTTCGGATGGAACTCATGACCTACAAAACAAAAACAAAGATAAATTTCTAAATCCTTGAAATGGTTAGTGAGCATGCGTATGATGCTCATGATGTTTATGATGTTATGTACAAGTAAGTATATACACACAACAAACAAATCCCTATGTTTTAGGCTTGCATGGGTTTTATAGGTAAGTACCCTCTTGAAGTTTAGTTGGCTCAACCTGTCCTAGTAATAGTGATCGGGTTCTAAAGGATCTCAATATCACCTACCTTTCTCTTAGGCATTGTCTCAATACAACAATCTTTTCTTGTGGCCGAGATATCCCAAAAGTCCAACCTCAATGAGTGTAGTATCGAGTATCAACCAATTTTCAGCTCTACACCGAAACCGGTTATCTCACTATATCCTAATGGACAAGTTTGTTCAATTAGGGTTCTAAAGTCAGTTAGTGCTTCATGACGCCACTCAGCGGCCTCGTATTCTCCTTGATTCACCACGAGGGATACCGGTATCCACAAATGCGCCACACTAACATAGCCATTGTTTCAACCATATCAGTCTACGCCGTACAGTTTCCATAATCTATTGCTATTTACCTAAAAAGGTGTCCCAGATCCGGGTGGAGGATCAAAGCAAGTTGTTGTACCCCAAAATTTGCCCTCTCATTTTATCAAGATTTTTCATCACAATGCTCTTTGAACTCAAGATCAAGCTAGGGTTTACTCTGCCCAAGACATCTCCTTGCACCATTGACCTAAACTAGGGTTTGAGTTTGCACAGGGATTTTTGGACTTTTAATGCTCAAAGTGACTTTCATACTTCATGTTGGACTTACAAGATTACCTCTACCAAGTATCAAGCCTTGAATCAAACTTTTGCCTAGTCAATTAGATAGTTGACCTAGAAATCAGCTATATTGGGGAAAAAGTCAATTGTGGCCAATTTATAGTAAAACCTCATATATTTTGACCCACATTAACATTATGAACTCATATGAACCATTTGATAAAGTTTGGACCACAACTCCACAAGAAATTTGATCAGATCACCAAAAGGGCAAAATGGTCATTTTTAGGGTTTTGACTGCACAAGGGCAATTTCTGACTTTTGACCTAGCCAATGGCAAATTGGGTTCAAGCATGGATTTAAGGACTCAATGGCATCATCTTGACCTATTCACAAGGTTCAAAAGATCTCAAATGCATTGGATTGACAGATGAATTTTTCAGTCAACTGATCAAAATTTGACTATACACTGAAAAGTCAAACTTTGACTTTTTGGTCAAAATCAAGTGCCAAGGGTCATTTTTCATCAAGATGTGTCAAAACATGAAACTTGTTCGTCAAGAAACCCATTTTTGCAAATTAGGATTTAAAGTTGAAAAATTTTCATAACTTAGAATTTTTCTAAGTTATGAAATTTTCTTAATTTTTCCTAACTTTGCCCAACATTTTCACCATGATGCAATTGGATTCAAACAAAACTTCCAACATGAAATTTGTAGTACTCCACAAAGTCTACAACTTTTATTCACAAAGTTTACCCAGAGGAGGCTTGGATTTCAAGTTATGATTTTTGGAACAAGGGTCCATGAAACTTTTAACTTAGAGAAATTTTGCGCTAATTTAGGCAGGATTTTGACCTATCTTCATGGCCATTTTTCACATGGTTCCACTTGGATTCTCAAATTTCATTTCAAATATGTATTGTAGATAATTTTGCAAGCTTTCCAAAATGTCCAAGAACTCTCCAAACTCATTTGTGGCTAGGGAGAATCGAAGGCTTGAAGTTGGCAAAAACTCACTTTTCATCCATGGCATGTTCATTGTAATACAAGTTGCAAATTCAAATCAGCTTGCTTTGCACTAGATTACAGGCCTCAAAACCATTCCACACTCAATAATTAAGTGCAAAACCATTGGTCTAAGGCATTGTTTTGGTCATTAGAACATTGCACATTAGATTAATCCCTAAATAGAAAAAGCAACATTACCATTTTTGCCAAAATGTACTTTATGTCAAAACTGAATCCCTTGAGCATTGGTCCATATCTTATGCAGCAAACCAAATCCACAAATTAGAGGGGCCAAGAGGATAGTATGCAAGGTGATAGATAGCATGTACAGGCCTGCTTCACATCACTGGTCCACTTTTGCTTCATATACAAGAAAGATATCAAAAACACAAGAACTGGAACATCAGCAAAAACTAACTTGTGCAAGCTTTTGAAACATCTTTCTCACATCCCTTTGAGCCAGAAACACAACCCTTTGAGCTTTCAAACCTTCCATAGCACAAAATCACATCTCATTGGCAAAACAGGGCAACATCTGCAGCTTGGTTTCCATAACACAATTTGCTCGTGCGTTTTGCCCCAAATTGGTTCAAACACCTTCCATACAACATATCCAAACTATCCCAACCCTTAAACACTGATTGTAACTCCATTAACAGGGTTTGCCATTTTTTATTTGAGCTTGTATAGGTTGAGTTCTGTAGGCTTGTTCAAGTACATTCAAGGCAAGCTAGACATTGGAGAAGGTCAAGTGAAGTTCAAGCAAGCTCCCAGACATCTCAAGCCTTGTTGAAAAGCTCCACATTGCCATACATGAAGTCAGATGAAATAGGTTTTTGTCAACTTCCTATCTCTCTATTTAGGAACATTTAGACTTAGGTTTGTGAATAAGAAATGTAGTATTCATAGCCATGAAGCTCTACATATGCTCAGTTTTCATTTTAATTAAGCATGCTAAGAGAATTTGGTCCATGAACATCCCGAAAAAATTAGGTTGGATTTTAGGGCCAGAGAAATTCTCTCTGGTCTTTGAGAGTTAAGACAAGTTTTTTATATGGTTGGATTCGTCTTGAAAAATGTTACAACTTTGATGTTATGTGTTTTTGCAATAGAGCTCGTATGCAGGATCTGGCATTTGTGTAAAGGGCGTGCGCGAATTTTGAACAGAGGTTGAAGATGAAGCTTGTTGGGCTGGGCTTGGTCCCTGGCTCACTATTGACACCCCCTTTTTACCGAATGCACCCCCCCTGGCCCATTTCTTCATATTTTTATGTTTTGTTATTTTATTTTCATTTCTGATTTTATTTTATTATTTCTAAATATAAAAAATACCCAAAAAAATTTTAATAAATTTTTCACATTTATTTTGTATTTTATTTTTATTTTTTCTAACATGAAAACAATTTAATTAGTATATGTTTTATTTATTGAAAACTTACAAATAATATATAAATTATACTTTTATTTTATTCTTTATTTTTATTCACATTAAAAATATTATTCTAAATATATTTTTATTTTGTATATATTTATATATTTTTATATTATATATATATATATATATATATATATATATATATATATATATATATATATATATATATATATATATATATATATATATATAT